>JAVJGI010000035.1:1397241-1417695 GCA_035590275.1 Ibycter americanus | reverse complement strand
CGGTGTTTACATGCGCCGTGCCAGGTAGGGCTGGCTGGAAGCCTCTAGTGGCGGGGAAAACACGCTCGCCGGAGCCGCTCCGGCCATCCCGCGGTGCCTTCCCCCTCTCCTGCTTAATTCCCCTTAATTGGACGAAGCCTTTAAACTTCCGCCGGGCGAAACCGTGGGGAAGGTGGGAGCGAGGCAGGCACCGCGTCGGTAGCGCTCCTCGGGGGACAATAAACACCGGCTCCAAGCTTTACGTGATCAAAACATGTATATTTTTTTGGCTGGTTTTTTTTTTTGTTGTTGTTATTTTCCCTCCCTGGTTAATGGCTGTGGTTACAGCTGCAGAGGGCTTACTGTAACATGCCCTTAGGAAAGATTTTCTGACATTATTGCAGTAATTACAGCTTAATGCAAGTTTCACAACCTCGCGTAGTGCAAACACACGTGGCACAGCCAGGCAAGGATGCTGGAGTTCCTCGGCAGGGAGAGCCGCAGCGAGTGACTTTTTACTTTTTTTTTGGTGATCCAGGAAGAAACCAAAGTTTTTGCTACTTTTTCCAAGCTACTGCTTTTTCATCGCTTAAGAAAGCTGTTGAAATGCTGGTTTTACTGAAACCTTTGTTCACTTATTGTTGCTAGGGACATCATCCTAAACAACTATAAGCAAATGGAAAACACTCGAGCTATTTAAATGGGACCCTTGGCTACACTCAAACACGATTGAGCCGGGAGCGTGGAGCTGTTCTATCCCCAGTCAGGGACCGCAATTCCCAGGCTGTGACTTATCGCGCAGCTCGCCTCAAGGACGGGCTGTGCATTTGCCCTGCACACCTCTTCCTCGGTCCCCTTGCCTCAGCGGTGACCCACTGGATGCCTGCCGTTAAGTTTTCCGCGTGGAAACGGGTCGAGGAAGCAAAGGGCATCGGGTTTTTTTGTTGTGCTTTTAATGCACTGATTTTTATCTGTCGTGAGGGGCAGGCTGGGAGATGGAGAGCTTCTCCAGGAAGCGCAAGTAAGCGGCCTTTAATAATAATAATAATAATAATAAACAGGCATTTCCTGTAAGCAAGAGCAGTCTGTGTGCGATAGGTGCTCTCAGCCTCTCCCATGGGCAGCGGTGGACTGTTTCCAAGGCTGGTCGAGCAAAGCAAGCTCATGCTCTGCCCTGAAGCTGTCTCTTCTAAATCTCATAAAACCTTCCCCAAGCTTCTCAGTGATGACGGGCCAAATAATAATTAAGCGCTGAAAGTGCCCATGCCAGACAAAAAAAGGTGGAGGCAGCCCTGGGGAATTACGGAATGCCTTCGGTTGTGTGCGGGTGTGTGAGCGAGCGCTAACTGCTGGAGGAAGAGTTGTCCCTGGTGTGGGAGGTGGCGGGCAGCGATGCTTTGGGCCAGCTTGCTTCTCTGATGGTGCGAGGGGGTACAGCCAGCCACCTCCAAAGCCTTTTTTGGGGGGGGAAGTGAGACAAAAGCAGCGAGGGGATGTTCTTGAATGGGAGGTGGGAAGGGTTGCAGTGCTGACTCGGCGTAGCTGGGAAGGTGCTTTTGGGGATGAGTAGGAGGGGAGGTGGGATGAGTTTATTTGGCCGTGCATGGGAAGGTATGGAGGGAAAAGACAAGCCTGCTTTCTGCAGGAGAGTGTGGCAGCAGGGGTGGTGGGCTGTGCCTGCCAGGAGCCGCTTGCCATGAAGTCACCCGAGACAAGAAATCCACCCCCTTTAGTGGGGTTCTGTGAACCTTAGACTGATATTTCAAGTCTTTGGCTCTTAGCAGGAGCTGATAATTTTCTTATGCTGGGCTTCTTGCTCAAAGAGCCCATCTGTCTAAAGACATAGGAATGCAGCATTTACACGCAGGTTTTTGGGGTGTATTTGGAGCAGGTGTGTACAAGCATTCTGTAAATGGGTTTTCCTGGTGCTGTTTTGATCTGGGTATGTTTTCGGGCAGTGCGGAAGGGGGAGAGAAGTAGCATGAACCTCTCGTTGCCTGCAAAGGAGATCCTCTGGGTGTAATGGTTGAATTTGGGGGGGAAACCTTGAGGTGAGAAGCTGGCAGCGTGGTGGTTCCTGTTGCTCTTGTTTGGGAGCTGCTGCTGTTTTGTCCCTCAGCTTTGCGTGTGGTTCCTGTGAAGCTGTTCTCCGAGGAGGTTTTCTCCGGGGGGGGTTGGGTGACCAAGCCTGGGAAACAGAGGTGCAATTTGGGGTTGATTATTTTTTTTTTTCCTGCTAAGCAGGGACCGCGGCAGCACTGCTGTGCCAGTCCCCAGCTGGAGCATCCCATGGGCTAGAGCGAGATGCAGGCATCCCGGCTGTGCTGGTGGCCTCTCAGTTTGTCCCAGTCCCCGTGGCAGCTGTCTGGCTGTCAGTGGTGGGTGCTGGCTCACGACATGACTGGGTGCCCCCACCCCCCACCCTGAGAGCACCTCTGACAGCTTTTGGGACCAGTTATGACTGGACCCTTTTGATGCCGCTGTTTGGCAGCGCCACAGAAAGTCCTTTCTAAAAACCTCAGCTCGATTTCGTTCTCAGCCACCAACCCCAGCCTTCATCACTTGAGCGGGTGAGCTCTGGGGTGCGATGTGGGGGCAAGGGGAAAGGATGGAGAGGGAGCGCTGCCTCTTTCTGGTGCAGTTTTCTTTTCATCCCTGGGTCTTCTCATATCTTTTTGTCCCATTGCCCTTTCTTTTTCCCCTCTTTTCCCCCCTGGCTCCAGCTTAGTTCTTGCTGGGGAAGGCAGCCCAGGGCTGGCTCTGGTGGTGGCGGTGGGATTTCGGATGGTTGCCCCGCCCTGGCCGAAATCCTGTTTGCGTTCCCGGAGCGTTGGGGTGGAGTATCGCGAGGGCTCTGCTGCGTTTCATTCACCAGCGAGGAAAATAAATACGCCGGGGCTGTCCCCGGGCAGGCGGCGGGTACTACTCCTGCACTACTACAGCTTGAAAACAAAACAGATCCTCGAGCCAAGCAGTGCTAGTTTGGCTTGGAAATATATTTTCCAGTCAGGTTGGAGCCAGGCTTTTATTTAAAAAAAATTTTTTTTTACTGCCCCACTAATCCTTTGAATATTTTGAGATTGGAAGCTATTTCTATTCCCTTGTGATTCCTTCTAAGCTATCGTGCCAAAACACTCTGTTTTGTTTTGTGCAGTGGTTTTTTTGGGTTGTGTAGGGTTGTTTTATTTTTTTTTTTTTTATTTAGTTGTTTGGGGTTTTTTTTCTGTCTCCTTAAGGCTGTGATTCTTGCTTGGATCCTGCACTTGGGTTTGTGGGAGGGGGGGAAATGGCAGCGCAGGTACTGTGTAGGGTCCTGCTTGGGTCACAGGCTGCTCCTTTCTCCCCCGGCTGTTTGGGGGATTGCACAGTGGGTTTATCGCTTGTCTAAAACCTCTTAAAGTAGAGACTGAAATAGATGGGTATAGTACAGTATAATTGATACATTAGCTCTGTTTTTTGTTTGTTTGTTTTTTTCCCTTATAAGCCAGCACTGGTTTCTTGCATCGGGTTTATTTTGTGCTGAAGCACAGGAAGGTGCTGTTTGAGAGGCGAGCGTCTCTATTCCCTCCTGCGGATGGAAAGTCCTTCGGTTTGCTGGAAGCGTGGTTTCTCAGCGTACAAATCCAATTGTGGCTTTCTTCTCAGTACGACAAAACCAATCATTTTCCTTTTCTTGTTGGGCACTTCAGAACTGTTTGGGGAAGAAATGTGAGAATTTGAATAAACTACCCAGACAGAGGTTTTTTAAGGTTAGAGAGGAGTTGCTGCTGTGCCTGCAAGAAAAGAAAATTATTCGAAAAGAGGGGGAAGAGAAGGTTTTGCTAGGGAAGGAGACTGCAGGGTGGCATGTCTACAATCCTCCTTATTTAAGAGGAGACCAAAGCTTGGTTACACCAGAGGAGATGTTCCTAAGGGAAGCCAATAATAAATAAAAAAAGAAGAGTAAAAGCCTAGTGATGGTAGTATAAAATTAATAAGGAATAGAAGCCTATCCTGCGATGCACATACCACGCGCAGGCCCTAACAACCTGGCACCTGTGCAATTCCTCAGAACTGTATTTAAAAGATAATTTAAAAATAGTAGTAATAAAAATAATAGTAGTAGTCCATCGACTCTTTGCCAAGTGTAATAGAGTATTTTTTTGTTGTTGTTGTTATCTGTTTTAAATGCTCTGGTTTTGTCCCATGCAGCTTCCAGGTGGCAGTCTCACTCGCTGGCAGAAGACGTACAGCCTGAAATCTGGATTGCACAGGAGCTGCGGCGCATCGGAGACGAGTTCAATGCCTCCTATTGTCCACGAAGGGTAACTTTCATCTTCTTACTTTCCATTTCTTTACGCATGGTCTCTAAAAGGGAAAAGCTTAATCATTTCTGGAAACTAGCTCTGCGGTAAATGTTTCGTTCACTCAAATGTAGAAAAGGACGCGCGCGGGTGGTTGTGTCTGCCTGGATGCAGGGGTGTACTGCCTGCGCTGGTGAGGCTGCTGCTGCTGCAGCAGCATCGTTAGATCTGTTAAAAATAACCTTTAAATTGGGACCCGAATTATCTTTTGGGTACAAAGTTTGCAGTATCTTTCGTAGCACCCAGGGCCAATAAAGTGTATTGCTGGATTGGAACTAGACCTGACAATAATGAGGAAGAAGCCGCTAAAAGTGAAGAGGCAGGGAAAGTTGGGGTATGTTGGGGTATTTTTGGGGTAGTGGTGGGAAGAGCCGCTCTGGAAGTGGTGCCCGGCTGGGAGCTGGGGAGCAGTCACGTGCCAGCACCGGTGGTTTTAGGGAAAGGTGCAGGGAGTGAATGCAGCAGGTTTCTGTGTCCTGCTCCCAGATCCCTGCTGTGGAGGATGGTGTGTGTGTGTAAGTGTAGTTGCAAATAAGAAAGAGGGATGGACTTGGTCTGATAACTTACTTTTGTTGCAAAGAATCTGCCAGCGCTGTTTTGAATCATGTATTTGTAAGACTAAACTCTCTCACCTTCGAGTGTTGCAACAAAAATAGGTGGCATTAATACAAAAAAAAGAAAAACAACCAACCCAGAGAGATGAAGTAACAGTAATTTTCAGAAGAGCGTCGTTAGCCAGTAACTTGCCTGCCGAGTGTTATTGATGGCTGCGTGTTCGTGCATGTGGTTTCTGGTCCATCAGCTTGCCCTTGCGCTTGTCTGTGGGAAGAGGAGTCAGAAGTGTGTTAGCTAGCAGCACCAATGACGAAATGCTGACTGCCTGGATCTTTATCCGTCCACCCCAACTCGTGAGTCGCTCCTGCAGCTTGTTCCCTTGCTGCTTCTAGAGACGGTATGGTGGATGCCTGTAGGCAGGGGCTCTTCCCCAAAACTGGTGCCAGGCTGCTGCAGTCTGGCTCCTTCCACGTGGCCTCTCTGCATTGCCTTGCTGGAGACTTCTCCATCGGCTCAGTTTTCTTTCCGAATGCTTTGGCTTTGCTGACACGCAACAAACTGGCAATAAGCTGCGTTCTATCACGAACCCAGAACATGCATCTTGTGATCTCCCCTATCCAGGCTGATCCCTCGTGCTGCAAAGTACCTGCTCCTTTTTGTTTGAAGGACATCTTTTTGATGAAAGGTAGGGACCAGGCTGATCCCACAGGTATTCAGAAAGCTGAAAGCCCCTGGTAGCAGTGAGCGGATCCAGAAGGGCTGGCAGAAATGCAGAGTGCTGTGCTGTCCCTTCTCACCGGCTCCTGGCGCGGTGCCATAAATTTGTAGTGTGGGCAAGCCCTTGCAGCGCCTTCTGTGAACAGGTTGGTGATGAGCAAGAGTGCCCTCCCTGCATTATCTCGTGGGGATCGGCGCTCTCGGTGCTGCCCCGCGTGAGACCTTGCACACTGGAAGTCTGCACCAGGCATGTTGTGCTGCCCTGTACGAAAACTGTGGTCCGTGCTGCCTCGTGTATAAGAGGGTGTGAATTCAACGGGGGGCTGAGAAGGGGTGGGAAAAGGTTTTCCCCACTGGTCCAAGAGGGTGGGTGTGAAGTCAGCAGCAGGATGGGGTGCACGTGCCCGCTTGCACAGCATCACACAGGTTTGCACAGTGTGGTTTCCAACACCACGGCCGAGCTCCCAACCTGCTGCCCCAGGGAGAGAACTGAAACGCCGAGGACCACGTCCTACTTGCTAGATGACACAAGCAGAGGCTGTCATGCATGACCCTAAAAACACTTTGTACCTGGCTTAATTAGCATCTGACTAATTCTTGCTTGTTATGCCCAGAAACGAGGAGGTTTCAGACCTTTTAAGCAGTTGCTGTAGAATTATCGTTCCCGGTGTGCTTGGTTGTTGCTTTGTGGAAAGAGGTCTCTTCTGCAAGCTGCCTGCCTGCTGGAAGAAAGGGTGGTCTCTGCCAAGCTGGAGCCCTTTGGCAGGAGGGGTAGGCAGGATGCCTTACCGGAACGGCTCGTGCCCGGCAGCAGCGCCTGGCTCTGCCGCTCGCTGGGGTTTGCCCTTTTAAGTGTGAGGTTAGAAATGGGGAACTAAGAGCCCTGCCAAAACGGCACTTGCCGGGCAGGTCGGAGCTGTCGAACGGGTCAGGGCCACGTGTTCCCCACTGGTGCGCCCTGTGCGTCACCTTCCCCCCCCTGGGGGACTGTCTCTTGGGCAAGACAACGGGGAATCAACTTGCCATCCAGCCCCTCTTTGCCCCAACAAAGCTCTTGGGTCCAGTGAGCAGAGATGGCCATGGAGACCAGCTCCACGCTGAGGCTTTTGCCGGCAGAGGGTGCATCGCTTGGCTGCTGTCGCGTGCCCCAAGCTTTGCTGCCTGCACCCGAGCTGCCTGCAGAAGTAGAAAATGTCTTGTTTCAACTCTCTAACTTTTTTTGTACCTCTCTAATATAGAAAACCCAGTTTTGTCACTTCTCTTGCGTCCTTCTCTAAGCCAGTTGGGCTTTCGTTTGTTTTTCCCTTGCTCTCTGCCACGTTGGTGGTCAGGCAGTGCGGTGGGCTGTGCCGTGCAGCTGCTGGGTGGGTAAATCCCACTCACACAGGGACCCAACGCTCTGGGGCGCAGGGATGCCCCAGCGCGGGAGTTGTGCTCGGCCCGGGTACCTGGCCAGAGGATGCTTGAGCATCATCTCTCCATGGTGACAGCTCCACGTGTTACGCCTCCATAGCAGGGAGGGCAGTTTGCATATCGGTGTAAACAGCGTAATTTCTCTCTGGGGGGCATGCACAGGCATGATTTTACCGCACTAAATATAGCGCGAATTGGATCGTTTTGAGACAGTATAGACAGGGAGAGGGAGGACCTCTGGGCTGCTCTTTTGCTGTAGAAAAAAGCCTTAAAAATAAATACTGCTTTGATGCGTGCTCCTTTTTCTTTTCGTTGTACGCTGTTCTGATACTTTGCTTGAGGGAGGAGTGTTTTGCTGCTGTGTCTGGCTCGCTGTGTTTTGTGAATGAGGTGGTGGTTACACCTGGAGCGGTCTGAACTAAAATCCGTGTCCCCTTGCTGCAGGCGGGTACCTGCCTGTGCAGAGGTGGATGCTTCTTTTCCTACAGAGGCATTCTTATTTTAAAAATCTTCCTATCACCTTTGCCACACTATGGTTTTTAAAAACTCGTGACCGTGCTAGCAGGGCTCACTGCCCCTTTGCCACACTTCAAACCTCCTGGCAGCATCACGCAGCTCCTCTGCCCACGTGCAGGGGCTCACACGTGACGTCCCCCTTGAGCGGTGCCGGGGTGGCCGCCTTCAAGGCAAACGTGGCTGGGAGCAGGTAGCTTCGACCCTTTGGGTATTATAAAGCTTCTTGTTGAAGGACAACATGAAAAGTCATGGGGTTTATTTTCGTTCTTTGTAAAATGCTTGATTTTGCACCTCTGAAATATCTGTGTGGCACTGCAAAAGGTGTTTGTAGCACAGTGGCTTCACGCTAGAAATTAAAGTCACGGTCTTGTTCTGTTTTCTTTCTTTTTTTCTTTTTTTCCCCCCTCTCCTCTTTCGTTTCAGGGTTTCTTGGATAACCAGGCAGGAAACCCCCAGATCATCATTTTGCGCCTCCTGCGTTACATCATCCGCCTCATCTGGAGGATGCAGTGAGCACCGGGCGCAACCCAAGGCACCAGGACTTGTTTACTCATTGGGAAAGCCCGGGGAGGATGGACAGACGGATGGATGTGGGGCTCCCCGCACCACCCACTTCCCACCCTGCCTCTCCCCCAGGACACATGGCGGGGGCCATCAGATGAGGGTGGACATCCCATGCCGACCTGCTGGGACTCTCCGTTGCAGGATTTTGTCCGAGAGTGGTGTTTACTGCGTTTTTCTCAACTCTCTCATTTTTTATTATTTTTATTTTTCCAAAAGAGTCTCAGAGAAAATATTCAACGGCAATGGAATAATTTTTTTTGGTCATCGCTTCTGGAAACGTGTTGGCTTGTCTGGGATAAACCCTGCAGCGAGGAAAAGGAAAACCTGAGCCAGCTGATGGGCAGAGCCATCTTAGTTTGCTTTGCAGACCTTATTGCAGAGACTCATGGAGCCCTCCCCTCTCCTTTTGCCTCCTGGGCATTTGCCGGTAAAAAAAGGGTGGTGATGATGGGAGAAGGGCAGAGGGATTTGAATCAGCACTTCTTTTACCTGTAAATACCTAATGCTACCCCAAATCCACTTTCATTTGCATCATGCAAATAGCCTATTTCCTGCTGACTGATTTTTTTTTTTTTCTTTACATTTTTTTTTTTTCAAACTCTGAATTTCAAGATTTAGCTGTCAGACTCCCAGGGTCCAAAATATCACAAACAAAAAAAACAATCCACCAGGTTGCCTTTTTTTAGAAATTCTTTCTATAAAATGTGTGAATACGCTTATGTATTGTATAATATAATATATAATGTTGGTGACTGAGTAATTCAGCAATAAAACATTTTCGGAGGCAGGTAGAAGCAGTTCCCAGCACACCGCAGCTTTGCACCCGGAGATGACAGCTCCTACTGTGTAACTTCAGGAACTGTTTTAAGTTGCTGTTGAACCCAGGAGAATTTTTAAGGCGCTGGATTTTATCTTTTTTTTTCTCCCCCCGGGGATCCTCTCTGTGTTCAGACAGGCCAGCCTGGAGCAGAGGGATGAGCGGGACAGGACTGGCAGCGTGAAGACCCCAGATGCTGGTGTGCAGGGATGCAGCTGGAAGAGGTGCCGAAGGATGCCAGCCTGGTACAGATCCAGCTGGGGACTTGCTGTGCGGGGTCTGCTCCCCATGGACTGCCCCATCTCCTCCCAGATTGCCCTCCTTCCCTTGGGAAGACCTGACCAGGTGCTCCATGCTGTCCCAGGGCATCTCCCCTTCCACCTGGAGACCCCACAGCCTTGCTGGAGGAGCCCCGAAGGCTTGTTGGAAGAAGCATGTCTGTTGCCTTGGGGGGTGCCCCCCCGTTGTCTCTGGTTCATCTCGCGGGCAGGCGGCTGCTGCACGGTGGATGCTTTTGGCGGGGTGGCTGCTCCGGCTACCCTGGTATCTATGCACAAACATACCCCTCTGCCTCCGGAGCTGCCCCTTCCCTCTGGCTGGTGCAGGTGGTCCTCAAACCCACTTCCAAACACCGGGGTTTTATTTCTGGTTTCACCAGCACCATAGGAAAAAAAGAAAAAAGGAAAAAAAAAAAAAAAAAGAAAAAAGAAAAAACCAAACCCAAGCCCACGATAGCGGTTTTTCCTGCAATATGTATGCAGGGAGAAGCTGTTGAGTGCCATGTATGATTATTAGTGTTTTTAATGATGGACAAACTGTACAATCTGACCTCTATGCACTGGCTGCCTGTGCCTGTCGGGTAGGTGAAGAGCCGTGGTGTCAGTGCAGGGCTGCGTGCCTCCGACTGCACTCCTCTGGAGGATTACGGAGCGATTTTTAATTTTTATTGTAAATTATTACTTTTTTTTTTTTTTTGGACCTGCAAGATGAGTGAGCATCGGTTGCAGGAGTTGGCCTCAGCTGCAGGAGCAGGGGATGTTTTGGAAAGGGTGTTGTGGAGAAAGTGCCGGGGGGAGCCTTTGCACTGGTGGAGAGTGAGCGGTTACATTAACTGGTGAGTTTGGCCAGGGCAGGTTCCTGCTCGTTGTCCCCTGGGTTTTGGCTCACCGTAGCTCTGCTGCCCCAGCCGTGCTCGAGCCACCGCTGTTTTTCTGTAGGGTTTACGTAGAAAACCCCAGCAGGGTTGCTGCTGCTGTGGGTTTCTCATGGGAACCTACGTGGCACTGCACGGCTGTTGATAAAAGAAAAAATACAAAATTTGGCAGCTGAGGGGGAAACCAAATGAGCTTTTTTTTTTTTTCCCAGCTGAGTTTTCATCCATCATCAGAGGATGAAATGGTGCTTTTTGGGTCTTACAGCCTTACAGCATCCCGGCACCGCACCGCCCAGAATGTGTCCCTTGGAGTACACCAAAGAAATGTTGAGCACTTTACCCCGTCCTCCCCACTGGGCCACCCCAGCCAACAACAGAGATAAAAATTACATACCTTGATTTTATTCCCTTAAAATTGTATTGGCACTATCTGCCTGGAACTTTCCCACGAGGAGGTGTTCCTGGCCAAAAGGTAGGCGTAGGAAAATTAGCCCCCCAAAAACAGGTTTCACCCCTGTAGAGCTGTGAGGTTTAGGGGAAAAAACCAACCCCAAACCCAAAAAGCCTCTAAGCAGAAGAATGATGTTTTTAAATAGCAATTATGCTCATCTTAGCCGTGTTGGCTGACTGCTCTGGGTCATTTTCCGTGTAACCTGTGGTCTCTGTTCTACCAAAAGGATGTGATGAAGAGTTTTCCTTGGTTGCGGGGAAACCAGATTTATTCCCGGGCAATCTCACACAATGCGTTAATGCTTCTCTTTTTCCATAACTGTAAATACCTGAATATTTATTAGAGTAGGGCAGCATATTATTTTTCATCATCTGAGCCAAGTATCTGTGTGCAATGTATTTCCTTTCCTTTCTCTTATGTAAGTTTTGTACAGCTTATAAATAAGTAAAAAAAAAAAAATTACTGTTTTCCTAAACTTTTTTAGAGTTCAACTTGTTAAATACTGTAGATTCTTTTTTTTCCCCTGTGTCATTAATGCACTCTACTGTTCCATAATGCTGTAACTTGTAGAAATGTTGTATATTTATTTTCTGCTTATTTAAGTTCCTGTAAAGATTTTGTTTCCCCCTGCTCTCCTCCCTGCCCCTGCAATAAGTGATGGATCACCTCCCAAAGCACTGTCTTCTCCTGGCAGTGCAGCCAACATGATTTGAATAATGAGATTTATTATTATTTTTTTCTCAAAGTGCCTAAGTCCCGCTTCCCGGTAGTGGTTTAGGCACAATAAAGACTTCAGCATTAGTGAAATTCAGTGGGAATTTGGCTTCTATATCCCCGTGATTTTTGCCACCCTCATTTTTAAAGCCACGTTTTCCTCCATCTCAGCCACTTTCCCTGGACCGGCTTTAACGTGAGGTACCGCCCCGGCGTGCGCTGACGCGCTGATGAATCACTAACTCGTTTCACAGGACCCAGCGTATGTAGCATTTTTACTGCAATTTCCCTGGCTTACTTGTGTTTTGCACTGATGAATTTTGGACAGGGTAATTGCCACTTTACTTGTGCAATACTGCTGTAAATAATTGCAGATCTTTTTTTTTTTTTTTTTTAAGATGCAATCTTTTATGTTCTTAATATGAGTTTTATATGAATAAAAACTTTCAACTATTTGTCACGAGTGCTGTTTTCTTTGGGGGCTTTTGAGGGTCACCTGAGGAAGGGCTGGGGAGGGGATAATTGCTGCTTCATCACCAGTTCTCCCTCTTCATCACCCGTTCTCCCCCAGATCCAGGATTCGGGTGCGTGCCTGGCATTTCCCTCTGTTCCCGAGATGCTCTGAAGTTCCTGGGATACTGAAATGCATCTGTTAAAGCTGGTTTGTAAAGATCTTGGCTTGAGTGTTCCCAAACCCCAGAGCAGCACCTCTGCTGCCCCAGCTGGGCGTGCTTTGGGGTTTGGTGGTTCTTATCTTTTTTTCCCCTACATTTTTGTGTCTCTGCAGACGTGGGTTGCATCAGTGGGCTCAAACCCAGCTGCTGGGCACCCTCCTGCGCCCTCGGGGTGCTCCCTGTCCCCAGTTGGTTTTCACATGTATTGAAGTTCGGGGAAGCATGGGGATTTACTTTGTGTATTTTATTTTTTTACTCTATTTGAGTATCTTACGTTCTTTTGCTATATTATTTTTACTTTCTATTATTTTTTATTTTAATTTTAAAGTTGAATCACTCTGCTTGTAAAAATTGCCATCCTCCTTCCCTCTGCCTCGGCCCTCCATCCCGTTGCTGTGCCCGCTGGGTGCCCTGGGGAGGAGGGAGGGGGTGCCTCCAGCCCTGCCCACCCCATCACTTTACTCTTGCTTTGATTTCACCGCGGGTAACGGATAGCATCAGCCAAGGTTTGGAACAATATTCCGGTCAGATGGCTGCAATATGGTTTTCGGCATAAAAGGGGCAGAGAAGAGGTGACGGCAGAGGTCCCTGAGTTAAGTGGGTGGCAGGAACGAGAGTGGGTTGGGGACGGGCCAGCCGAGGTGCGCGGGGTGGCTTGGGTGGCTCCACTTGGACCAGGCGTGCGTGCTTCTTCTGGAAGCTCCCATAAATTGTGTTAAAGGCTAATGAGTAAACCAAGAGCATCACTGAAGTGGTCGCAGAGGGAAGGAGAGCATTGCGTGCCAGAAACAGGGCAGCGGGGAAGGTAGGACATAATGAAAACATCCAGTGTTTTACGAGATGATCACACCCGAGTGCCCGCATCCCTGGGCTGATGCTTTTCCCCCTTACTGCCTGGCATCCCATTGAATTCCCATTTTGAAGCTCTGCGGCGATGCTGTGGGCACAAACGGGGCCGTTCCGTGTGGCTGTGGGCTCAGTGCTGGGTTTTTTTTTAATTTTGCTCAAAGGCGATGAGCTGGTGGCCCATGCTGTGCACCGGGTGTGGATGGGAGCTATTTTTAGCTGCTTTGTTCCGAAATATCAGCTGGGCAGCCAGGGTTTGGGTTGCGTGACGCAACACAGCGAGACCGTGCGTCAGCTGGAAAGGCTGAGAGGCAGGAAGAAATTGGGGAAAAAGCAGATTGAGAAATCCCTGGAAAGCCGCAGCCCATGCTGTGCCGAGTGCTCCTGCACCCCAGCACCCACCAGCTGAAATGTATTTAAACCCAAAAGTCCTACTTGACAAACAACTTAAAAAAAATTCTGGATATTTTTTTTTTTGTTGTTGTTCTTGTGTGTGTTTCAAATTACAGAAGTTCCTGAAAGGGAAGTTTATTGGTTTCAGGTGCTATTTTAGGGGCTTCTTTAACTCAAAAAAAAAAAAAGGCTTTATTGCTGGCCCCCTGTGCCCATGGCTTTGGTCCTACTGGTGTTGGGGAGCCCACTGGCCTGCCCAGGCAGGTTGCTGCACCTTGTGCTCTCCAGTAATCTTTGCTGTGAGTCGTGTTGGAAGGAGCTCATCGCCGCTCTGAACCCAGTGACCTTGCCGAGACAAGAGGGAAGGGAAGCGCTGTCCTGCTGGCAACGTGCCATGGTGCAGAGCTCTGGCGGGATCTCAGCTCTGGGCACGCGCTTGGCCATCACCGGGTCTAGGTTGGCCATGGCCAAGTCCAAGGTGGTCATGGCCCTGGTTGGCCATGGCCAAGTCCAAGGTGGTCGCGGGCTGGGTTGGCCATGGCCAGGTTCAGGTTGGCCATGGCCAAGTCCAAGGTCGTCATGGCCCAGGTTGGCCATGGCCAAGTCCAAGGTGGTAATGGGCTGGGTTGGCCATGGCCAGGTTCAGGTTGGCCATGACCAAGTCCAAGGTCATCATGGCCCAGGTTGGCCATGGCCAAGTCCAAGGTGGTCGTGGCCCTGGTTGGCCATGGCCAAGTCCAAGGTGGTCATGGGCCAGGTCACCAAAGACACATCATCCAGGTCCTCCCCAAGAGATAGGCCCTTTCCCTCTGTGGTCTTAATTTTTTTTTTTGCTTTAGTAACTAAATAAAACCACATGTGGTTTTGTTTTAAGGATGACAATCTTTATTCCTTGAAAACGAAAAAATAAAAAATTTCCTCATGGAAAAAGCCATCCGAAAGCCTCACGGCCGCAGAGCCCACACCCAGAAGGAAGCCTTTCTACACTCGCCCCCTCCCCAAACGCTCCAGACCGCCTTGTGCACACCCCGTTGGGGACACAGAGACCTCAGCCCGCCCGCCCAGCTCCAAACAGCCCAGGGCGTCCCGTAGCCCCTGCCTGCCTCGGGAGTGAGCAGCAACCCAAGCTAACGGCCAGAGCCCCCGCTGCGTGCTAACGCCGCCTGTTGTGCTCGCCGGAGGGGCTGGGGGGGCCACACAAGCCAGAGCACCCATCAAACGTGGGCTGAACGTGGTGGCTTCGGCAGAGCCCGGTGGCCGACGGCTGCCGTGCCGTGGCCATCCAGTGCCAAGGGAGTGACAAGGCCACGCTGCCAGGCTCGCTCTCTATATATAATGTTGGGTTTTTTTTTCCAATGACTCGCATCTGACCTTTCAAACACCTGTTCAGCCTTAAACAGCTAAAAATACCAACGGAGCTTTGCATTTGATTTTCATATTGCAACAAAGCTCACTGTTTCCAGCGGGTTTTCTTGTGTTTCTGGTAGGTTCTAGGATGGTTGACCTCCGCTCTGGTCAAACCCAGCATCGATGGAGATGGGAGACAGCTGGGTGCAGGCAGGGTTGCTCAGGCTGCCCCGGCGCATGAAGGGGGAGGCCCCTGGGAGCGATAAGGAGACGCTATAGATGCTATAGCGGGGCAGGGCATGTATTGACAGGGTGTAAGCCAAGCCCAAGGATGGTAGGACCAAGGGGCCCTTCCTGCTGCCCACCAGCAAGGGCTCTGCAAGGTGCGTCCAAGCCGCTGCCCACCCTCCGCTGCCCTTCCTGAGCATCCTAAACCTGTTCTGGGTCTTTTCTGGGGAGTTTTAAAAATTCAGCCCTGCGGTACTCAAGCTGCCCTATAAAGGCGAGACTGTGGGGTTATTCCTGCCGGCGACACCGCCGTCCCTGCCGCCGACCTTGGGTGTTGCGCCAGCGGCTTGCTCAGCGCCGCGCGGCTCGCTGGGGCCGGCGCTGGGTGAGGCCAGGGACCCTCGCGGGGATACGGGGCCTTTTCTTCCCGGGTTTGATAAATTTCTCCTTGCCGGCCTTTTGACAGGCTCATACGTTAATTTTCCCGGGAGGGCACGCGGGAAGCCTTCGCTTCCCAGCCTCGTGGGCTGTTAATTAACACATGCTTCATCTCAGCACGCTTACAGATGTCACACGCCGAGTGAAAAATTTTTTGACAAAGACATAATTATCTTGGATATTAATCAGGGGAAATAAAGTTGGAAGATGGAGCGATAGCCATTCCCTAAGGGAGGGGAACGCACATGGCAGCAAACCATGGCTTCCCCGAGCATCCCCTCGGCTGCCTGTGCCGGCATGCGGCTATGCACTAATTGGCTCTAATTGGCACCTCTGTAACGGCGCAGGCTGGAGGATGGCATGCAAGGAGGGATGCAAAGAGCATAGGAGCAAGAGCGAAGGGAAAAGGCAATGAGAGCCGCATCTCCGCCTCACCGCATCCCGGCACATCCCGTGTTAAAGAAACCACAGGATTTTCTGAAATCTTCCCCGCCCCCCCCTCCTTTTTTCTGAAACGCACAAATAAACCCTCTGAGCATCAGGGGAGGAGACATGGGGCAGGGGATGTGGGGTCGCGGGAGCCCCCGGAGCTCACAGCATCCCAGCGGCACAGCATCCCGGTGGCACAGCATCCCGGCGCCCGTCCCGCTCGGGGCCGCAGCAGTGGCAGAGCCCTCCCGTCAGCCGGGGACCGGGGGGAACAGCCACGAGCGCCTGACATTAAAATTCAAATTACTTATTGGCAGAAATGGGTTTAAAAATAGGGGTTTTATGATAAACAAACTAACCTCATACAGGAAGTGAGCTGCAAATACTAAAAACTAGTATGTTGTAAGCGAGCTGGTAGAGCACAGAGCTGCCCCGCAAAACCAAAAAAACAACCAAAAAAAAGAAGCAGTTGGGGTTTTTTAGTATTTTCTTGGGGTTTGTTGTGTTTTTTTTTAATGTTTTCCCTCCTGGCATGGGGAAAAGGGGAGAATCGAGGGGCAAAAGGGCAGGGGGCCCTGTGCTGCCGGGGCACGAGAGAATTTCTTCTCTACTCGTGGCCCCTAAGATAAAGGCAAAGCCCGGCGATGCACAACCAGCTTCGCAATGTGAACCCCGTGTTTTAGCGTGCCTGGACTTCAAAAAGCGTTTGCTTCTGCTGCTGAAAAGGTTAAGCAGTTTTCCTACCGAAACCCCCGAGTGTGGGCTGTGAAAGAACATGTTAATGAAGAAAATTTCCCCAGGGCTGCTCTTTTATTATCACCAAAGCCATCGAGTTTCAGTTTGAGTTATTTGTATTTATTTATAAAAACAAAGATTAAATAAGTAGAACAAAAACAAAAACCTCATCCTAATTTCTGAGCCAAGCCTGATTTATTCAAACAAAGAATTTCCCCCCGCAGCAGGTAGCTGCGGGCTGTTTCCCCCCTTGGCTTTGAGAAAAAAAACAACAACCCGGTGTGTTTCATGTGAAATATACTTCAGGTTAAAAAAAAAAAAAACAACCAACCAACCAACAAAAACCCATTCAACTGCCCTTGTTGGCTGCGAAAATGGAGATTTAAAAGTCACGGGGCTGGAAAGGGAGCGGTGCAACCACCCCGGGTAGGTGCAGGCAGGGGCTGGCTGCCCTGGGGTGCTGCCCTGGGGTGCTGCCCTCAGGGTGCTGCCCTGGAGGTGCTGCCCTGGGGTGCTGCCCTCAGGGTGCTGCCCTCAGGGTGCTGCCCTGGGGGTGCTGCCCTTGGGATGCTGCCCTGGGGATGCTGCCCTGGGATGCTCCCCTCAGGGTGCTGCCCTGGGGATGCTGCCCTGGGGTGCTGCCCTGGGGTGCTGCCCTCAGGATGCTGCCCTGGGGATGCTGCCCTGCCCGGCCGCTGGCTTCAGCCACCGTCTGCTCAGGGAGCATCTGATTTAAGAGAAGAAGAGAGAGAGAAAAAAAAAAAAAAGGCATTTCTCTTTTCATGTGTTTTCACTTCCATCGCAAGAAAACTGGTTTAAAAAAAAAACACACACACACACAAAAAAAGCCCTTCAGTGGTCTTGTAGCCTTTAACGTGTTGTTTTTCTACATATTTTATGTTGTTGGCTTTTGTTATCAGTCTCATCTGCAATTTGTGGCCAATTCTGTCATGCTTTAGGCAGACATCTTGTTCCCAAAACTGTTTGCAACCTTTCAGCGACGGTACAGCCTCGAATACAGGCAGAGAAAAGCCACAGCACAACGAGAAAAAGGGCAGCTTTAACCCCAGAATGATCACTTGGCCATATTTTTGTCCCAAAGGTGGGGGCGAGCCCCAGGGCAGCGATGGGCAGCGCCGAGCTGGCCCCAGCCCACACCCCTGTCCTGCCCCAGCATCCTCACTTTAATTTGAATTATTTGCATTTCCCTGTCCCGGGAGACGCCAAACCCGTCCCTACGTAACCCGTTGGATTTTTCCCGATCCCGAACAGTGCTTTCCGCTCTATTTTTCCAGCTACCAGCACGAAGCCATCCTGGCTGAGCCCTCCTTTTTGAAGCGTGGCGTGGATTAAATCAGTTGAGCTGTTATTTACCACCGAAAACAAATGCCGCCAATCTAGCACCTATTCGATATTAATAGCGAAACCAAAAAAGCAAATTAATACCGCAGGATGAAGGCATTTTTAAAAAATAAAATGAAAGTCATCGAAGCGCCTGACGGACTCGGAGAGCCGCGCTCGCGTGTGGGAGCCCATTTCAGCCACTGCCAGCCCTTGGGGACCCGGGGGGGGACTTCAATTTGGCATTTTGGGGTGGGGTGGGGGTGGTTAAATTGAAAGGAAAGGCTCGCAGCCGTCCCCTGCCCCGGGTTCGGTGTCGTTTGTGGCCGGGGCAGCGCGATGCTCTCCCGGGCTGCCGGAGAGGGAAGTGATGCGCTGCATCCCCGGCGAACCCCCAGTTTTGAAATAACCAATTTTGGGGTTTTTCAAAGAATTAGCACGCCCGGCGGGGCAGCCCGGCTGGGGGAGGAATGAGCCATTGTGAAACCCAGCTCCTTTTCCTGAGGCTGCCGCTGCTGTCAGCGCCAGAGCCCAAGCCCTGCCCGAGAAAAAGCTCAAACGGTTTCCCAAAGCGGAGGCGCCGAAGGGGCGCTGGCCCCTCGCGGGGAGCTGGCCACAATTTTGGCCTCCCCGGCACAGGGCAGAGCCGCCGGCTGCCCCCCCGGGAAGGGCTGCCTTCCTCCAGCGGACCACCACCGCCCCCAGCCTCTGCCCCCCGCGATGCTTGGGGATGGGGGTCCCACCGCCCCGCTCCCCCCTCACCCCAGTTCACCCCCTATTTACGCCAGACACAAATACATCATCATTTTTTGGCCAGAATCTCGCTCTATACATATATATATATATATTTTTAACATCAATCTCTCAGGGCTCTCCCAATGCTCTCTCCACTTCCTGTGACAAAACAAAACACGCTTCGTTTGAAACTTATTCTTCCTCTATTCAGTGCCGAGAAATAATGACCAAAAGCGCCCCCCAAAAAACCCACCCCGTCCCGTTGCTTGGCCGAGAGGCCCGAGTAATGGTGGCGGCTGGGTGCGTTTCCCCTCGTTCCTCTGCCAGGGGTCTCCCACCGCTCTGATTTTCCTGGGCTGGGCTCTGGCGACGCAGCCCCCCCAGCTCCGGGGTTAGGGGCAAGCTCGAGGCTGGCGGGGGGGCTGCCCCCCCGGGAGATGCAAGGGACACCGGCACCCCGACCCCGCTGGCTGCAGCGCCAGGCTGGTGGCTCCCGCGGTGGGGGGGGTGGGGGGTGTCACCTCTTGCTGCCTTCCCAGCAGAGAAAGGAGTATGTGAAGAAATGGCTCTAAAAAAAAAACCTCTGCAGCGATTTCGGATCTAGGCAAGCAGGGGAAAGAAAACAAAAGCGTTCGGTTTTGTCCTGTTTGTGTGCTCGGAAGATTAGATGAGCCGAGTCACAGCCAGGGATTTTTCTAAGCAACTTCCTCGGATAGCCGCAGCAGGTACGGTGGAGATAAGGGCAACGCAGTGTCCTCCTCGCCTCCAGCCCCTTCCACGGCCATCTTCCCTCGCCAGGCAGGGCAGCCCCCTCAGTGCGTTGCAGGACACTGTGGGTGCTCTCAGGTGCTGAAAGTTTTGACTTTTCCAGGGCCCCACATCCAGGACCTGAATCTTTGGAGGGTTGGAGGCTCTTGACACCAACCCATCTGGCCAGCTCTCCTCTGCCAGCAGAGCAACTCTCCAAATTTTTCTTCTGGGGGGGCCGCACCAGTGACAAGCTATCTCAACAAGGCAGGGGTCAACACAACTGGGTTTAACTGGCTGAGAGAAGAATCAACTGATCTGGCCTTGAAGACGTGGAGCTTTTACCCTGCGCTGTACACATGCAGACTCAGTCTGGTTTGGGGTCTAACTCTGGATGGGTCACCGAAACTTTTGCTGCAGATGTGCTTGTGAACTGGTATGCTAAACTCAGCACACACTGGAGAGGGGACAAAACCATTACACAGCGTTCAAGCCCAGGCTACAGCAGTCTTCTTGCCTTCATCAGCTCCAAGGTAGTAGCCCCTGGCCTCTCCTCACACCACTCACCCGAATAATCTCAGTATGGCCAGACCTGAGTTCAAAAAATATGATGTGCACAGGGGGAAAAAAAAAAAAGAATACAAGTGAGATTGGTTTAAAAACCACAAGGTTGAAATAAAATATTACCCATGTTATTTTTGTTTGCCGGGTTTTTTAGTTCTCAGAAGTTGTTTTCCAACTCCTCACAGCAACCGCAAGTTCTAGCAATTCACTTACAGAAAATTAAAGCTGACATTCTCATGTCTGCAAGAGTTGAGGCTTTTTTTTGAAGTTGCAAGTCCATGATAAAACTGCCTCAGCTGGCAAAGTGGGGCCTATTCATCTGCTTTATTTGCAGGATTCCATCTTTGTTTCTCCAGCCTTTCCTGTCTTTGACTTCCATAGCCACCAGCAAGGAAGTGCTATTTCAAACTTCTCTTCACCTTCTCTGTCAGGTGTGGGACACTTGGCTTGTTTTGTTCATCTAACAAGACAGTGATTGTAGGCTAAGAAAGTGATCTGCAAAATATGCTCGGGGGCTCCCTGAAGGTGCCCAGGGCTCACCGGGCTGATGGGGGCCTGCCAGCTGGTAAACTGCTGAATGTCCCACCAGTGACTCCTTGGATGAGGAGTTCCCAGTCTCTGCTCCCTGGGAATCACGGCTTGTCTCCTGAGTCCACAAAAAAAAGGCAGACCCCTCATCGGTAGGATTATGACATTGCACTGGAGGAGAAACACATACCGGGGCGGGGGGGGGGGGGGGAAATGGGGTCCAAATA
>JAVJGI010000035.1:1346934-1391496 GCA_035590275.1 Ibycter americanus | reverse complement strand
CACAGCGCTGACACATGGAGAGAAATCCCCACCTACGGTGAGCATTGGTTTCGGTTTCGAGGCGCGCCAGACGGCACGGTGCGAGCCAGCTCTTCCCTCCGGTGCGGCCGTGCTGCTGGGGAGGGGACGGGTGGGCAGCTGCCACCCCGGGGGGCCACGGTGGCACGTGGCGGGATGGACGATGGCACATCCCGGGGCCGCGTGGCGGCGGGGCAGGGGGTTTCCAGCCAGAGCCAGTTCCCTGTATCCCTGCATGGCTCCCGGTGACACCCTCGGGCACTGCGAGCCAAAGCCATGCTGATGCCTTTCCCCATGGTTCCAACCCCAGAGGAGAGGGGAGCGGGGCACGCCGGTGCCGGAGCGGCACGGTGAGCCCAGCCACACAAAATCCAGGCTTGGCATCCCTGGAGGTGTCCGAAGCGGGGCTGGCCGCGGCCCTGAGCCTGTGGCTCTGCTCGGAGCCGGCGGGGAGGCAGCCCCAGCCCGGGCTGCCCGCATCCTCCTGCTCTCAGGACTCAGCGTCCCGCCTGGGTTTAATCCTTCGGCTCGTCTGGGTTCCAATTTCCCTGCCAGTTCTCATGAAGGAAGTTCCTGTTTCTCCGCCTCAGCCATGACTCCGCGTTTTTCTGCGCAGACCTCTGCCCTCGTCCCCACCGCTCCCCGGGCGCCTCCGCTACAGCCCCGCGGGAAACCTGGGCATTTAAAAAATACTCAGCTTTGCCCTAATTCAGAGCTTTGGAATTATTTTTTTGTTAATTCTCCATGAGCCAAAATTCTCAAGAAATACTGAGTTTGGAAAAACTTGGCATCGCCAACCTGCGCCCAGCCCTGGGGCTGCGGCGTGACTCAGGCGATGGAGACCCCAGCCAGGGCCGTACCCCCGCTGCCACCCCCTGCCACCCCGGAGCCAAGGGACAGGGACACCAAAGCCGGACCTGGCGCTTCAGCCCTGCCGACACCATTAACCCTTTTGTCAGCACAACGCAACCACACGCTCAGGCTTAAAAGTGGGTTTTGTGGTTGGTTTAAGGATGCCGTGATTAACACGCGCCTCCGTTCAAAAATCATTTTTCTTCCTCTGCCACACAGGCATGGGGACACCTGGGCGCTTCCCGGTGAGGGAAAACCAGGGCTACCCAAAGGCCACGGGGGTGGCCACCCCGCTTGCACCCATGCGGCCACCCTGAGCTTGGCAGCACCCACACACCGGGCTGCGCCTCTGCCAGGGGACGAGGCGAGCGGGGCAGAGGCGGACGCTGATGCCCAGGTGAGATGCTGCATCCCTGCACGGCCCCGCACAGCACCACCAGCACCACCAAAACCAGCAGCACCAGCACCAGCAAAACCAGCAGCACCAGCAGCACCAGCAAAACCAGCACCAACAAAGCCAGCACCAACAAAGCCAGGCACCAACGAAGCCAGCACCAGCAAAACCAGCACCAACAAAGCCAGCACCAACAAAGCCAGGCACCAACAAAGCCAGCACCAGCAAAACCAGCACCAGCAAAACCAGCACCAACAAAGCCAGCACCAACAAAGCCAGCAGCAGCAGCAGCAGGAGGGACTGCGGCAGAAGGGGAAGAGCATCCCGGGGCGCCGCTCTCCCCTCTCCTGCAGCAGCCGCGCTTGCTGCTGACTCATTTTTGGCCAGCGAGCCCACATGAGGCACAGCACCTCCCGCCACCCCGCAGGGTTTTTCCTTTCTTCTTCTCCGTCAAACGGGCACTGAGTTACCAAAAACCCTCGTCACGTGGCCTGCGATACAGCAGCCCCGCTTTCATTTACTGGAACTGCACAGCCTCGAATAAACACACGTTTCCAGCAGCCGAGCGGAGCCGCCGATGCTCTCAGAGGGTCCCACGGCACCCGCAGCCCCCTCCCCGCCATCGGGGCTCGGAGCAAGCCCCTGGGGCTTGGAAGGTAAGGAGCTCCGGCATGGGTGGGCTCCCCGCCTGGGCGACCCCCGTGGCTCAGCGCCTAGCGGGGTGCGCTGGGCACCCCCAGCCGCCCATCCCGAAGCCGTGCCGCACATCCCACCGAGAAACTCACCCGAGCCGCGGCTCCTTGCCCACAGCCTCCAGAGCCAGCGCCTGCGAGAGGGAGAGAAAGCACCGGAGCTGGGTATGTTTTCATGGGAACGGGTTATAAAAATAAAGCGCTGGCTACATGGGCACAAATGTCACTTACTGCTCACCATTAAGCCATGGCTAAAATAATCAGGAGGGGAAAAAGAATCCCCCTCCCCCCCAGTCCCTGCTGCCAGCGGGACAGCTGTGCCCCGGCCAACTCACCCGCTGCCTCTGCCGGTGCCAGCCGCCAGCTCGGCAGGGTCCGCTGCCCCGCGGCAGAACGCGGCTTTTCTTCATTTATGCTTGAAAAACCTCTTCTCACCTTCCAGCGGAGGGCCAGGGCATCGCCTGCGGAGGAACGAGATGTCTGTTAACGCCGGCCGCAGGACCAGAGCGGCGCCCCACGCGTGGGTGCTTTGCCCGCCTTGCCTCCAGGTTTACACCGGTGCGGATTTGTGCCGCCGGCCGGAGATCGGCCGGGGTCAGTGCCCCTCGCACGCCGGCGCCGGGATGCTCAACCCCTGCCCCAGGGATTCAGCCCTTCGCTTCCCACACTTCCCTTTTTACGGGCATTTAATGACAAGGGTTTAAGATCAACTCCTCTGCGGAAAGCCCACAGCCCAAACCAGCGCGGTTTCTGCTTGAATGCCATTAATGCTTAAATATTCATTAATTAACCATTAATGCTTAAATATTAAGCAATAATGAAAATCACGGGGGGAATGCTGGGGAAGCAGAGGAAAGCTAGGCTTTAGCATCCTTCCCCGGGCTGCGAGAGGGGTCCACACCGGGTAAAGGACAGCGTGTGCCCTTGGGGCAGGTCAGAAGTCCCTCCGCCAGGGAAAGCTGTAGCCTGCTCAAGCTCAGGGTCTCTGCCTCGCCCTGCCGGGGTACCCACCTCCCGCCCAGCGCAGCCCCACACACACCAGTTCCCGACGCCAGCGGGACAGGCTGCGCGGGGACCCCCTGCCCCTCGCAGACCAGAACAAATCCCCCCAGCGCCCTACCTGGCCTCGCCTCGCCGCAGCTCCCAGCCCGGGATGTGCCGGCGGGTTTATACGGCCCCGTCATCCCCCTGCTGAGGCGCGGGAAGGGAGATTTTCCCACGGCCGACGGGCGCTCCCGCTCCCCCCGCAGCAGCTGGCTACACCCATTGGGACAAGCTGGGGGGGGTTCTCATTGGGAAGGGCCTTTGCTGGGAAAGGTCTTGTTTCCCAGGGCTTGCAGCCAAAGCCATGGGGACCGTGGCAGCAGCAGGGGATGAGATGCCGGCACCAAACGCCACTGTCCTGGGGGGTGGCAGTGCATCCCCAAGCTGAGTGCAGGACTCTCCGGGCAGTGCATCCCCAAGCTCTTGGGCACCTGGATGCTGCTCTCCCAGCCTGTCCAGTGGGAAGGATGCTGTTACCCCCCCGCCAGCCCTAGCAGAAGGACTAAAAAAAGCCATGACCTCCCTGCAAACCTTGTGGGAAAGGCTGCTGGCTGTCCTGCGGGTGATGGAAACCGCTCCTGCAGGAACAGCTCCAGCAAGCGCCCATCTGAGATGCTCGCCCCACCGCAAGCCCTTTCCCTCTCTCCCGCTGCCAGGCTGTGGCTGTCGCCCTGCTTGTGTGTCCCCCCGCCAAGGTTTTCACACTCATTTTCTGTTTTGCATGATTTCGGCGTGGCCCGGAGTACGGTTCTTATGTGTTTCAAGAAAATGAACCGACCTGAAAATGGCTTACCGGCAGGTTTGTGCTCCCTGATTCAGCTGGAGTTCAGAAATGAGTCAGGCGGCGGTGAACAGCCCCAGAAGGGGGTAACGCGGCGGGGGGGGGGCGCTGCTTTAATCAACCTTTCGCAAGTTCGTGCTATTTAAAAAATGGGTTTACAGCAGCGCGGCTGCAGCAGCGGCTCGGAGCCGGCAGGGTTTGGCCATGCTTCCCTCCAGCGTGGCAGCCTCGAAGGGGCTCCAGCCAAGCATCTCCAAGAGCATCCTTGCCCTTGGTCCCTCAGAGCCTCCAGCCAGCATGTCCCCACTGCTCAGTGGTGGCTTTAACCCTTCCAGTGCCACCACCACCAGCTTCTAACCTCTGCTTCGCCTCAGTCACTCCAGTGGCAACCCATGCAGCCACAGTGCCCGGGCGAACCCACCACCAGCCGTGCCCCAGGGAGCTGCCACGGGGATGGCCGATGGCCGATGCTCTGGCTTATCTGGTGAGGGCGAGCGCCCACAGGCCAGGGAAAAACACCAGCCCCTTCGTGTTCTCATCTGTGGCTTTCACCGATTTCTCATACGAGAAGCAAAAGTCACCCACACTGAGATATCGGCAGCCGCTCCCTTGCAGCAACAGCCCGTAAAAGAGGCTGGCTGCGGTGATGATGCTTATTGTAATATCTAGAGGGAACTCGAGGGTTAATTATATATTTCTATGCATTGCCCCGTGATGCTTTGAACTGCTCCATCCCCGCACAGCCCTTGGGTCGTTTCGTGTCCCATCACCGAGCCTCGCACTCATCCACGCTAAAGCACTGATGCTGCCGGCTCCCGCTCTCACCGGGAACTCTTGGCTTTCCCCTGCCCTGAGGGGCTGGGGCAGGCGCTGCGCAAGCAGAGAGGGAAGCGGGGGCAAGGGACCGGCGCATGATCCCTCCTCCCTAATTATTTCAGTATGTGACCATGGGAGCCCGGCGCTGGAAGCGGCATGCTGTTTCGTGGCCAACTTGGCCGGGACTCGAGGGATCACAAGCCCCCAAATGAACCCAGGAGCTGCGGAGGGCTGGAGGCGGCGGAGCCCCACGCCAGCTACCTGGCAGCAGCATCAGCCGCTCGCTGCGCCGTGGCCCCTAACGCCTGGGTATTGCCCCCAAAAGATCCAGGGGATGGGTGGTCCTCTTTATCCAGCCTTCCCCAGGGACATCCCTGGAGCTTGCCCCAGCAGAGCGTGAGCCGGTGGGAAATGTCCTACCTGGGGGCACAGCAGAAGAAATGATCCCATGGGCAAGGGGAGGAGGAGGGCTGGCACATGCGCATGTGGTTGGAAAACGCTCAACCCACGCCCCTCCTACCTCCTTCCCCCCAATACTGCAACAAAAATGGAAAATATGCTGGCAGCCACTAGCATCTCCCTGGAAAAAGCTGGCTTGCTGGCCCAGCTTCAAAATCCAGTTCACCAGAAACCCCCAGACCTCTCCAGCATGTGGCTGCAAGCTTTATGGAAAGCCAGAGTTTTCTGCAGAAAAGGGGTTGTGGGGTGGTTGGTTAGGGTTTCTTTTTGTAAATTTTTGTCATTGTCAAAAATCCAATTTTCCTTCTAAAAAAGAAAATAAGCAGCGCTGAAGGGGTGGAAACTGTTCCAGCTGGGCCCAGGGCAGTGCAGGGAGGGGGGCAGCATCAGCGGTGCCAGTTGCTCCGGGAAACCACTGGATTCACGGAGCTTCAGCCCTCAGCGCCATGGGCTGGGGTGGAAAAAAAAAAAAAAAAGAGAAGAAAATTTGCAAAAAAAAAAAGACAAGAAAACAAATGTGGAAATGCTGCCTTGGCTTCGTTTTTCTGTCAGACTCTGCTGCCAGGGAGCAGGATGCCAGGGAGCGTGGGGTGAAGGTGCCTTTGAGAAAGCAGCAGCAAGAGGTTTGGGTTTATCTTTTATTTCAGGCACGTTTTGGAGCACAAAGCCCTGCAGACAAATCCTCTTGAGTCGGATTTTCCCAGTGGGAGCAAGCAGCTGGCAGCACCCCAGGGGATGCTCGGTCCCTGCTGCTGCCACGCCCTGGGGAGATGCGGTTCCCGAGGGACCACATGCCATGAGATGCCACCACCTTGATCGCTCGTGACACTCGGCTGCAGAAATCAGTACAGGCAAAAGCAACAACCCCAAAATGTCCCATCAGCCAGGCGGGATCCCGTGGGATGGCCAGGATCCCACAGGACGGCCGATTTGCCGGGCATGCCGGCACCTGCCTTCCCGCAGAGCAAAAAAACAAGTCGCTAAGTCACAGCAAAACCATGAAAGCAAAACCACAGAGCCCCAAAGTGCCTCTGAGTCACTCCCCCGGCCGCCACCACGGCCCCACAGCCCTCCAAAACTCGTCGCCACCTGCAGCCGGCCCCAAACTGCTGAGCCACGCTGGGCCCGCCGGCACGGCACGGGCACGGGCCAGGCTGCTGGCAATGTCTGGCAGGTGGCAGAGCCCCCCCGGCCCCCGCAGGCAGCCATCGCCGTCCCTCCGATCGATGGGCACAACGGGGCAGATCCGCGGCCACCGGTCGCCCCAGCCCAGCATCCTCCGCTGAGCCACAACCCACCCCCCAGCCCCCGCCGGCCGGCACCACTCTGCAGCCAAAACACTTCCCTCCCCTCTTCCCTGTAAAATCACCCGTATTTTTTATTATTATTATTTTAAATTGTGAAAAATACTCATGTGAAACGTGAATGGAGATGAAACATTCACAGAAAGTGCTACGGGGATTAGTCACCGGTTGTAACATCTCTATTTACATGAGTCATGGAGGGTTGCTGTGCCGCTCTTAAATTAAATCCCCGTCGGGTTTTCGGGTTTTGGGCTGTCCTCGGGAGACCTTTCAGTAACTTTTCTCCAGTTCTGAGCAGAGCTGGCAGCTACCTCCCGGCAGCACACTTACCGAAACGCCAGCAGGACCTGCGGGGGCTTTGCCGTGCGATTACGCAGCAGCCGGGGCCGGAGGCGATGCCCGGAGGGCAGGATTTGGCCCCGCTAACCAGCTAATTTTCCCAATCGCGCCCAAGATGGGAAGAGGAAGAGGCGGCAGGTGCCGGGGACCGACGGGTGCCCGGGATGCAGCCGGGTGATGGCGGGGGCCAAGCGGGCCCCGGCGGAGGTGCCGGCAGAGGTCTCTGCTGCCGTAAGGCTGCGCGCCCCAACTGAAAAAGGGAACTCGGCAGGGAAGGCGGCGAGGGGGCAGGCCCGGCTTTGAACAGGCGCCGCGCTCCAGTGGCCACAAGGCCACCGCACCGGGGACCTCCATCCCCAGCGCCGGTGCACGGGTGCGTGGCATGGGCTGGAGAAACCACGCTCTCCCCTACGGCCGCGGCGGGGACCTCTGAAGGCACCGACCGACTAAAGTTAGAAGCAAAGAAATACCAAGGAGGAAAGGAAACAGTCTGCGTGGGGCTGGAGGGGGAACGCGCTGCCACGGGGTGGCCCCGAGGCCGAAAGCCGAGCGAGGGAACGGGCAGGAGGGGGGACCCCAGGCTCCTGCAGGCACCCTGAGCTGCTCAGCCCCTTCCAGAGCCAGTGTTCCAGGACAGCCATCGGGAAACAGGAGCAGACCCCAAGCAAGCGCGGTCTAGGATGTATCTTCTCCCCATGGCAAAAAGGGGCAGGTCCCGGGTGGTGGGACCCCGGGAGCGGCGGGAGGACACCTCGCTGCTGCCTCTTCTTGCCCAAAGCCCAAGGGAGAGCATGCAAACAGCTTGCCAGTGCAGCGTAAAAATAAAAGCCCAGAAAGGTGACTAAGCACTCTGGGTACCGAGGCATGACGCCAAGGAGCCCAGCCTCCATCCCCAGCTGCGCCAGGCTCCCGTCGTGAGCTGCCGCCCACAGTTACCCGGGCATGGGACCCCGGCGTGGGAGCAAGACCCCCACGGGTGGTGCTGATGGGTGGCAGCGAGCCTCCCGTCTCCCCCATCTCTGTGTCGTGCCTGAGCAGAGCTGCTGCCCCCTGCCAAGCCCCCCAAGGGGCCCAGCAGCCCGGCTCCCACCCACAGGCAGAGACCAGAGGCAGGTCCCAGGGCTGCCCCGAGGACCCCCCAGCCTGGGACTTGCCAGGGGCTGGATAGGGGGGGGTCCCCTTGCCAGCAGGATGCTCACCCACCTGCAGCAGGGGCGAGGAAGAGCTTGCAAGGGAGCTGGGGGAAGCTTTGAGGGGCTGGGATGCCAGGACATGCAGAGGAGGAAGGGGGGACCCCTTTCTGTTGAGCTGAGACTGCCCCCACTCTGCACCCCGCACCTCCCAGGGTACCCCCCAGCCCTCCTACCACCCCACCACAGCCAGGGCTCCCCAAGCAGAGCCCCCCCGACTGCCCAGGGACCTGCAGCGGGATGAGGCAAAGCCTGAAACCCAACCAGCAGCCAGTGCTCACGGGTTAAGCATGCAAAACGTAAAATATTCACCCTCCGAGAGCCTGGCCCAAGCAACACACGGCAGCGCGAGGAGCATAAGGCATTGCAAAATCTATCGCACGTATCATTATTTATTTTGCAATTTACAGCCAGCAGCTAAAGTAACCAGCATTTTAAACCGCTTGCAAAGCCTCGCCCACAGCAGTAAATAGCACCTTACCCTGGCAGGCCGGGGGAGCCCGGGGCTGAGGCAGCCCCCCAGGGCTGGAGGGAGCGTGGGGGCTCCACGTGGGGCTGGGAGAGCGGAGCTGGCATTCGTAACGGGCGCCAGGCACCCCGAGTTGAAACTCCCCCGCTGCTCTGCCCAGATCATTGGTCCAGGTTGTGGCGGCGGCTGCTTTCAAATTCTGTTAAACCTTAAAAAGGAAACAGGAAGCCTCTCGGCTCTTGACTTCGTGCAGCTCGAGAGGCTCATGCACACACGCACTTGCACACCCACACACTCTCCTTCCTACCCCAGGGCCCCAGCACTGGCAGGCAGGGTAGAGCCCTGCCCTGGGCACGCTGTGCTCCTGGCGTCAGGCTGGACCCACGAGCATCCGAACCCCGGCTGCATGGGGACATGCTTCCTCCAGCCCCAGAGAAGCTGCACTTTGCACCTCCTTGCAGGGGCTTGCTTAGAGCCTGCTTTACTTTTCCATTTTGTTTGTGGTCAAATGCATCTTCATCTTCCAGCTCGCTGAGCCACTGGGCAGCATTAGCCTCTTGGAAGCTGAACCACAGCCCCCAGGCGCCAGACTGCTGTCCAAAACTCTTCTGAACTCAGGACAAACCCCCATTTTTCCAGGGGACTGAGAGGCATGAACATACCTTCAGTTCAGGTTTCTCAGCTTTTCACTCAAAATCCAGCATTTGCATTTTCTGCCCTTCCTTCCGCAGCATGCACAGGGCAAAAAAGTAACAGATAAACCTGTGCGATGCGTTCTGGTTGTGGTGGGGGCTTTAGGAAGCTGAAGTACATTTGTCCTCAGAAAAGCGAGGGGTGGAGAGCTGGGGAAAGCAGAGTTTCATTTGTTTTGGGAAGTGAGTGCTTAATGCTTCACATTTCCCCAGTTTAGAAGGAAGAAAAATACTTCCCCAAGCTGCAAGGGAGGAGTTGCACAGCTCCCCACATTGGTGACTGGGAGTGAGCGGGTGGGTTCTCTCTGCAGGCAAGAGCTGTGTCGAGTTACCTGGGGCTGATGGTCTCCCACAGCCTGCTGCTGGCTCCAGCTCAGGACAGGGGTGGCAAAAAAGGATGAGCCGACACACAACACGCTTGTGGGTGGCGCAGCGAGTGCAAGAGGAAATCAGTGTCCTGAGGGAAGTTCCTGCATGGAGTGCACAGGAGATGTCCTGGGGGCAACGGTTTGTGTTCCGAGATTTTGGAAAGGGAGCACCTTGCAGTGCCTGACACTTGCAGCCCAGAGACAGTGCAGTTTAGGTTGTGGGGTTTTTTTAAAAAAAAAAACTACTCCAAAAGTGCCATTTTTGTTACGTGAACTAAACAAATCTATTAACAAGTATAGAAAACCGGGGAGCCATGAGGTCTAGCCGTGCGGTCCTGGCCGCTCCTTCCCCAGGATGGCAGTTTGTGCCAGGCTCAGTGCTGTGCACACCTCCTCCCTTGCAGCTTACGGCTCCAAAGCAGCTGCCTTTGAGCTCAGAGCTTTGTCCATCACGTTGGTTAAAGACTTAACCTCCCCTGAAACAAGACACTGACTTTCCTACTTGGGTTCCCAAGGAAATGAGATAAACTTCTGAACAGCTAAAAAAAAAAAAAAAAAAAAAAAGAGGGTGGGGTTGGGATTTGTCATAGGCTCCACATGGTTGGCGCTCAGGTCCTTCCTTCAGGACATCTTAAGCAACTGAAAACCTTAGTTAATACACATCAAACACATTCTTTTCAATAAAATTTAGAAGGTCTGTAAAATTTTTCTACTTTTGCTTTCTGCGTAATCACTCCTAGTTGTCCTCCTCCATCCATTTGTCCCCTCCCTAAAATCCTTTGGCTCCCCTACCTGAGGGTTTGGAAAAAAACGGGGACCAAGACCAGCGCAAGCCTCACAGAGTAAGATCAAATTTGAAACTTCAGAATAAGCAGAGTCCAACAGCTTGGCTCTGGTTGCTTCTCTAGTAGTAATCATTCAACCTCTGGCTGCTTTTATTGGAGTAACTCCACCTTTTTTTTTTTTTTTTTTAATGAAAAATTAAGTGCCTGGCCTGCCCAGAACAAATACAGAACCAGCCACACTCCAAGTTCAGTGCTCTGGGGAAACGCATAAGGCATCGCAGCCGAGATGAAGGAAACACAAACGAATGCCCAATTATTTAAATTGTCTGTAAGTAGTTTCAGTTCTTGCCCAGACATAACGTAACATAGTGGAGGCAGGTGTTTTCTCAGCAGCCACTGACTAATTGCAGAACAAGGATTAGAAAAAAAAGAAAAAAAGATGTAAACAGTGCAGTAGTGAGTATGTTGCAGATGAGTCGGAAGAGAGCAATTTATACTTACAGAGTATATTTCAAAGGCTACTGTATATCTCCTCCATAAGAGTACAAAAAAAATAATCCCATGAATGAGACTGAAAGATCATGCCAGTTCTTGAAAAGCATACTTGGCACGATGCGAGCAGCATGGCAGGTGGCTTGCTTTCCCTTCCAGCCTGAGGCTCAAGAGGAAAAGCAAGTTTGGCATCTTCTGGGCTGCCTGTCTCCTAGGATCTACAGTACCACGTGGAAGCGGATTAAGATACATCACAAGCAAAAGAGTTACAAAACCAAGCAAACCGTATGGTGCCCAGCCAAGGTCTTTTCAGACTTCTCCACAAAAAGGCATACTTGTAAACAATCCTTAGTTACAAAAGTAAATTTATTCTTAGTTCACCTTTACAATTTTTTTTTTTTTTAATTCATTGTAACAATTTATAAATAACTCCTGGTCAGTCACCACATCCGGGGACAAGTTTGAAGTTTGTGTTGTTTGAGAAGTTACAAAATCAAGTATGTTTTACCTGTATGTTTTTGAAAAGCATGAAACAACACATAGCTGGCTCTGTCGTTCAGTAACTGCACGCAGAACGAATGACATGGACCTACAGCACCATGGACTGTGGATTTCTAAGCAACAGAGGAGCGAGCCTTAGTAACGCACGAACCGGCATATTCAACTGCTTGAACTTTGAAAGCAGCTCAGAGAAGTTCGTGCTTCCTAAAGAGATTAAAGAAAAAAAGAAAATGAGCACCAATTGGTATAACTTGCCCAATAAAAGAACAGTCAACAGAGGAAGGAGAGCTGGCCAGCATTCAGGGTGTATCTTTGGAGATGTGCTCACTGCTACTCATTTTGCTGCAATGCTGGTCAAAAAGTTCATTTTAATATTAGAATTTTAAGAAATCCCAAATTCCATTAATGTAGCAGGAGCTCCCAGAATAGAGGAGTGTAACAGGTGGAGAGGACACAGAAATCCAGGAGCTCCGTAAAGGCCTTTTGACCCCAACAGATACGCAGGCACCTGACTGGAAAACATCCAAAACGAGACACAGGAGCCTGCATGCTCAGGGTGCCATTGCTGGCACAGGACCCCCCCAGGGTGCAGGCTATGGCCTCCGGGAAGCCTTTAGCAACAGATTCCTCTCACCATGGAGGTGGTACCACTCATGTCACAACCCTAAGCCAGCCAGGGAGTTCCCCAAATCAAAGTCCAGCTGCATTTCTTTTGCAACCTGAGAAACTTTAGGCAAGTAGAAGAGAACTGGTCTATCCCCAGGCTGGGATGATGGAGGGCAAGAAAAAGCTGCCTGGTGAAAGGACCCAGAATTTCCCTGGAACCCAAATCCAACTGCTGCTGGAAACCTAGAAGAGCAGGCAATTGCTCTGACTAGGTGCTTACAGGAAAAAGATTTAGAGACACCTGGGATATGGCTAGCCTAACAAGTACACCTTTCCCTGTCACAGCTCATCTTACCTGGTCCTGCTGCCTGCGAGAACATTGTTAGTTACCTGCAGGTCTGGAAGAAGCTATGACTTTTTTTTGTATAGGCTTATTCTGGCTTCTTTAATCCTGCATAAAAGTTTCTACCTTTTCTGTCTAGACTTGAGACAATTAAAGAATAAAAATCAATGGAACAGCTTTCAGAGGAAATGCACGCTGTCACGTAATCTACAGGATACACTCCTTTTAGTGTGCAAGGCCAAGCCAGAACCGTGTCTCCACACAAGTTCAGAGTGCTGCCCTGTACTCCAGTCTTACCTTCCAAGCCTCCAGCTGCCAGCTGACCTGGTGTTGGGACAGAGTGGTAAATCAGGAAGCAAGCCAGCATGCTCAGCTGAGATTCCTCCGTGGGCTGCCCACTTAGGTAGGAATGCAGAGAGACATCCCCTCCAGCTGTAATATGCAAGACATGCTGATGAAATTTAGGGAGCATTTGTGGGAGGAAACAGAAAGGCACAACCAACAGTATTTTCACAGAAAAAGCCTGCTGAAAAGTCTCCATCTCCCCACTGAAGGTGGGCTAGAGGTTCATTTGCAAACCTCCTTCCTTCTGCCATGGCCACCCTACACCCTGTTCTCTGCTGTGATCACCCCTTGCTTTTGCTCCTAGAAAATTCTCCCAGTGCAACATTAGGAAAGCATTTTCTCTAGGAAACATAACCTTCCACATCAACTAAACTTCCCATCAACACAGTCAAGCAGTGAATGTTTCATACCGAATGCACTACACTGAAAACAAGTTGTTTCATGCTAACATACAAGTGCTTTCCCTTTGGTTATCATCTCTCAGTACTTTTGAGACAAAAGTCAACCCAGATCAGCAGGAAGGCTAAATTGCGATCACGGCTGTAGGATTCAAGTTATCTTCTCTATACCTTGAAGCCACTGATCCAAAGTATTATCTATAGTGCATTTCATCACAGGCAGAAATTCAGAGTTCATGAAGAGTCCTCGGTTTGGATTCCTGCTCATCCTCTCCTGGTGACTTCTGGAACTGAAAAATTCTAGCACCAGCTTTATCTGCCACAGTTCAAACGTCTCTGACATTTCTCTTCTTTCTAATCTCCTCACAGCCTAGCAGAGGGGAAATACAAAGTGACTGTGAGAATGTGAACTGGAGGAGGAAAGAAACGTTGCTGTCATAAACACAAAGTAAATGAATCTTCAAGCCCCGCCTTGCCAAGGGCTGCCCTTCCGAGCACCTACTGAGAAAAACTGCCAGCTAATGTTTCTTGAGTAATTTCAGTTTTCGTTACGTTAGTCTATTTTCCAATTTGCTTTTAAAATCTCTGCTACCTCCCTGTAACCTTACTTATGTCTCCTCTTCCTCCTTTCTTTTTACCATAAAAGCACGTGCAATGAACAATACCCTTTGCCAAAGCATAGCTTAAAGAAAAAAAAAAAGAAATAAAAAGAAAAAAGTGTTTACTCCACCTGATCTATTGCTATGTATGTGGGCAGCATCTCTGGATTTTCTTGGGTAACACACTCATAAAGAATTGAAGAGAAAAGATCCAGGATTTCCTGTTTCTGATAAAAGACACATGTTTAACAAAACACACATGTTAGGTACAATTTATTTCAGGTTCTTGCATTGCTCACATTTCCTTCCATTAAAGTTAACCCATGCACTGACATTACATAAATTAATGATAGCTAACAATGCTACACAGCTTGCTTTCATTCTCGGGCTTATTAAAACTAGGCATAATGCAGCAGTATTTTACTCCCTCTCTTAAGTCATTTTGTGCAAAGAAATACAGTGCCAAACACCCTAACCCTTCTGCAGTGACTTCACCTAAATGCTTCAGGAGACTGAACAGGGCTCTCAGCATTTGTTAAACACATTCTACAATGAATACAACTGGTGTACACAACTAGCAGAAACTGTGATGTAACCAAATGGGAAAAAAACCCACCACCAAACCAACCCAAAAATGCAAACAAAACCAACAAAATGTACAGAGTCAATGCTGTTTTACACCTTTGTATTACAAATCAACCCTTAGAATATTTCCCTGTCCCCAGCATTTGAAGGACTGAATTCTGTTCCTCAGTTTAATGTAGGTTTTTCCCACCTTTGCCACATACAAGCAAGAAACCATGCTAGTCCACATCTAGGCATCATACCTGGCCCATATTCACAGTTGGTTTGCAAAAATAATCAGCGAATGAGAACAGAGCAGGATCAGAAGTGAAAGCTGAAATTGCTTCTGGCTAGAAAACAGATTAAAACATACTCTTAAAATGAACTTTCCGGGTTTCCTACACAAATGTAATAGCAGTTTATACCCAGTCCTTCCTTCTCCAACACACAAGTGAAAAGACTGTAACCTACATAAAGCACATCATGGGCAAAATGCATCCGACGCGTCTGCCCACGACAAACGTACATTCACATAGCTGCTGTTAGCTTTTGCTCACTGCATGCCCTGTGAAAGCTGCCACACTTCCTTTCCCCCAAGCAAAGCAAGTAACTTCAGTACTCATAACAATGTGGCAGAGCTAGGTGCTGGAAGTAAATAAACACAGCACAACCTGCTGTGCTTCCCTCAGCCTTTCCAGAGGCAGGATTCTGACAGGAAACTAGTTTGGGAGCAATACCTTGAATGCCCGAGCTTCAGAGTTTCGGTGAGTAACGGTCTGTGCTAAGAGACTGCGCCAGCCCATCGGGTCCTCCTTGTAGGACAGCTGCCCAGCTCTCAGTTTCACGTACAAGACACCACCCTTTGAAAGAATTGATCTGAAATAACAACAGTGCTTACTTTAATTTGATACATATATACAGTGAGGCAGACCTGTAAAGAAAACATGAACTCCAACAGCCCGTATGCGCCAATATTCCCGTTTAGGCTTTTCCTGATGATTTAAACCCTGCCCCACTTGCGTATAGATAGAAATCTTGATATCTTCAGGGCAGGCTGCTATCAAACAGTGATGTGATGGCAGGCAACGGTGATGAAAAAGGGATGGAGCCCTAGTGATATAAGGAACACAGCTTCCTGAAGCCATTGCAGGTTCTTGTTAGACTCTCTAGGATAAGCTCGCAGCACCAAGGAAAACCATGCAAGCTGGTATTCACAGCTTTAAAGGCATGCTGTGATGGGCCTTTCTCTGTGTAAAGGAACAAAACAAAAACAAAAAAAACCAACAAACCTCTGCTATTCCTGACCAAGCCTAAAAACAGAAGTGTGCAGTGGTTCAAAATTACACTATTGCAAAGCAGCTGCATGTTTACCTGATTCAGAGTATCAGCTGCACCATTAACTGTAGGCACCCGGCATCCTTAAAATAACTAAATTATATGTATCGAAACTACCTCCTTAGCATAACAATATAGCAGCAATTCACACGTAGTAAGATAGGGAAAATTGTTTCTCACACATGCATTTATCCCCAAAACACTGCCAGCCAGGTCCCTACCATTTTAAAGGGCTGAGGACAAGATGTTGTGACATGAGAGCTGACAGATTCAAAGCACCTGGAGACCCAGAGAATAGGTAGGTCCCAAAGGCAGCAAGTTGCTCAGTCACCCACGCTGGTTTCTGCTGTGGCAGCACAGGAAAGCTCTTTTGGACAAACAAGCGCTCAAGCATGGTAAAGGCTCAACGCTGGACAACAAAGCTGGCCTCTGCCAGCTCTGGTGCAGCAGATGCATCAGTACGTGCCTCCTGATCTGGAGGAATCTGCACTCTGCCTCAGTCCTGTTATCGTTAAAGGCATGGAACAATAGATGCTGCATTGTAGTGCCTAATTTAATCTCAATAGTGGCATTTAAATTAACTAGAAAAAACATGTTACTGGTGAAAGATGCAGCTGGCTTCTTCTGAACTACTCACAGCAAGTGACACTGCAGACTGTTAAGTGCAAAGATGAGAATGATTTTACCCACAGATACTGTATTCCGGTAAGATTTCTGTTTTTCACAGTTGCCCGGCGGAGAGTTAAAATGCAGTAAGTAGTACTTTGTATACTTCACGTAACATGAGAAAAATAGTATTTCACAAAGCAGTAACAGTTAGCTAACTACTGTATCAACAGTCTGGGAAACATGACATCACATCAACTCAAAACTAAACTAAAACCATGAGTTTAAGATGGTTTCTGGTACTGCTCAATCCCACTGCCAATATCTGCGGTTTTTACTATCAGGTTTTCCCCTGCCCTGTTTTTGCATGAATTATTCACATCAATAGGTGAAACCAACTACGCAGTTTCTTTCTTCACCCTAAAGTGCTGTCAAATGCACAACAGTGAACTGATCAAAACCAGACTTGTTCCAAACCGTAGGTGTTACAAGTGCAGGAGGGTTGTTTTTTTTAAAAAAAAATTAAAAAAATATTACGACAAGGTCATTATTCAGTTAAGTATTATAAAGAATACTTACTTTAGATGATTTGTTCCCTTGCTTAAATCTATTAATAATTCCCAGTACCGTGGTCCCTTCACTCTGATCTGTCAATATAAGCATTTTTATTACTAGATACAACCAGAATCATCAAATCAGGAGTTTTCTACACAAGCCTACAGTTCCTTCTGGGCCCTTACAAGAGCACGTGCCTTTTTATTGTGCTACCCACCCAGAAAACTCTGAAGGAAGCGCACCTAGCTTTGTCTCTCCTACAGCGAAGCTTTTTGGCACAGGGAACTCCCTGCTGCATCAGATCTTGAAAGCATTACGATCAAGACCAAAAAGAAGCAGGTGGCATTATTTAACACATACTCCATAGTGACTGAACTGTCTTTGGAGCCATTACTATGGGACAACGTTGTCCCGAGTCTGGCTAAGGGTGGACAGGGAATCAAAGAAAAGTCACTAAGTCTCTGTTCTTGCACTGTTTGCGACACAAAAACCGGGTGATAGATTCTTCATTAAAATGGGAGACTTCCTTTACCTGCTTCAGTAAGTGAAGCTCTGGAAGAAGTGTGGGTGCCATCAGCTCCTCGGTGGCTTCTGCATACCACTGTGTGCCCTTCAAAATGCCACCAGCATTCACATATTAGTAAAGCTCATTTTCGTGTGAAAAGAAAGAAAACTTGCATCTCATTTATAACAACTCCATTGGCAGAAGTCAGTCAGTTTCTGTTCCCCAGTTCGAGTAAATACATGATTTAGCATTCCCTTTAGTGTCAGGAAACGCAAGCCTAAATTGAAGGTGTATTTCCCATGGATGGATCAACACATAACACTGCACAAGTCAGGCACGCTTCAACTGAAATCTGAAGGTTTGAGAAGTAAACTATTTCACAATCACACAGAACTCTTTGCCAGAAACACAAGGGATCCATGCTGCATCTCTTCTCCCTCAAAATCCCAAGAATCCTTTCTTTAGCGCTTCCATGAGCGTCACCTATCTCATGTAAGCCTGTACAAAATAAATCCCGAAGAAAGGACTCTTCCCCAAAAGGCACATAATGCAAGCACCACAGAGAAACATGAAGTTGCCCGTTTCAGAAGAATTAGGAGAAGGCTTTTAAAACCACAGATGGTTCCAACCACCTCTGTGCCTTTGAAAGTCCTTCCTCTTCAGAAAGAGGACTATGACCCTGGGTCAGTCATTACACACTTGACTGAAGACTTTGTGGTGCCTTTTACTTGTCCTGAATTCTGCTCTCAAGGTGACATCAAAGCACATGTAAGGTTTGAGTGGGTCGAGCATAACCCTTCAATTATTTGCGTAGAATTCAGGTCGTCTCCACCACAACTTGAAAACAAACCCAAGATTGCTGGCCACAACAATGAAAATAGCGTATCTTTGGTATATCAGAGTCTTCAGCTGTCTCCCACACCTTCTCAAAGGCCTTTGCTCCTTATTGCCTCCCAGACGCATTACCTTGTATGTAACCTCTATCAGTGCGTAACAAGGAGTGTTTGAATCCACATCAACAGGTGTCAAGAGCCTTGGTTCTGCTGCCAGCACGTACAAGTGACGCAAAGCCTGCAGGTGGTACCTGTGTGTGCGAATAAAGAATTCAGCACCATGCAGTACAGGCTGGGAATAACCCCCAAATATCAAAATACACACAGCTCAATAACCAGATACAGCTGTCTGTTAAGCTAAAGAGAAATTTGTAGTAATGTAGTAGTTTTTTGGTTTGATGTTGTTGTTATTTGTTTATTTTTTACATGTATGGGTTAGCGAACAGAATAGGACTTAATGCATCACAACTAAAACTGGTGAAGAGTCACAAATGGACAGATCTTGCACGAAAATCTTTTCAGCTGAGCGAAGGGCAACACTCAAGTCACAGGAGTGCAGCATAAAGCCTCAGCAAGCCTGCCTGCATTTCCTCACTGATCAAAGACCTCTACCTTCATCTTGTATCTTCGCTTATTTCTTCTATTTCTTCTGTTTTCCACTTATCTTTTTTTTTTGGAAGACATCAAAAAAATTATTTACAGAGCACCTAGGTAAAAATTCTAGATCATTTGCCTCTAGATCACATCTTTTGTAGGAGGATGATTTAGCTTAAGGAAATATGAACCCTAGCAAACCCTTACCGATTGTCTGTGCTGTGAACGGGGAAGTGAGGGTACAGAGCACAAAGGAGAGCAGCAATTGAAGAATTTGAAGTGCTCAGTGAATATCTGTAGAAAAACGTTATATATTAGTTTCTGTGCAAACAAACACTGGCCACTAGAACAGGTGTTCAAAATGTTTTGGTGTTCCAGGGAAGGGAAGTAGCAAAGCCAGGCAAGGAATCTACAGCAGTCAAAATAAACACACAGTGGTAGGAAATAAACACAAGCCAGAAACATTCCCATGGCATTTAAGTAAAGCAGTATCTAGAAGGCAACAGGACTTTCATTTGCAATAGAAGAGGTCTTTATGCATCCATATGTTACATAAAAAGTAAATATATTTAAAAAAATCAAGTAAACTGCACACTGCTCCAGCTTTTGCAGGAGAGGTGAAAGAAGAAAAAAAAAACCCACAAAACACCTGTCTCGGGAAATGGCAAGTTACCTTCCTCCTCCCAGAAAGAGGAGCCCCAAAGCCATGTGGTGAGCCAGGTGGAACCCATAGTTCATCTCTCCACCTGTCTTCTTGTGCATGAAACGGCAAAGCTGAAGGACTTTCAGGTTTCCAGAGCCAGCCATCACCATTGCGAGGGAGAGCAGCAAGACGCTCAAGCATGTTTCGAGATTATAGTGACCTGTCTTCAAGTAGAATAGGGAAGGCACTATTACACTTCTGTGGTCAAATACACGTTTCTAGTCGGTCTAATACGCTGCTTTCTACCCCAGAGTTCAAAAACCACATTCCACAGAAAGAGGGAGAGCGGAGAACCAGCAAAGTCCTTAAAAATGATTCTCAGCTCTGCCATATTCTATAAATAGTCTGTAATATAGAAAACTAAAAGGGATGGTTTTGTTTCCATTAAGGTTTTGGTGAGGGTTATCGAAGTACGTTACACAACAAAGCCTCCTTTTCATAGAGAGAAAACTAGAAAGAACTTACTATTGAAGCTGTGGGTGCTGACAAACACTTCAGGAAATCTGTTGCATATTTGTACTGGAAAGAAAAGAAATGCATACTAAATATAGATACAAAAGATAAGTTACAGCTCTATGGAAATTAAAGGAAAAAAAATAAAAACCTCTTACCAGGCACTTAAATGCTGCCAGATTTTCTGAACCAGCAAATCGAAATCCCAGTGACAAACATGCTCCAGCAATGATGTAGACATGAGCTTGCCTAATAAGCAACATAAACAGGAAATGACTAAATGTTTCTTTTCCTCATCTGAATATGCATCACAAACTCCTTTATAATTAAAAAAAGGGAAAATTTGAAAGAAAGACTTATCCTTTACAGAAAACAGAGAGCAAAATTCCGTAAATATCAAGGGAGAGGTTTTTTGCACACTGATATCTCTATAAAATAGTTCAACTGCATTTTTCAGAGGAAGAATTTTTTTTACATGTTACTTACGCCAGTGTTTCTAAACTCAAGTCTTCAGATGAAGGCAGCTCTGTTGCATGAAGAGATATACTGTTCTCTCTTATGATCTATAAAAAACATAAGAGTTGGAAACATTAATCCAGGGGAAACTGACTGACTAACTGAAACTCTGGGCATCAAGAGTTCGTAAGTGATACAAAACAGGTCTGTTCCACAGGCATACAAAAAGCTGGCTTGTTCTTTTTTCCCCACATGCTATTGCTCCATCATACTTCTGATCCAAAAGGGACACCTTTCAATGCTCCTGGATCTGGTCCCTTAAAGATTTCTAAAGCAACAGCAAGATTGTGTCAGAACATGATGTTACTGTATGGATTCAAATATGAAAGAAAACAGAACAGGATGAGACCTCAAGAGGCCGTATAGACCACCAATGTCCCGTATTTCTGACAGATATTTATCTAATTTGGTCTTAAAAATTCCATACAACCTATCTTGGAAGATCTCACTGTTGAAAAGTTATTCCTAATGCTTAACTGAAACCTCCTTGCAGCAGTTTTGCACCTGGCTTCTTGCTTGGTCAATGTGGAGAAAAGTTTAATCACTTTCTCTCCCTGGCACCATTTTCTGGCTTGAACAGTTGCACCCCTCCTCAATCCTCTCCTTTCTAGCGCGACGGGATGGAAGTCCCCAGTGCTCCCATAACGGTCCAGGAATCCAATGTAACAGTCATCTCTATCACGCGAACACAATTAATGTACATTTTCTTGTGCAGCTGACATGAGTACAGAAATGTTCACATGCAGAACATTCCAGCGAGATGTAAAATTGGGAAGTAAACACATTAAATGCAAATACCTACTTGAGGCACATTGCTGTTAACCCACTTGGAATTGGGCAAGATGTCATCCCACAAAATCAGGCATCGAGCCAAGGTCTAAAAGAGTGAGAAAGCATAAGAAAGAAAAGCCTACACAAACATGAATGGTAATTTTTAATGTACTAACTGCATCCAGAAATACAAGACAATCCAGCTACCCACTAGCAACCTTTTCAATGTTTCTCAGCCTTCATATCAGAAATTACAAAACAGCTTTTATTTTAAGAGATGCAAATCCTGCTTGCAGGAAAAAAAAAATAAAAAAATCACACCACAAGATAAATCCTTGCAAAGTCTATATCTTTAGGTGGTAGACTGAAATGAAAATTCATTATGTATTTCTAACAGATGCTGAGGCCTAACTTATTTCTTTATCTGTGAAATTAATTTGTGAGAAGCTAATTCTTGATGACAGGCATGTGGGCTGGATTAAAAAAAAATTATTGTATTTTTGTATCGTTAAGTAGACCGAGAAATGAAACAAAAGAAAATCTTACCCTCAACAAAAGGAACTCTGGTTTAACAAAGTCCAGCAAATACATGGTATCTGGTGCTTGAAGCCAGTCAGCAATGGATCTACAGAGCACAGTAAAGGAACAGGGTTTCCAGATCGTATTTCAGCAACTCACAAAACTAAGTAAGCCACACAAAGCAGAGGTGACATTACGGTAGTTTAAATTGTTACCACAAGTTACTGCAAAATGTCTGAGCAATTCCAAGGTTAATACCTGTTATTAGTCTTTAGGTAGATCATAGCAAGAGCAAGTGTGGCACCCGGACAAGTAACATCCACGTTTATGGTATCTCCCTCCTGTGAAAACACAATGCGTGCTTTCAGACCAGTCAATTAGGAAGGCAACAAGAGGTAGTGATGTCTATGTGTTCAAAGTCACTTGATGCATCGAGACACACACCTCTCAGACTTCTAACCATCGCTATTTTCAGCTTAAATGAGCAAACACCATCAACACATACCTTGATTTGATAACTGGGGGACTTGTGCTTCTCTCTGTGCATTCCTGCTTGGAATCGTCTGTGACCCCCAACCATGTACTGGTAAAGCTGCTCAGGAACATTGAGGTCCGACATGCCTATTAAATTACTACCGTGCTAAGGAATGAAGAGGAGAAGAAATAATATGGAAGTGCCTTCCATATGTATGGGGAAAAAAAATGCTTTTGGCCAAAGGCAGTTGGGCATAAAGGATGAAACAGCTCTTATTAACCCACCCTCTACATACAGATCCTTCTACTAATTTTAGTTGAAATGAAGTACTTACCCCCAGGCAAACCATGCCTAAGGCTAGCCCAGATGCAAGTGAATAGGACTCTCTGTCTGTGCAGTACTCCATTTCTGGTCCTGGGGGACGTCCTGGAGAAAACAAAACAGTGAAATTAATCTTCTAAAATTCCAGCTAAGTAAACATTGTTTAATTAAGCACTACACCTCTAATGAAATGAGAAAAAAAATTAAAAATATCTGTCCCTTCTCAAGAAAGTCAGGAAAGTTCTCAGTGGAATTACAAGTAATTAACCCATCCATCACCAAATGATAAACCCCTCCAGAAGCAGTATATATTGCTAAATGATATGGTTGGAGTTCAGAGACACAGTGAAAATGCCACATTACAACCGTGTATACTTTAAGACCTCTGAACCTATCCAAATGCTGTCAGCACAGTTCAAAAGCTGTTGCTATAAAAGATTGTGTATATCAAATTACTAGAAACATAACAGATACAATTTCACCCTTAAAATTTATCCCATTCTCTATTTAATAAACCACACAGTCTCTTTTAACTAAGGTTACATATAAACACGAATAAGAACTTAACTGTTACAAATAAAATCAGAACTGTGTACAGAATGAGGACACAATTCAGATCAGAAATTTACTGTTCAGAATCAGCTCTTAAAGGCTACTGTTTAAAAAGCCTTAAACAAAATTTGGAACAGGAGAATTTAGGACACAATGGCTGTACTTCCACCAACCTAGGGAGCCTGTCCTTGCAAGAGGAATGCATTTTTTACCTACCCAGTGCCTCTGTCTCTAGTTTCTACCGTGGCAACTAGTGGACAGATATGAGAAACAAAAAATGTCTGGGAAGCATCAGATGCATTGAGTATACAATGTGCAACACATCTGCTCAAAAGCTGCAGAGGGTCAGGATCTCTGCAGACATGGCATCTGGGTCAGGAGGAACAGGTAGTTACAGCAGTCCTTTTACCAAGTAGCTGGCAACCCCAGAAACGTCAGACTAGCTCTTATCAGACAAAACTTCCAGGTGAAAAAGGTATCTAGGTCCAGCAGTGATGCTGCTATGTTTCTTCTACTAAATTCAATGATTGTTCTATGTTACACAAATACACAGTTCACAGTAACTTCCATTCCTCTGAAAACAGAAGATAAGGTTTGGAAATGAGAGGTGAATATTGTGGTGGGAGATGTACAGTTAACAGAAACGTTAAAATACTCAGCTCCCTGATGCACTGTGCACATCATTCATACGTTGCAACTCTCCCAGTCCACATCCCATTTTTTCCAGCGTTAGCACCTACCTATTTCAGCCAGTAGAACCTCAGCTGTGTGCCTGTGAGCAGTGCCCTGATAGACCAGGCCTATTCCTATCACAGCAGCCACCTGCACATTGTGGGGGACATCCAGCTCTGTTGAAGTTGGGGGCAGGAGGGCAGGTATGTGGATGCTCAGGAGGCGCGTAATGGCCATATCCATTGTGCCCAACTTGGCAGCAGAAACGCCAAGCAACAGTCCAATACTTGTCATCTCATGCCCCTGAGAAAGGAGACAAATATCAGCAACCAAAGCAAGCAGATGTGTTCAGAAAAGGAAAACCTGTCCCAGTGTTCCATTCACTTATCCCAGTGAGCTGTGCACAGTATAGGAAGATATAGTGATAAAACTGCTGAAAATCTTTTAAACAGAAACCAAGTCCTGCACTACTAACATTAATGAAGCGCCTCTGATATTCTCCCACACCAGGAAACATGCAATTCAGTGTTTTAAAGGAATCCGTTGACTCTTCTTTCTTGTTTTGTTTAAAGACTTCAAGTTCTATAGATACTTCTCCCTGTTGCCTCTGCAAGAAGTCCTCACCTTTGTTAAGTAGTCATGTATATTGAGCGTGGCAAGTTTTGTGAGATGCCCGTTGAGACCCAGAGCCATGAGGAAGCCTGCATATTCATTTGCTAGTTCAGCAATTTTGGGCTTGTTATAGACAATCCAAGCAGAGTCTATCTGTGAGGCAGGTGCTATCTTCAGGCCGGCAGCCACCCCATTGTGAAAGCTGGCCCAGCAAGCCATGTTAGGAGGCACATCGATGTTCCCACTGTTCAGATCAACAGTAGTGTTCCTAGGAGGAGCACGGCCTGCCAATGAGAGAATCATTAAAAGCAATTAGGTAAATCCAAACCGCTTCAGAAACGTTCATCAGCTTCAGCAAGGTGCCAAGTGAATAAACACTGGCAGCATGCTAGGTAACGCTTCTGTTCTGAGTCAGCCTCGGCTGTCTTCAGGGATGACAGAAGATAGAAGCACAGCATAGTAGATAAACCAGCAACATGGACTTTGCAGTATTCGTGTGCTGTATGACCCCAACGCTGACCAGCTGCATGCCCTTACGTAATTTATTTCACTTCTGTCTGCTTCTCAGAACGTACCTGATACAAGGTCTCTGTGTTTGATAACACCGGCCTTGACCATCCCAGACAAAACTGGTAGGTGGCAGATTCAAACGCAAAACAAGCTGCTACTTCACAAAAAGCACACCCACACTACAAAACTCTTTAGAAAAAGACACACAAGATACTACAAAAGTTACATGAGGTTCAGAAAGAAGTGGGATAACAATTTAGCTCCATCACATTCTATTAAATACTAAATTTCTTTGGAAGAAAACGCTGGCCAACATACCAGTTAGATTCAGCTTAGGGATAGGCAACTGCTCCGTTGGAACAGGATGATATGAGAACAAAGTGAACATTCCTCGACCAACAGGTAGTGCCATGGTTCGCTGGCACAGCTGCAACAGCCTGTTAGGAAGATGAAAGCAAAACCAATCCAATTGCTTGATACACAGTGTTTTTCCAAATATATGATATAAAATGAACCCACAGACAACAAACACTGGACAGACCATTTTTTTTCCCCAGCTATGAGATAGCATGTTGTCTTTCCTTTTTTAGTAAGCAAAACTTTTGAACCAAATCTTTGGTTCTTACAAGATTAATCTCAAAGACACACTTTAGCTGACATAATGTTGAAACTTGCCACTATTTTTCCCCTTTAAGCTAGGTGCTAGCTAAATAAATCTGTGCTACGAACAATTTAGCAGCCATATCGGAACAAGGTGAAAGGAGAAAGCAAAACGAAGCCGACTGCCATACGGGATCTTGCTATGACTAGTGATCACATCTAGTAATAACCTGTGTACAGAATTATTAATGTGCTTCCAAGAATGCTGACCACAATTCTCTATGATTTACTCTGGAAACACTTTCTAGACTTGTTAGATTACTCAGCTTGTTAGGTCAGACAATAATTTGATGCATTCCTTCAGCTTCCTATTTCTGTAGAGCGTTCTGCATGTTAATGATGTTCTGAAGTTTGCTTTTTCCTTTTGTTTTATACAGAGAATACTTTCAACACCCCCAAAATAACTGAATAAAGCAGCAGGATGGTGACAACTGTGAGGTCACTGGGCACAGAATGGCTCCAATAGGAGGTTTCAAAAGAGAAGGATGGGACAGTGAATTTGTTTTCTGTAGAATTAATTAGGTCCCCTGACCCAAGCCTTGCTTAGACCTAAGATCAGCCCTGAACAAAGGCTCCCCAGTTTTAGGCAGGGGATGGATGCTGCTTTGTTCGCTCCAAAGGCATTTTCTCTACAGAGTAGGTCCTGCTTATATTTCACGCTTTTTAGGTGGAAAAAACCCAGCTACAATCTGCTTTCAGACCCTAACTGATCTCAACCTGCTGTCTGGGGTTCAAACTAACAGTCTTTCCCGTATGCTGCTCCAACCCCAAGAGCCCTCCAACTCCCATACAGCAGAGTTTTGATGTACACTGAGCTTCAAAGACCTGGATTATGAAATCCAATCCTCTACTATGTGTTCTTCACTCAGGCCCACCTACTTTAATGTTCAGTTCAGACTAAAATATATTGCACTGTTCAATTAGATGTACTTAACTTTAAGCCACCAAAAATATTTACGTAATTTTTCACCTGAGTGAAATACTAATGAGAAACAGCTAGAAACAGAGTTCTTTACCGGTTTTCTTTCTCTTCTATGTATTCATGGTCACTAGCTTCTGGCATCTGCACTACATTGACACGTACAGGACGGGCACTCTGAAGGAGCCTGCGTACTTCCTGCACTCTCAAATCCTCGCTCCATATTAGCGACATCACTTCCTCGTTCATGTCATTCATGCCATCCTCATCCTCTTCTGATTCAGTTCCAGAGGGAATATCAGAGGACAGCACTGGGCCCACAGACTGCAAGCAAAAGAGAAAGGAAAGAAGTCATTTCCAGTAGCGCACATGGACATTGAGAACTGTCAGAAAGCCAGCAAACACCAGCACCACAACCTGCACACACTCAGTACAGTTACCTGCATTGAGATGGGTCTGTAAATACAATGGACTGACATTTGTGCAATCACCAACAACACTGTTCATGCACTCCTTATGTTAATTTAGGTATCCACAAGGATTTCCGAACATTGTAATCAAGCATTTTTGCATGTCTAAATGGTATAACCATCAAGACAGGAGGAGATGACATCTTAAACATGCAGCAAAGGCTGTTGAGCAAGGACTGACAAGCGGGAGCTTGAAGAGGTGACATATGAAATACTTATCTTTATTTCAGAACTATTTCTTGTTTCAGAGCAATAGTAGGAAAGGGCTTTCCCCTCCCTGCCTACACAATTGCCTATGACTGCTGTGAAAACACACATGTTTTTTTCTTCAAGTTGAGCAGTGAAAAACAGAAACCTAGATGAGCATTTCGATATATATTAAAACAGAGATTAAACTCCAGAAGGCACAGAGTCCCCTGGTGACAACCTGCTTTTAAAGTGCCAGTACTTTAATTCTCAACTCAGTCAGGCTGCTGTTCTGCATATTCTGCTCAGACACCTGTGTTATTTTTCTAATCATTGATATTTTCATGAATCAGAGCTTTAATTTGGATTTTCCCCTACAACAACCTTGGAGAAACCAAGCTACCTACTCAAACAGTGAGCCTGCATGGCAGTAAATTCTAAATGTTTGTTGTTGTCAGCCAACCTGGGTTTCACCACAGTACCAGAATATTTTTTGAACTTCCACACCTGAGCTACTTAATTGCTTAGAAGTGCTGTGGAAAAGTCCTCTTTCTATGCAAGATTTATGAAATTCTCATCTAAGTCTCGGTCCTCCTCTGTTTATTCACATCACACAAGCAATGCACAGGACTACCAACAAGAATGGTGAAGATAGGTCAGGATGCAACAGAGGATGCCCACAGTCTGCTTGCCCTACACTTGCTTCAGACAAGCCTGCCACTCTACGTGAAGCATCATTCATTTTATTTTTAGAGAGCTGCAGAAATAAGATTTCCTGCAGAATATACAGTTTCTTTATGGTTTGACAAAATAATTTGGAAATGACCCTAAGGTGGGCCAGCACATTCCTCTTTCTTTTGCATCTTTCACAGATGAGAGATTAATTTAAAAAAAACAAACAAGGCAAGTGATGACAAATATTGGTATGACAAATCTAGGAACAAAAAATCCCCACACCTCTCTCTAAACTGGTCATTTTCCTGTTCTACACCTCAGAATTTCAGCAAGCTGAAAGATACAGAATCACACAGACTCGATTGAACACAGGGTCTTCCCTAAGGCTCACTGGTAACACATGACACCAGGAGTGCAAGTAAATTAACAGCTGATGAATGAAAACCAATTTCTTCTGATAAATACGCACAAAATCTCAATACATAACTGCACCACCCATATAGCCAGCGTCCGTTTTGAAACAGGAAACTCCACCCTGCCCTCCTGAGAAATGACAAACAATTTAGTGTTTGAAGATCACTTTATCCTTTTAAGGTTACATACATTCGAAGCATTGTTATAAAGTAAGTGATAAAATCAAATTTATCACCATTTTAAGATTCAGTACTGTTACTGTTGGGCAAAACTTCACCAGCAGAAAGCAAAATAGATTTTTCATGAGTGGTGGGGCATCGGATTTGAACATGTAGTTTGTTTACTTTTCCAAGTAATGAATTAACTTTTTTGATATGTAGTTAGTCACTAAGTCCCTGTTACAAAAATTGGAATAATTTTAACATCACTTGCAAAGCTAAGACAGCAAAAAGGACCTTGACCAAGATGTACTTGAGACTACAAATCCCTCTTCCTGACTCCCAAAAAAGTCTACAAACAATCTGCTACTATTAAGTGTTTTTATGTGTGCCACTAGCCAGCTCTCAAGAAGAGTTTTGGCTTCCAGAGTGTCCTCAGCAAAAGACACTTAAGCAAGCCACAGCTCTGAGATGCTACTGATTCCCACCATCAGAAGAAAACCACATGCTTTTTTTTAATTTTACCTCAGGATACAAACAACTAAACCCTTTTTGAGAAAAAAAAGAGAAATATGAAAAGTGTATTTCAGAAAGCGATCCAGTTCTTCCAGAGGAGAGGGAGATGCCGCTCACGCCAACCCAAGAAGGAGCCAGACTGACAAGCCTCCCCTCTGTGCCATTGCTGTTTTGATGGCAAAGGCTCTGGATGGAGTACCAAAACCTGACACTTCTCAAAGGTGCAGCCGTTTTGGAGAGGAGGAGGACTTACAGAGGCAATCAAATAGCTCTGTAGGAAAAACTCTTGAGCACCATGCCTAAATTAAGTTTAAAATCTGCTTTATATTGACAGTTTCTACAGCTATGCATGTACTCTTCCTGTGCCGGATGCTGGGTTTTATACTGAAACCCTCATATGCGTGTAAAGCCTGTGTTGCCCTCAGTCTTGAATTCTGCACCTTCTGATGCCCTGAGCATCAGCAGATGGTGGGGAAGTTTCTGACCAGAGCTCTCTGCCCAGTACCCAGTATCATGAAATCAATTTACGCCCATACTCACAGATTTACCCTTCTGCAGGTTCCCTTCACACGCCTGTTTGGAGAGATCCTGGCGCCCAATCAAGAGACAAACTGCTTCTGGCCAGTCTGAGGCAGGCTGCTCTCGGCAATAATATATTGCATCTCTAATAGGAAGTGCTACGCCAAAGGGGAGAGACTCCAGATCTCTTAAGGTGAAACCTTAAAATTAACAAGGAAAAAAACCCTGTTTTATCAAAACTAGATAAAGTGTATTTCATATTATGCAAACACAAGACTACTACTTATGATTGTTACCATTTTGCACAATGATGAAAGCTGCTCTTACCAACATTAGTCATCCAAATAACTAACTTTTCAGCCAGGCTGGAAACAGATGTGCTGTGTCTGAAACTGCATCTGTAAAATATAGGGGAATAAAGGAGAAGCCAATAAAAGCTAGTCCAAAAGTCAGGAGAAAGTCAAAAACTCAAGAGTTTAAAATAATACTAAAAACCTCATACCGACTGTCATCGTGCTCTATTTGCTGTTTTCGTTGTCCTAGGAAAGACAAAGCCACATTACTTCCACATTCCCCAAGCAAAAGGACAGCACGTAAGAAGCACAAGACACTAGGATAACACTGTGACGGCATCAAAGCATCATTACCTGATGTGATCTTATACAAGTAATGGGAAGCTTCATTAGATACAGCGCTCTCATCACCAAGTACATACAAAGCCACACTCTGGATAGGAAAGAGACACCATAATACAATGTGCTATATATAATACAGTGTGCAGCTATTGCTATGCTGCCTATCAAAACAGGCAGAAGATAACTTTAAGTGTGGGGACAAGTTTATTGTTAAAACACTTAATAAAAGGATACTGAAACAACCCAAGCAAGTAAACTTTTATGCTTTAGATTTCTATCTTGAAGTTTGGAAAAACTACATCCTGAAATAATTAACTGTATTTTCCCTAATAATTGTTTCAAAGGTAAAAAGATCTTCTAAACAGAAAAACATGCTCCTAGTCATCTTTCCCACGTTTCTCACATTTCATTTAATTTCTCTTGCAAAACACACACTTCTACAGACACCATTTTCACTCAGTTTCCTCCACATCTTGAATATTGTCTACTTTGCAAAGGCTCCGAGTGAAAAGTTGTTTGCCTTTCAAAGCAGGGTCCACTTCAGCTATCTAGCCAGCAAAAATCAGTGATCTGTCACACTATTTACTTTTTGATACTGCCAGACAACCCAGCATGCCACAGGCAAAAATCACATCCAGGTTAAAATTCTTTTGTGTTTTTTATGAAGGTCTTCTGATAAGCTGCACTGCCAACACACTAGCTCTGACTTCTGCACTGGCAAATCAGGCAGAGGTAGGAGGAAAGAGAGCTGGACAGACACAGGTGATCATCCAAGGGAAAGGCTACCCTTCTTCCGAGCTTGAGGGCAGGGACAAACTTTAAGCAAAAGCATCAGCACTTTGAACAGTCTCAGTGCTGCTGCTTCAACCCTCCATGCTCTGAAGCAGAGGACAGGCTGACTCCTGGCAGCTCATATCACAGACTCTGCAAGTCATCTTGGACACCTGGGTGAAAGCAGTCTCTCCTCATTTTTTTTCCATTCAACCACCTCAGGCTCAACACCTCTGCTCCAAGTCCTGTATCAGCAGGTTTTCTCTGTAAACGCTTTGTGAATAAGTGAGCAAGGCTGACCAGGAGATAACATCAGCACTTATAACTACTCATGCGACTAAATATTTATGTTGATACATGCCCAAGAAGAAAGCCGGGAAATTCTCACTCACAAAATACAGTTAACTTTGAGTTACATTATTACTTTACACATGCCACTAGTGCAAACCACAAAAAAAAACATAAGCAGTGAAGCATACGCTAGTCACTCTGCACTCATGAGCTCTCCTTCCCAACCTCAAATACCTCCCTCCTACCTACTTAAAAAACCATCCACACCCTTCAGTAATATTAAAGTAATAAAAGAGAAGAGGGGACTCACAGGGATTTCTCTCTGCTAAATACATATTATCCTCCCTGTGGAGAGGCAGACGCTGCACAGTTTACTATATTGCAGGGATACTCAAGAGGATTTCATGCAGACAAATGGGGTCTGCTTAGTACAAAGCAGCAACACTTGGAGATGCTTAAGTCTCCGAACAGTACAGCTACAGTAGTTATTGATCACAGGCTCCATACCCTTCTAGTACACCCCGCACTGCTCCATATAGTATGATTAAACCCTCTGTTATTTGACTTCCCACTGGGGACACTTTACTTGCAGGAAATTAAGCGGCTGGGGCGAACCCTGGGCCACAGTGCTGCTGTGGTGACAGAACAAAACATATCCTTTTTACCAAAGTACGCACCAGTACTACCAGTTTGCTCCTTTCACAGATGCCTGGTAAGTAAGGATAAGGCTGCACTCCTTCTCCCTTCAGACAGGAACTCAGCCACTGAAAGATACTTGGAGGCTCAGCAGAAAAAAATGAGGGATGGTGCATGAAACCTGTTTGGACTTAATCATATGAACAGCAATGACACTGAGTTCACGGCAAATGCACAATAATTCTCCACTATTCCCAAAGCAAGCCCTACAGCACTTCTTAACAACAAAAATATAGTATTTACCCAAAACATTACAGATCACATCTACCTCCTGTTAGATGGAAGTTTATAGTTAGACAGTAATGAAAACTTGAGACACCTACCTGCCTTTTCAAGAACAAAAATCACCTCAGCCCACAGTGAAAAGAAGTAAATACAGAGTCATTCTCAAAAACCTCACTAGAACAGCCTTGTACTGTTCTTCAACAACATTAAATTGCTTAAGTGAGAAGACAACCTTATCTACAACCTCTCTGCCTTCCCTGCCCACAAACAGGAGTAGCAAAGCTATGAGATTTTTTTTGGTTTTGTCAGGAAAAACAGTAGTTTTTCTTACATGGCTAGTAAATTTCAGCTGGTAGGACAGTAAACAGGTACACAGACAATGCATGACCTAATCTCAAGTTTTGTGGGTTTAGCTTTCATTTAGTTTTTATGAACTAAACTGAGAGCCTGCCAGCCTAGCCATACTTTCCACAAGAGAGGCACACCTCACTACCAGGCTTTTCCACAGTTGTATGCTAAGATATCTCAGCTAGCATGAGCTGGGAGTTTGTCAAGATGAAACCACTATTCCCTCCCAAGTCCTTGTTCTGTGGTGTGTCCCGTGAGGCACTGGACTGGGATCAAGTCCCGACCAGCTTTAAAGGGAACAGTTACCAACATGCTCAGCATTACAGAAAATCTGCACATCGTTATCACCAAATACCCAGCTTTGAAAAGCCTTAAACTCACCTTGATCAATTACGCAAGCCTGTCTGGAGGTTTTTACAAGGGCTGGATAGTCTCTGTAGTAATAATCTATATAAGCTTCAAGTTTTAAGTCCCTAGAATGAGAGAGGTGAATCACATTGGAGGGGGAAAAAAAACCCCAAAAACTACTCCACCTTCCTGCACCTCTGTGACATTTTCTGTTAAGTTTTTTTTAATGTTTGTGTATGCAGCAGATAGGAGGAGGGACTTCCTTAACTAACTTTAAGGCCACGCAAGGGCACTGCCCATTCTCTAAGCAGTGAATCCGTATGTTTAATTTTCTGCCAGCGCATTTCTCTTCAGCTGTTGTTCAGCTTTGTCCCACACCTCCACCACCATCTAAGGTGTGACTCCTGTCACTACAGTTTCCTCCAAATTCTGTCAAAGCTAGATAACCTGCTGGGTTATCTGCAAAACATGAATGCATACAGCAGCTGCCAGCCTCAAAAGACGCTATCTTTCATTTCAGACTTGCTTCTTGTTGGCATGATAGAATACAAGACAGGCCAGCCTTTTCAGCATGAGGGACTGGATGCCACTTCTGGGAATCATTTAGCCAGCTGGCCATAGTAGGTGCTACTGGGGAAGAATCTATAGCCATAGAAAAAAAATTGGTAGAAATAGCAGATACAACTCTGGGAGATGTTATCAGGCCTTTTACTTAAACACGTATCTGTATCTACCTACATGCATGCAATGCAACTTGAAGGTGGTTGTGGAAGACATGAAGATGCCGTCACTGGCTGCAGTGAAGATGCCACAACAAACAACACTATTTGACAGATCTCATGAGCTGAGGCGTGACGAAACAGTAGGAAAAAAACACAAGCTGCAGCACCTGAGGTTTGTGAATCACACCGATGTTGGGAAGTGGCCAGAACCATACAAGAGATTTACCACGGCAAATATGTAAGCACAATAAGGTTTTAAACATTCATTCATTTTCTTCAAATACTCAAAAAGTCTGCTCCATTTGGGCAATCCCCAAATTCCCCATAAAAACAATACACACCCATCATCAAGAGACACCGCATAATATATAATATCCACAATTTGTCACTTGGGCATACCTGGCCAGCTGAACCAGAAGAACAACAAGTGAACGAATTCCTTCTCCCATTAGACTATTCAGTTTGAGCTCCTCATAGATGAGATGAAGAACAAAGAAAATAGCAGGAATATGGGTGAAAAGGAGGGTTGAGGAATCCAAGCTAAGGCTCTGTAAAAAATCATCCTTTGGAGCCAAAACTTCCAGAGGGTCCAGTCGCAAAGCTTTGGCAACAGGATGAGACTCAAAATTCCTATGGTAATCGGAGCTCAAGAGATATTCCCAGTCCTAGACCATACAAACAGGACAGAGAGGCAGAGGTTCCAAAGTGAACATCACCTTCAAGCAAGGTAATTCCAAAGCACTGTTACAGAGGAGGGTTTTTCCCCATAAACCAATACAAATGTGATTGCTGTATGGTAAACGTGCTGCGCAAACCCTGCAAGCCACAGAGATCCAATTGTTAAGTTTCACCCTTTCCCCCACCTCCCCTGTCATGCATAAAAGAATCAAAGCCTTATACTTAAAAGAACAAGACAAAAGAAAGCCAAGAGTTCCTTCCTTGCACCAATATTCTGTGCATAAGACCCCACTGAGTATTTTTGCAATTCACCTAGTGCTCCCAGCCTTCTTTGTACCTCCTCTGCCACAGCACATCAGGCATTAGATCCTGATCTTTGTTGCCTGTAGACTGTAGGGGTTGCAGACTACACACAAAAAGCTAACAGCACAATTGGACCACCACAGCTCATAAGCCTCTTATGATGGGATGATGGTAAGCCTCATCCACTTTACTGTTCAGTTTCGTAAAAACTTCCTATTCCTGTCCAGACAGAGCTCCATGAATTGATCTTAAACACTCCACGAAGTTTGTTGACAATCAGTGCATTCAGTGAAGTACGTAATTTGCTGCTCCTAACTGGCTAAAGGAGCTGAGTAGCCAGAGGAGTGAAAACTTCATTTTAAAGGGACGAAGCATCTAGGAGAAATTTGACATTGTCAGGAGACTATTGGGAATTACTTTGTGATCCGTATTAAATCCATTCCCAAGTTCAACCTACCTTTCTGGAAATGAGAACCCTGACAAGCAAGGTCACATGACGCAGCCACTACACAGGGCAAAAGAACTTTTCTTTCCCCCAAAGGCTTGTAATCTCAGATGAGCTCAGACGAAATGCAATACTCAAGAGGGCGTTTCCTCTGGTTTGCCCTTAAAAAAAACCCAAACCCCAACATCACCATCCCCACCCCCTGCCACTTATTTGTAAAAGAGAACCATTTCTCACTTCATCTGACCCCGTTTCTGATGGTCTAGCCTTCTTTGGAGCAATAACTGGTGAAAGTGATCCTTCAAAATCAAGCTGCAAGAAAAAAAAAAAAAATAAAAAGCACCTCAGTACTGAAATTCCCAAGGCTGCATACGCGAATCACGAATTGTATCATCTGAATTCAAACTGAGTATTACATGACAATTACTTTAAGTACTTCTATACTTCGCTTTCATATAAAAGCTATACTGCAATTAGATTAATCTATACACAGCCAGTTATTCTAGTGTATGGTGCACAAATTCCACGATTTGACTGCCTAACGTCTGGCATTTACTAGGACAGAGGAAATACTGTGGATGAGCTAATGCTAGTAATGTAGCTGTACTGTAACTGCTTTCATTTCAGCTGTATGCATATCCTTGCTGATTTTTTCCCCCCTGCTGCAAGTACTGCAAACATACTTGCTAGCAGGAAACCCACTTGCAGAAAACTCCAAATACATTCAGCAGAGCAGCTGAAAAAACACAGATCTTTAAACACTGTAATTTGAAAACTTCATGGAAAATCCTCTTTAGGAAACAGGAATCTGAGTTGCGACTTGTGTTTCTAGCAAGAGTAAGCTTAATATGGATTAGATTAATCAAATCTTTAATGCATCAGTGTTAGTCACAAACTGGAGTAAAATCTTCATAACTTATTTTTATTTGACCAAGACAGTTGTTGGCAAGTACCTTATAAATATATTTCATAATAAACACAGACTAAAATGTATACCCGAAACTTAGAAATACAGAATTGATTCGATGGTATCTTGTGATTTAGGATATCATCTTAATTTCCAGAAATTTCAATATCTTGAAATTTTTGAAATCTTTGAAAAAAAATATCAAAATAATTTCCAGAAAAGATACCATCTATTTCTGACTTTGCTGTCTCTCTAACCATTCTGAACCTTGAAGAGTTACCTAGTTTATGTTGAAGCTGCTGATAAAGAAACATGAGCTTGCTTACATTACGTGTCCAGGACAATCTCTCTGTGTTGTAACCCATCATATTCATGAGACATGTTACAAATAAATTCCATTCTGAGTGATAGCTTGGTCCTCCTGGAGCATTATAAGCATTGTACCACTTGACAAGCATCTGTACAGCTATCTCCTTGGGCAGGATAGCTTTGACTCCCTGCAGACATCTTTTCACTGTTGGAAAAGAAGAAAAAAAGTTAAGTGTGTTTTCCATCTTATCTCCTGGTACTTCTTCCAATCAGTGCTATAAATCGCTACAGGTCCTCTTATTGGACCTACTCTTAACTCTCTGGATACTCTTTCAATAAAAGCCACACCAGACAACCTTGAACAGCTGTTCCTTTAGTTCAGGTTGAGCACAGCCCCTCTAGTTCACCACACAAAAGGGGAAAAAAGTTCCCCGTTGCTCATTACTGAAACCAACTTTTGTCTGAACTGGCATCTCAGCCCCTCCTCAAACGATAATATACACTATAGTAGAGCGCAAAGCAATCTAAAGAACAAAGGAAGTTCTAAGAAAGCAGTGGGTGAAGGACTGAAAGCAACAGAGCACACCTAAATAAGTGGTAGCAGCTTTACAAGTTAAGTTAATAGAGCTTGGAATGTGTGGCACTGAATCATTACAGTCTAGACCATGCACACACTACTTCAAAAACGAACCCTCAAAACTTATGGAACATATTTCACGTGACAGATTCTGAATCCTACCTAGTTCTGAAGTGGCAATTTCAGGAATAGTAATCCGAACCATTGTATTATTGCTGAGTTCCTGGAAAAACAAAAAGGTAACAGTCAAATTACAAAATGTGTAAAGCCAAGGTCCTTTTCTACCAACTCAGAACTTGTTTATGTATTAAGCATATTCCTCATTCCTGATTATTTGCTAGACTAAAAATCTGCAACCCCAGATGCTAGCTCCATGAAACCCCTAAAATAGACTTTGAGCTGAATCACTTGAAGGAATCAATTAAGTTCTGTGACTTCTAGAGTATTCTACAGAGAAAGAGGTGGAGCCACCTGTGCAGGTGTGGTATTTTGCTGTTGATCAGAAGCTGCTAGCTGTGTCTCACTATGCAGGAGTGAATGTTACCCTCACTTCGCTTTGGTAACAAAGCGTCGACTCAATCAACAGGATAACGCCTACCAAAGTTACTCTGTTGTGGACAGGATCTCTCAGAGCATGGATGAATGTCCCAAGCTGCTGAAAAGTACAGTCTTCAACGTAAGTTGATTCATGAAGTTTGGAAGAATCCCTTAGCTCTGGAACTGGTGACAAAAGTACACCCTGAAAAGCATTAAAAGTGACTGCTTAGAATTGTTGAAATAAGAGGCTCTGAGCAAAGGACAGCTAAAATTGCCGTTTTTAATAAGTATTCTGAAAACAACTATAAATCTTTCCGATCTCTGCCTCAGAAGTTTTACAGAAGTCTTAAATAGGGCAACACTAAATACATCTTCTTTAAACGCTATTTATTCAGGGGATTTACAGAAGAAAAAATAAAAGACTTAGCTCCAAAAGATACCTTGAAAGTTAAAAATCAACCAGTCATTTGAAGCTGTTACAACTAAACCCTTTCCATGGCAGGACTTCCTTTCTCCTTACCTCTTCTAGGGGCCCCAGATGCTTATTTAAAGGCTTGGATGGAGTGCTGACACTATCCAGGGGAGTGCTCGGCCGAGGCATTTGGGTGGACATTGTCAGGGATGGAGCAGGCAGCCCGGGAATAAAAACCTTCCCCACCTTTTTGTGAACAGTATGTAGGAAAACAAATAGTTGGTTTTCATGCCTGTGCTTCCACAACCTTGCTTACATATACAGACATTATCAGATTTTAACACCTTAAAGGAAAAGTTTTAAGAAAAATGGCTATGTACTTAAACTAAAGTCTCTGAAGAAAAGATTAAAGATTACTTCACATAATTACTTTCTTCAGATGATGGCACACTGAAAAAACTACCATATATGGTCAGTACTGTACATTATTGTTACAGGTCTACTCCCACTAAAAGTTCTAGCAGGGCTTCACTAAGAAAGCTCTACTTTCGAGAGCATATGCTTTTTTTGTATACATATGTATGTCTATATATACATATACACACACACATACACACAAATGTGTGTAAACACATACACGTACAAATTGCAGTGTCCAATGTTTCTGCACACACAGAGAGCGCATAATGCATCTCTACAGAATTTAAGAAAAACTTTTATTTTGGATGAATCAAATCATGTCCATTCCAATAATAGCCCTTTGTAAAGCAAAGCAATTTGCTTTAATATCTAAAAGTTTTACTAAAACCATCTGGCACGCTACAGAGATGTTTGAAAGTTTTTTTGTTCAGGAACAATTCTTATTTTCCATATTCTTCAAGGTTTTTTTTTCTTTGAAAGCATTTTGTTACTTTAGTATTTCACCAGCACTGACAATAAGCCCAAGAGATTATTTAATTGTACCATAAAGTGCCACTGATTTTTCAGAACCACCTTTCGAGCACTTCACATAAACTACACTTGGTATGGGAGCACAGCCACATTCCCAAGCAAGTCCCAAGCGAGCAGCACTCTACAGCAGCTTAAAATGACACCTTGTATGGTATGATGCATACAGGATCCCCTCATAAACCAAAAAGATTCAAACATCTATTTTAGGACAGAGAAACCGTTACTTACCCGAACCACTCCAGAATAAAGCACTAGATTTCCACTACCTTCCAGAACCAGCAGCATATCAATGCCCTGTAAGAATCAAGCAGCATATTCAGCTTCTTGTATTTAAAACAGATGACAACAGTTGGACAACAAGTGACAAAGCAGGATACTCTAGAGTTAATCATCCACACAGAGGTATGTACCTGCACTGGAGCTGCATCCTTTGCCTGAATACTGGTAACAGAACCAAAGATCAGCTGTGACTTATCGTTGCTCTCTTGAAATTTTACACACCTAGAGATTTGAGAAAACAACAGAAACATAAAAAGACTGCCCTATCTGTTAGGGAAAGAAGACAGAAAATTAAAACAGTGTTGCATGGCGCAGTTACTTTTATTGTGGTATACCTGGTTCCTTCCTCCTTCCTTTGCTTGTTTTGCCCTGCTAGTCAACTTATTTTTGCTCTACTGGTCTAATTAAAACCCCCAACATACTCCTCAAGGCTAAAGATAAGAATAAGCATACCATTCAACTTAGAGTGAATGTTCTCTCTCAACTTCAGTTTTATTTAAATAGCTCAAATCATCTATGCCACCGCAGTTAAAAACATGTCATGTGAGAGCCAGTGATGTACCACATGTTGCCATAACAGATTCTACTAGCTGGGGGAATAAGTACATTAAAACCATTATCTAGCTGGTGATTTCTAGACAACTCCTCTTTGTTCACCCATCCCCAAGATAGGGATGCTCACCGCAGCTGGAGCTGGGATTCCACTAAAAAGCACAAGAACTTCTGCCCACAAAGGTCAGTGGTAATAAACACTTTTGATGCTTGGGAATTCTTCTCTCTGTAAAATAGACACCATGATCAGCACACTGTTTGGTTTACTGTAAAAGTTTTGATGAAGGAAAACAGTGTCCACAAGCTGTAGGGTCACGCTAGACTTCAGTTAGCCGCGTATCAAGTTGCCAGAAGGCACCAGTCTCAGTTTTAGTCACTACTCTTGAGACTGATTTTCTGGCGCTCCAATTTTCACATTCCACACTTTTTGGCATGTAGAGCACATGCTCTTTGGCTTTGTTCTCCTGTTCAGTTTTAGGGTTCATGCTGTGTTTTGCTCCTTTTGATGGTAACAGAGAAAGAGACACTCCCCCTAGAAGATCAGAAAAACCCCAAAGCAATGACCAGGTTAGAACCTACTTTGCTGTAGAGATCTCATGAAACCATTCCCCCACTCAGAGGGCCACAAATAACACAACAGGCAAAACCGTTCCACCTACCCAAATTCTCTTTTGAAGGGAGCTGGGCACCTAGTGAGCATCATTTTTGAAAAAAAAAATTAGGTCATACAAGTCCATGAGCCTACTTTAAGGTGGCACCATTTCCAGAAAACACACACTAAAATAAGCTGTCATTTTACTTTATTCCCGCCCCAGCAACAGAAATCCAGAACTTCTCACAACCCAACACAAGCACCTAACCTCATGTTTGTGACTGTTTCCGTCCACAGATGATCTATACACAGCTCAGGAACAATTGGTTCAGTTTCTGGTATAAGGAAGGAATCACTGGAAGTGCTGTTTGGCGAATGGGTAATACTGTGCCTCTTTGGTGACTGAGCATTACTGGAAAAGTTGAACCTCTGCACTCCTGAGAAAGAATGCACTCCCAAGGCAGGGGAATGAGAGCGGCTGCAAGCAAAGACAAAAGACCCTACTGAAAAGTGGATTTTCAAAATAGATACAGAATCCCAGGGAGCTCATATACTGGTAGAAGCTTTAAAAACAAACCAAAGCCACCCTAAACCAGTAGCTAGTTCAGTATCGGTTTCCTTTAGCAATACACTCCAGCATAGGAAAACAGTTGTCTAATTAATTTCCAATCATCTCTGTCAGAGCCCAATAGATGAGATTTCAAAAGTAAGAAAACATTTTAAGTTGCATAGCCCATTCCACCAAAAATCTCTCCCACGCTCTTCCCTCTAAATATGGCTTTCTTTAGAAAAGCTAAATGAAAATACTCCTGGGACTCAAAACAACTGGCGGACAGTTCTCGACTTTGCTACAGACTGGCTGTGTAATGACAGAACAGCCTCTTTGGCTCTTCCACACCAATTATCCTCCTGTTCTATAGGGAAAATGGCACAAGAGGGCTTTCAGATGCTGTAACAGAAGAAGCACCTGCACCTTAGATGGACAGACTTGTACCAGCAGAGACAGACAGACAGCAATACCAGATGTCCATCCTATTCTATAGCTCATATTCTTTGGTGTCATCTGCCCACGCATTATGTTCAGTACTCACCTCAAAGCAGCCATGTTGGAGATAGATGGTGAGCGGGACTGCATGCTGGGTGATGACACCGATCTGCTCTGGCTGTGGATAGATGAGTAGTTCTGGAAAGGGGAGCCCACAGGAGAGTCTCCTTTTGAGAGGCTTCGGAGATGAGCAGTCAAAGAGCTGCTCGTGGCCATATGCTGTGGTGTGCCCATCTGCTCAGAGAACTTCAGCACCATGTTCTGCTCCTGGGAGAGAAAACAGAGATGTCTATGCACAAACAGCACACATGCAATAACAGCCAGAGAGACTCTCAAAGAGCTTGTTTCATCAGTTAGGTGTTAAAAATTTATGCCCAGAGAGGTGTCCAGCCTAAGAAGTTATTCCTACCAACCATGTTCTCTCACTCTCAGTCACAGAAACTACTCCGATGATTTTCATGGTACTAAATTGTTTGTCACTTTTCTTACAGAACACAACAGTTTAAGCAGAGTCCAAACCTTCTGGTACAACACAAGCAATAAGCACAATATACTTCATGACCATCACCATCATGTGATCTCCCTGGCTATGGTGCAGGCAAATACATGAAAGAAACTATTTTAAAAAAAGAACAAACCAAAACCACACCAACAAACACTCTCTTTCAAATAAAATAAAATCACAAATACACACAAAAAAATAAATCACAAATCATTTCTAACACACAGCAAGGAGGACACGTAAACACACCCCAAATTTTTTTATAAATATATTCAGTCAACAATAAATTTGTACCTCTGGTTTTACTCTCCGAAGAGCCCAAACAGTATGTAAACTCTGCACAGTATCATAGGTCATCACAATGGAAGGCTCAGCATTGAGAAACACAATCCTCAAGGTGTAATCAGCGACGTACTGCACTCTAGCAGAGCCAAACACACCTGCTAAAGAAGCAGTCAACTTCAGTTAAGGTGAAAGGATGATTTCTACAGCAGTGTTACCAGTTACAGGATCAGCACTTTTCATACTCTCTTTCTTCCACAATCTGGGTTTCTTTCCCGAACAGTTTCCCTGTTCGTGAAGCAGCTAAAACACCCCGCTCCTGAATTCTTGAAAGAGTGATTACTCGCGAGTTTTGTAACACAGAAAACAGTAAAATGACACATTAAGTGTTTGATACCATACTGGGAGACTCCAAGTGATACACCTAAAGACGTAAACTTACCTCCAGACTTACAGACAAGAGGCGTTATCTCATCTAATGGGTGTAGCATGCTGAACATAGTAGGCAAAGGTTCTCTAGAAAGAGACCAAACAAAGCATACTCAAAACCCAAATGCTAACAAGCATAATTGTTCTCTCTTGTAGCTGGTACATGTGCTGCGATCCCAAAACAGCTCCTCAGACCTTAACAAATCAGAGCCTGAAGTCTAACAGTAGAGACATGTATTCCGTTCACAGAAGCTTGTTGGATTAACGGAGCAGTCTCAGACAAAGGCTAGCATATCAAACAGGATGAGTAGGTCTTGCTTTACATCTCAGAGCACTTGAGAATGACCCCACCTAGTGGCCACACAACAGGCTTTGCGGGTCCGAGTGCACAAGAGCTAGCACCAGCTGAGTTGGGAGGAGGAGGCAGGAAGAGGAGAAAGCCCTTAACCCAGACTCAGCTTAAGGGTTTAGGTTCCACAGCTCCCAGGACCCAGACATGCCGGCAGCCATCCAGTCATTTGTATCCATCACAGAGCAGCAATCAAGCCATCCATCTGTGATGGCAGTAGCAAAAAGAAGAATTTTCATGGAAGGCCAGCTTGAGCAGGGTCAATCACGATTTTTGCAATGCGCGTTTTCAGGAACATGTTCAACAAACATTTTCAGGACCTCTATTTCTAACCCTAACTCTTCTGCGGACTAGAGAATCACAAGTGCCAGGAATGGACACATAAAGCCCAAGAGAGAGCAAGTGGCTGTATTAAAGATGCTCATCAGCACATCATCCAACTCCTTACTCTGCTTCTCAGCTGTATGCCTAGCCACAGAGCACAGGGTCTAGGATCCTCATCAAACAGGTAATGCTCCATGTATTTGAAGCATCCTGCAGCTGAGAGAAAGTGTTTCAATGACAATCCCTCAGTGAATCTCCAAGTCATCCATCACAGCCTGAAACCAATTCCCCAGACAAATCTTAATGAAATCAGGCTAGTAACACCCATATCATGCCTCCTATATCCCATTCCCAGGATCATCACTCCCAACTAGGTCTGAACAACGTATCAGAGGAATATGGATTGTCAATATTCAGTTCCCTCCTGCTATTTCCTCGTGTTTCACCTGATTTTACCTGTCCCCATCATCAACGCACTGATCCTTTCATTATTGCTCTTCAACTCTTGCACTCCCTCCCATATTAGATTAGCAAACTGTCTACAATGAAACAATCAAAGCCGCTCATTACATACCTAGGTGGACTTGGAGGTACTTCATGTGAAGAACTGGTACGCTCAAATAACAAACCATATTTTGTTGGCCAGACGTTTGCGACCTATAAAAAATGACAAAGAGTTTTATGACAAAAACCAATCAAGTACTTAACATATTGATTACGTTTCATGTTTGAGTATCTCATTACAGCAAAATAAGATGTTTAGGCCTTTTCTTGAGAGAAATGTAAATCAGAGCAGGTTCTCAGATGACGAAGCGGTTATACCCATGCTTTCCCACATCATACAACCAGCTGCCGCTACTTCCAGCAGTATTCAATGCCATAACCACCACAAGGCCGCACTTTCATCAGCCTTATCGCTTTCACCCACAGGCAACCACCAGCAGCAGCGCTTTACGCACAACTCCCCACCCCAGCATGCGAACAGATAACAAGCCCATTTGTGGAAGAAAAAAAGGACAGCACTTACCTGAAAAGGTAGAGCAGCAATGTAATCCTTTCCCTCTATGCTATGCACATTTATACAGGAATTCTGCAATATGCAGATACATTTCTCTACTATTTCATCACTGCCTGAAACTGGGGGGGGAAAGAAAAGAAAAAAAAAACCTACACAGTGAAGTTTCTCTCTTTCTTTAGGCACTCGCTATACACAAAAAGTAAACTTGAGCAGGGATGGCAGTCTTAACACAGTAAGTCTTTACAACAGCAAGTCTTTGGTCTTTCAACACAACAAAGCCCTTGTGCATAAGCTTCTCAAGCCAAGAGAGCTGACCTCGAAGTATCTGTCTAGCATTACAATAAGCAGAAAACTTACCATCAGCTTTTTCAGATTTTTCCTGGGGTATAGTGAAATCGCACCATAAGGCCTAAAACCAAAGACAGTATAATTACTAGCTTACAATTATGAGCTGATGCTACTACACAATCTCGTGTTTGCCCGCTTCCAAAAATAACCCCAGCTCAGACCACCACCTGAAAACACTCAGCGGGTATTTTTTAGCTAAGGCGCGTTCATCCAGTCGCCACCTTTCCATGTTCTCATACCTGCAGAACAGGGCTGTCGACCGTGAAAGCCTTATAAACTGCAGACGCTTGGTTTTTACTGCCTTTGCTCCAGATGACCATATTGCTGGCCACGTACAGCTCTTCGTCGTAGTCCACCTCCTCCCCAACATCACTGGCGCCTTTCCTCAACTGCCAGCTCTCCTGAAAACCAAGATTTTTTTGAGGGAAAGCCACAGGGCCTGCCGGTGCGAGCACAGCAGCCGGTCATCGCCGCGCGGTCCCGGCGGGGCGGTGACTGCGGGAGCCGAAGGCCAGGCCGAAGCCCCCGCCGCCTCGTACCCGCTGCCGCTCGTGGATCGTCACCTCGCGGAGGGAGCCCACCAGGCC
>JAVJGI010000035.1:1319216-1336584 GCA_035590275.1 Ibycter americanus | reverse complement strand
TGAGTGCTGTGGGGTGGTTGGTACTGACTGAAACCCACCACCAGGCTGGCAGTGTTGCTGTGTCCTCCTGCAAGGAGCATGTGCAGGGCTCCTTGCCAGAGCCCTGACATGGTCTCTGTTCTCTCTGGCAGCATCGTTGCCGCCCAGCGCTCAGATAATGGTTCCTACGTCTGCAAACTCAACATCTCTGGCATGGAGGTGGTGTCGGATCCTATCTTGGTGCAGCTGGAAGGTGAGCTGGAGGAGGGCCAGGGTGGACATGCTGGAGGTGTGGAGCATTGTGCCCTGGCTGAGTGACAGCCCCAGGGACCATGAGCTGGGAGCTGTCCCTCCAGAAACGGGGAGTCCTGCTTGGGAAGGGGCTTGTTGCTGGAGCTGGGCACAGCCCCGGGCAGGACAGTTTGGAGCTGTTGATAGGGCTGTGTTGCCAAGCTCTCTGAATCTCTTGCTTCTCTGCTTGTGTCTGTGCAGGACTCCCACACTTCATTCGTCAGCCTGAGAAGCTGAATGTCACCAGAAACAGTCCCTTCAACCTCACATGCCAAGCTGTGGGCCCGCCGGAGCCTGTGGAGATCTACTGGTTTCGCAACAACATCCAAGTCAATGAGAAGCCCCACATCTCCCCATCAGTCCTGACTGTGCCAGGTGAGCCTGGCAGTGTCCTGGGACACCTCTGTGTGGCTACCGGGAAGGGCAGGGTGGGAAGGTGTCTTGTGCTGTCTCACAGCCTGTCCCCTTGGCCTGCCACTCCTGTTAGGCAGGCGTTGTGTTCCTGTGCACCATCACAAGGCCGTTGCAGCCTGCTTCGTTTTTCTGTGACACTGTGCATTGCTGGAAAGCTCAGCACAGGTACATTTCCCAGGAGGTTTGGCATAAAATGCAGCCGACAGATCGTATACAGTGGAACACGGGGGTCCAGCTTTGCAAAAGAGGTACCACTGAGGTATCAGTTTGCAAAAATGAGTTCCAGCCTGTTACTGTTCTGTCATCAGCGCTGGGAACGCAGCTCTGCCCAGCACCATCTGTTTGGCAGCCGTGGGGACCACTCTGCCAGGGATGATCTGGGGGCAGGAACCACCATCCGACCTCCTCTGGCTACTGCCAGAAATTTCTTCCTTGGGAAAGGCAGGACACTCAAACTGCCCTTCCCTAAGCAAGAAGTAGATTGTCCCTCTAGCCTGTGGCCATGTCAACAAGTGCACTGCTGCTTTTAATTGGCAGCGTGATTGGGGGTCCGCTTTTAATGTCTCTGGAAGACTTTGGGTTGGCCCCCACAGCATGTCTCTGTGCCAGCCTGGCGGAGCACAGGAAGAAGAGTCCTTCATGTAACCTAAAACCCATCATGGTTTTGCTGCAGAGGCAGAAGAGAGGAGAGATTTCTTAATTTGCTCATGAGGAGAAGGCCACTAGCTAATTAACAGACTATAACATACTCATCTTGGTGTCCAAAGGCAGGCTTTAAAAGGCAGTGAAAGCCGGAAGAAGTGACTCATTCCTCTTGGATGTTCTTGCATCCGGCTGGCACATGCTAGGTCGGGTCATTTGAACAGTCCCCTTCCTGGCCCAGGAGCCCTGTTGCACTGAAAGGCACCACTGCTGGCATGAGCATATGCTTGGCATGTCCAGCACACCGTGGCGAGCCCTTTGCCTTGCAGCAGCAGCAAGCAATGTGCCCAGAAGAGACAGCCCTGCACCCCTGGTAAAGTCCTTTGCATGAGTTGAAAATCCTGAGCGCTGTTGCTGCCCAGGGTCATCTCACACAGGCCATGCCAACACCCCAGGGGAAACAAGCAGCTGTCCACACTCGGGTATTTCCAGTGGCCCCCAAAAGCAGTTGTTCTCCATTATCAGCTGGGAGATTTGAGCAATCTTCGAAAAGCAATAAGTCATCTGATTCAAGCCATGGTGGTGGGCTCTTCTGCTTTCTGCCTTTCCCTTTTTGAACGCAAAACAAGTGCTTACTCAGGAGGTTGTGCAATGGTGCCGTAGAAACGTACAGTCCTGCCACTGTGCTGCGTCTTGCACTGATGGCACGCACATGCTTGCAGTGCGGAAGGTGGGTGAGCTAGGTTGTGGGGGTCACCCCCAGGCAGTCAACACAGAATTGCCATGGAGGGAAGCGATGAGTGCAAAAGAAAAGATCTTTTGTGTTGCTCGGAAAAAAATAAAGTGACAGTACAAGAAAGGAAGCCGCGAGGGTTTTCTGTGAGCAGCGGGTGGAGAATTGGTATGATTTGGGCATTTTTTGCGGGTCCAGGGAAGAAGTCCTTGTTTTTCCCCTGCAGGTGTTAATGAAACAGCACTGTTCAGTTGCGAGGCTCACAACAGTAAAGGGCTGACTGCATCCAACCCAGGGCAGGTGAACGTGAAAGGTAAGTGACAACGTGATGCTCACTTTACCTGTTAAGTAAATGTGTCCAAGCAGGAGCTGTCCTGATCTCCACACTTCCAGGCACTCATTCTACGCAAGCTGAAGGAGATGTTTTTAGGACTGTCATACTTATTTTTTCCCATTTTAAACCCGTTTAAAACCAGGAGGGATGCGCATAGTAGCGTGGTCACCCAGTGCAGTTCAGTCATCCCAGTATTGCCACCGTGGGAGGAAGCACCAAAAAGGACATTTGAAAGCAGAACTGTCAGCCCCAGAGCAGGTTTCGGAAGGGCTGTATCACTCTTTTCCTTCCTTCACAACTAGGGCAGTGCTCACAGTTTTCCATAGGAAATGGTGGAAATTCCTGACATTCCTGATAGAAATCACTCTGGCAATGCAAGAAAGGTGTTCCCCAATATACGTCGTTGCCTGTAAGCAACCCAGAGTGATGTTTCAGCTCACAAATATAGAACATGGTCAAAATAGTCCTGCAAATGACTTTTTTTCTGGTTCCCTGTCTGAAACGGCCACGGTACACTGACAGAGGATGCCGCTGCCGCTACAGCCAAAGCAGTGCCTGGGGTTCACACATACTCAGTCTGAGCCCTGGGAGTTGCCAGGGGGAAGTCAGACAGGCCACGTTTGTGCTTAGGCCTCCGGCTGACTGCCCTTGGCTCTTCCCTGCAGGAATACCATCCGCACCCAACAGCGTGCATGTCGTCAACAGAATGGCCAACGGTATCGTGATATCCTGGGTGCCAGGCTTTGATGCATTCTCTGCCTTGAACAGCTGCAGTATCCAGGTAAGCATCCACAACCTCCCTTGCCACTGCAACCCCCCTCACACAGCTGCTCTGAGGCAGGTGGAAATTGGTGTTCGTTTGGCATGAACTGCACAGATTTGACCAGGCTATTGGTTTGGGCAAATTGAGTTGGACTTTCCCAGTGGCTTTGAAAGGGGAAGCTGGCACACCGTCCCAGCCATGCTCTGCGATGCAACTGTGGAATTTGTGGTGGCATGATGTTGAGGAGTCCAAGTTGAGCAGCCAGAAGTCCCCAGATGCTGGGATGTGGGGCAGCCAGAGCACTGCCAAGGGTGGACAGAAGGCTTGGAAGGAGCTGCTGGAGACCAGTTTGGTGGTGTCCGCTCACAAAACCGCAGCTTTGCTCTGCCCGCTGCGAGGACGGGGGGATAGCTGGTGGAAGGGGTCCCACAGAGAGATTGACACAGGGAGCGTGAAGCAGCCTTTTTTCCCAGGAGTGGAGTGGTTGAATGGGGGCAGAAACAAGGGGTGATGGGAACAGGCAAGCCGCCTACCTGGAAGAGCCCATCTGGGCTCATGCTTGCGATGTGGGCAGGAGCGAGCCACAAGAATCTCTCCCCTTGGGCAAGACAGGCTGGCATAACTCTTCATGGAGAGATAAGCAGAACTGCTCCAAGTAGCTCTTCAGACTTTACAAGTCTTGAGTTGCTGCAGGCACATGCTTGTCCCTACTTTTACCTCCCGTTCAAACAATTCCCAACCAAGCAGCCTTCTCGCTGGGGTTTAGAGGTGGAGGTTTCTGTCGGCTCTCCATTCCTTGCAAGTACTGGGAAGGAGCTGAGGGGCTGCCTGTCTCCTGGCCAAGTCAGGCAATGCCATGTCCGTGGGTACAGCCCTGCTCTGTCTGTTTGACTTTGCTGGGTTTCACAGTTCAAGCCCATGGCTTGGTCTCTTGTGGATATGTTTCTTATACTGCCTAATCTATACCCTGGCTGAGATAACGTGTGAAGAGAGACAATGTTTGAAGCCAGGTAAAAGTGAAAGGAGTTACAGGGAGGAAAGGTACCAGAGCTAATATTAGCATCGCATCCACTGCTGCCTTCCAGCTGGAGCTTGGGAAATGGGGTGGAGAGCCAAGGAATTTCCTATGACTTAACATTCACAGTCTGTCATTAGGAAATAGCCTTTCAAATTGGAAAACAAGACACGATTTCTGGCAAAAACACAGCTGTGACTAAGCCTTTTTGCTTCTGTCCCCTTTGATAATCCCCTTGCTTCAGTAGCATGGCCCACCAACCAAGTGACTCATTTCTGAGCATGATAGTGTTTAAAAGGGAACCTGTTGCTGTCATACCTGCCAAGTTCAAACTGTTTAAGTTTGCAAAAAGCCTGATTTAGAAAAACCCAAACATTAATTTGATGGGCTCTCTCCAGAAGACAAGTTGAGGATTGAGATAGCTGAGCTGGGCTTGGTGCTCAGGAGAACAGCCAGTCCCAGTGGCGCTTTCAGGAGTGGCTTGCACGTTCATCTGATCATTGCTCACCTCCCTCAAAGCATCTAGCGATGGCTTGGGGACCTTCTCAGCTTTGTGAGGCTGAAGGCTATTCTCTTTCATTTTGGCTGGAAAATACTGCTGGTGTTGATTCTGAGACTGTCCTAAGTATCCTGGGCTAAGCAGGGGCATACTCTTGTTGCTTAAGCGGAAGGGCAGGTCTCGTGCTGCCCCAAAACCATGCATGGAGGCTTTTGAGAGGACTGTATGACTTTCTGCTTGAAGTTCACGCTGAAACATGTCCTGTGGGTTGTCTTCCAAGGTAACTGTCTTGCTTGCACTGGCGTTCTTGCTCTTCCCTCTTTCCTCCCACTGTCCTGGCCCAGGCCACTCTCATGGTGCTTCCCATGAAATGAGATGCTTTCCGGAGAACTGCAAGGGCTGTGTAGGCAGCTACATGGGTCCTCAACAGCCAGTCCTTTGGGGAGAGCGCCATTTCTCTTTGTGTAAAAAGTGTGACTTGGTTTTGATACATTGAATTCATCCATGCTGCTAAATGTAATGATGGAGTCTGACGAGGTCTGTGATTAGTCTCGCAACATCTGATGGTGATAAGTCCTGTGGTCTAGCGATCTGTTGTATGAAAAATGACTTTCTCTTGTTTGTTTGGGACTCGCTGCCTGGTAATTTTATTGGGTGCTCCTTTTGTTCCATGCCACAGGAAACAGTAAATCATCCCTCCATCTTCTTTTCCACAGTGATGGGGGTTTCACACATCTCTGCCATGTCCCCAGCACACCTTTTTCTTCTCCGTGTATGTTGGAGCCCTCACTCTGGGCCCTGCAAATGGCTTGCTGTCAGCTTTCTGCTCGGCAGAGACGAGCCAGCATGCAGGAACAAAGCCCTGCTGGTGTTTGGATGGGAGGCAGGGAGGGAGTGAGGGCTCTGGATCCTGTTTACAGATGTAAAATTCCTGCCATGCGTCTCACCCTGCAGGTTGTTGCTGACTAATCCCTGTTTGTGGACTGATTTTTCAATTAAGGTCAAGGAAGCTGTTCCACGAAGCAACGTCTCACTTCTGCTCTTCAACACCTCAGTGCCTCCCCACATGTATCACATCCAGCAGTTGGAGCCCATGGCAAACTATAACATCTGCGTTTCCTGCAGAAATGAAGTCGGCTGGTCGGCGTTCAGCCCCTGGATAACTGCCAGCACCACCGAGGGAGGTAGGAAATGAGCAATGAAGACTGAAAAGGGTTTCCCTGCATCAGTTGCACAGTTGTGCTTTGTGCAGGTCTCTCTGGATGAGGTGCTAGTCCAGAGTCATGTTTGCCTGTGGGCTGGGACATCTTGGCTCTGTTGACTGGGGAAAGGAAATTGACCCAGGGGTGGTCACCTGCTGGAAATATTAAAGTCTGTAGGAAATTCACTGTGCTTTCTGATTGAGTTACAGCTCATTCTCCATCAGCCTACCATGTCCCTGCACTCATCCACCTGGCTCCCCTTACATTCTTTCTCTTTGATTCCTGCAGCTCCAACCACCCCGCCACTGAACGTCACAGTGTCATTCAATGAATCTAGCTCCTCCTTGGAGATCCGATGGGTGAAGCCGTCCCTGGGGAGGATCCATGGGGAACTGCAGGGCTATCACATCTGGTACAGGTGGCATAACTCCAAGGGGTTGGTAAGTCACTGGGGAAATGGGGAAGAATGGCTAAAGCCTAGAAAAAATCCCAGCAGGCATCAAACAGGAATGTACAGTTTGGTCTCAGTGCTTCCATATATTCTTCCTGACCCTGTTTGTCTGCTGTCTTCTGCTTTCATCTGGGCTTCTTTAATAAAAGCGGTCTCTCTTGCGTGTGTTTGTGTAACTCATGGTAATGCCCCACGTCATTAATATTGCAAATAAGCAGTTCTGCATGAAGGGGGCAAGAGGTTTGCTACCATGGCTCCTATTCTCTAAGGTGGAAGTGAGATACTCTTTCTGGTGTTGGCAATCTTTGGTATGGCCTTTGGAGTGGCAGTCAAGGTTTGGCAGCATCTTTTGGCACTTGCAGCAATGGAGTCGATTGTAAGGTGTTAGGGAGAATTTGTTCCCTGGATTTTGAATTGTTCCTTAGTCAGATGGGATTTATTCCATGCATTAACTCATCTGCAAACCCATGGCACAGAGTTCCATAGCTCAAGGAACAATCTGAGGCCAGGGGCCTGTCCATGAGCGTATGAAGTCATCTGGCACAACCTTGCTTGCCTTTCCAAGGATTTGGGAAGCAGCCTTCAGGAATTTGCTAGGGCGAGATTAGCCTGGCCTCTCGGGCAGTCCTGGCTGATCTCAGCTACTGGACAAAAGAGCATCCCGTCCAGGCTCTGCCAGTGCTTGAGGAGCCTCTGGATAATTGCGCAGATGTGTTCAGCTGTCGCCTCTGCACTGTGGTTTGATCTTCCTCTGTCCCAGGCTGAAAGCACAGAGAGGCACTGATGGCCTGAACCCGGTGCGGAAAAAGTGACTCACACCCTATTTTTTGTAGGATGTTGCATTTTCTGTTCTCCTTTTGCGCCTCTGAAAAAGAGCATGTATAGATCCAGACTGAATGAAGTCAGGGAAACAATATTATGGTCTTGTGACTAGTGTGGAAAAAAAAACGCTGACATATTTGTTGTCTCTCAAGCAGAAAGCAAAGAACAGGACTTGCCCTTTAAGCCCTCGGAGACTGTCTTTTCTTGTTGTTGTGGTTTTTAATAAATTTCCCCAGTCAAATGCTTATGGGGTGAAATTTCTGCTTGGGTTCTTGGTCAAAAATTGTCCTCATGAATGCTGTCTTTCAGGAAGCTCAGAAACCCTGTCCAGTGGGGAGTGAGTTCAGGTGCAAGCTAGCTGTGCAAGGGACCTTGGCTCTTTGCAGACCAAAAGGAGCAGTTGTGTTGCTGATTTGTTTCATCAGCCTCCAGGTTTTATGGAAGGCAGAGACGTGTGTCAGAGCCAGCCGAGCACAGGGGCCAGCATGTCTTTTTGTGAGGGCTGTCGCAGAATTAAGAGGCACAAGAATGGCTTGAGCCTGTGCTGTAACCTTCCTGCAGAGCACCGTGGGCTGGTGTGGTGCCCAGTTCTCCCATGCACCAAGGGTCTCCTGAGCCAATGGATAGACAGTCTGAAGAACACGAGCAATGTGCTTGCTATTGGAGCTCTGATTTCTCAGATAAAGTCTCTGAGTTTTGGCTCTGGACAGGCTAAATATGAAATGCCCCAAAATAACCATCACTTTAACAACCCCAGCACCATAAAGGCAGGGGGGGTTCTGTATTTCTGTGTCAGCAGGGCCACCTGCAGGCCTTTTCTTCTCCACAACCAGCTTAAAAACTACTTTAAAAACTTAAAAAAAGATGTTTTATTTTATTCTTAAACCAGCAGTTCTTGTTTGAGCCAAGGCTGCTGGAGCTGGGACGTGAGGAAATTCCTCAACTACCGCAAGACTCATAAAAAACCATTAACTTTGGCAGTTCTGTCCTGCCAGAACGGCTGTCTGCTTTGCCAGTGTGCTCATGCTCTCCACAGTCTGTTTGATATCAGTTGGGCTCTGTCCTCAGATGACACAGCAGAGCTGTCCGCGATATGAAAGAATCCTGGTGCATTTTTAGGCTGGTGGTAGGGAAAGGATCTTGTGTGCGTTTCTGCCGTAGGATGCCATGAACGTGAGGTGGGAGGAAAGCAGGGGTGCAGGAGCAGAGGCAGCAGCGGGTATCAGCTTGCGCCGCTGCCTGATGGTGCTGGGGCATGTTTCACAGCCAGTTCTGTGGCTTTTTTATGACTGCAAACAGAAACTGGTTCCTTCTGAGCAGCTCCGATTTCCTTCTCCTTGCCCACCGGTCCCCCTCGGCTGCTGCTTTTGCTTGGCCGCGTGATGTTCAGCCAGGGTAAGGAGCCAGGCTCCACCAGCCAGCAGCCTGCCAGATGTTTTGGACACTGCTGGGCAGCTGTTTTGCACCTGGGGAGCAGCGGAGAGCAGCAGCAGCACTTTCTTAGCTGAAGAAGACCAGGAAACAACAGGGAATTGCAGGGAAAGACTCTCTTGTGTTTTTACCAAGCAAAAAGGTCTGTGCCATGGGGCACATTGTCGCCTGCCATGTTACCAGGCAAGGAAGCACACTCTTAAGACTGGAAATATTATTAGCTCGGCACAAAAACCACAGTCAGAAAATATCTGCCCTAAGATCTACTTTCTGTGGCAGGGCACTTGAACAATCAAACCAGGAGCGCTGTGGCTGAAAGCGGTCAGAGATGCTCTTTGGAGGAGTGGCGGTGGTGAGCGCTGAGGCTCTGCGGGTGCTGAGGCTCGTGGGGCTGCCCAGCACGAGCCACGGGCATCCCTGGCTGGCAGCAAAGAGGGGTGTGAGCCTCTGCTGGCCAAGCCGACCGCAATGAGGGCTGGGGGTCAAGGTCCATGGTACCACCAGTGCATGAGATGCCTTCCCCCTTCCTTGTGAGATAGCTTTCCTGCCTCTTTTCTGGCTCTGGCTGCTGGTCTGTCTGCTGTTGACAAGCAAAGAGCAACAGCAGTGCAAGGGTTTGAATGGGAAATGCTGCTCAGCCCCTTTCCAGATCCCATCCGGCTCTTGCAGGCAGGGCTATTATTCTCTGTAAATAGCTTGCATTTCCTCTGGGCTTGTGAAAGCAAAGCAGTGCTGAAGTTTGTCAAGGGGACAGTTCCTAATAAATCTCTAGGTTTCCCTCCTGCTGTAGGGATGGGCTGCTGTCTCCCCCAGCCCAGGCTTTTCTTCCCTTCCTCTCTCCAGCAGAACGTCTCCACTGAAGCCTGGCAGAATGCTACCGTGGCCATCCTGCCTGTGGTGGCCACCAATGCCACCTGCTCCATCCGTGTGGCCGCCATCACCAAAGGGGGAGTGGGACCTTTCAGCAGCCCAGTGGAGGTCTTCATCCCTGACAGCGGTAAGGAGCGGGGGGAGATGGTGGTGAAGCACACAGGGCATGCTTTCCTTGCCCAGCCAAGACCATTTGGCATCCTGCCATCCTCCTTCAGACGCTTTCCCCGTCAGCCGGGCTATTGGCCAAGAATCTGGGACCTTCAGTGTGCTTTGGTAGCCAGGAGAGACTTGCTCTCCACATGCAACCTTGGTCCTCATGCCCTCTTCTCCTGTGTGACGCTTCGGGCTTTATTGGGTTTGGTTTCAGCCCTTGGGAAATCCTCCCCAGTCCCTGGGTGCTGCAGGCTGACTCTTTCACTGGCTTCATTAATGGGATATTTTCTTAGGATTAATAACCTCAGCTCCCTCTTCGACTCCAGCCTCCGGGAACACAGACTCCTTTATTGTAGCCCTGGGCTTTATCTGTGGGACGATTGCCGTTGGGCTGATCCTCTGCTTGTCCGTGGTTATCCAGAAAAGATGCGTGGAAACAAAATACGGGTAAGCTGAAGGGAAAACAGCTTGCAGAGATGCCCTGAGCTGGGCAGGTCGCAGGCATGTGGGACACAGGCAGGCAGGGCGGGAGGTCAGCAGCCCATGCTAGACTTGGGGACAAGGTTTCTGTCTCCAGTACTGGTGTTGTTGCCACAAATGGCATTTTTTTTATGCCTGTGGTGAGGGACTAAGTGTATTTTTACTGCAGTGGTGGTACTTCCTCTCTGTTCCTTAGCCCAGCAGTTCACCTTTAGCTCACTAATCCTATTTTTAAAGGGAAGTAAACTTGTGCAACTTGGTATGGGAGGGTGGCCTCAACATTTTGACGCAGAGGTGAGAGAGCAAAGACGTATAATATCCTGTGTCCTCTGGCCTAGAGAAACTCCTCCTGCCTCATCACATGCTGGATCTGTCTTGGTACGATGGCTAAGCATGGCACCAGCCCTGCTGGGCAGAGAGTCTGCCACTGGACTGCATAAGTGGTGTTTTAATAATGTGGACAAAGGGCTGTTTTCTTTTACAATAAGCCAATGCTACTCACTCACCCTTGTGACTTTCTAAGTGGCATTTAACTGCCCCATGCTACTGTTTTTTTAAACAATTGTGGTGCCAGCAGCTTTTCTTACAAGCACTATCACTTGGGTGTCTGCTGTGAAACTAGAAATGTGATACAATTAACTCCTTTGGAGCGGCATCATTTCAGTAAGGGAGTGTATTGAGCTAGTGAAGGAATCCCACCTACTCTGATCTCCCATAGCATCACCCCCATCCCAGTTTGGAAACTGGTAGTATGTAAGGACCCCTTTCCTAACTGGTGTAGTATTGTTGCTCTTTCCTTTTGATGCTAGCTCCCTGGGAGCTCTTGAGCATCCTCTGTAGTTTTCTTTCCTGGAGCTGGACCTCTGCATAGCCCTGTACCAGAGGGACTGCACAGCATCTCCCAGCAGCATGCCCATCACCACCCTTTTGGGGCCATGGTGTGAAGCTCCCTTTAGTTTCTTTTTGGCTAATGCATGGGGATTGCACATGCTAACAGAGAGCGCTGACAGGCTGGAGTTGTGCATTGGGCAGGAGAAGAGATCGATTTAGGATGTGGTAGATCTGGGCACCGTATTCCTACTGGTACAGACTGCTCTCTGAAGAGGAAATGAGTATCCCATTTCCGCCCCAAAAAGCCTCTGTGACTCACTCCTTGACAGATCAGCCTTGTTTATCAAGTGGCTGTTTTGCTCAGACGTTGTAAGCAATGGCACTGATCCAGTAAGAGGGACATGAAAAAGGTTAGGGTGAATGTGCATTTCCTACTTTACTACCAATACCCCTGGTAGTGCTGTGGTTGCTGCAGCGGCAGTTCCTTCGCTGGAGTTGAAGCAGCTGCACGTGGTCCAGTGGGGTGTGTTTCTGTCCCACCAGGAATGCTTTTAGCAGGAACAGCTCGGAGCTGGCAGTGAACTACACAGCTAAGAAGTCTTACTGCCGGAGAGCCATTGAACTTACGTGTAAGTATATTTTTTTTTTATCCCTCTGCAAGGAGGTTGCTGGGGATATTGCAGCAGCGATATGTCTGCAGGTTGGAGATGACCTGAACTTCTATTCCCATCTCCCGCAGTGGGCAGCCTGGGTGTCAGCAGTGAGCTCCAGGAGAAGCTGCAGGATGTTGTTGTGGACAGGAATGCCCTCAGCCTGGGGAAGGTCCTGGGAGAGGGTGAGTGCTGAGGCTGGAGAGCTGGGGATGGACATATGGGGCAGGGGCTGCCACTGTTACCTACCATCCCCAAGCTCCAAGCCCAGGGGATGTAGGGGAGATGGTGGACCAAGATGACTTGAGTGCCAGGACCCCTGGGTTCATTTCCTTCTGCTGCTGCTGAGACAGAAGTCTCCCTCATAGCCTGTTGGGGACAAGGTCTCCATCTTAGAGCATTTCAGATCTTCAGGGACATAGTGGTGTCCTAAAAGGTGGTGCTTTGGGCTGTGGATAAAGTGCTTGCTTCTTTCCCATGGTGCAGGGGAGTTCGGGTCTGTGATGGAGGGGCATCTCAGCCAGCCCGAAGGCACCCCGCAGAAGGTGGCTGTGAAGACCATGAAGCGTAAGTCATCACCCTGGCCTTGCAGAACTTAATGTTGTTCGTCCCAGTGGGTGCCAGCGTTCCTGCTACCCATCTCAGGTGCTCTCTCTGGCACCCCCATTTTGTGGGGATGCTGGCCTCTCTGCCATAGCTCCTGGTGCCAGTCAGGAAGGGGCACTCATATCAGATGGCCAAGGATGGCAGAGACATCCCGGTGGTCCCTTCCCCCTGACCCACATAGGAGCTGTGCTGTGAAGGGAGATGGCAGCAGTGATTCGGGGTGTTAAAGCACTTGGGATTTTAAACCTCCTCCTTTCTCTCTGCTTCCCAGTGGATAACTTTTCCCAGAGGGAGATAGAAGAGTTCCTCAGCGAAGCAGCATGTATGAAGGACTTCGACCATCCGAATGTCATCAAGCTCCTAGGTATGGGCTGTCACTTCCTGCCCTCCAGCTGGGATTTGGGCTGGGGAGCGCTCGGGTCCCGCACAGATGTTTGTGGGGCAGTGTGGCGCCTTTGCCCATGTGGTGCCTTTGCCCATGCACAGACAGGCTGTGCAACCTGTGTGTGTTTTCCAGGTGTGTGTATCGAGCTGAGCTCCCAGCAGGTCCCCAAGCCCATGGTGATTCTCCCGTTCATGAAATACGGTGACTTGCACAGCTTCCTGCTTCGCTCACGGCTGGAGATGGCCCCGCAGGTAATGAGCGTGGGAAGCAGAGGGCCCCGTGTCTGCAAGGAGCAAGGTGGTACCGTGCCTCTTTTGGGAACAAGTCTGCCTTTGTTTTTTTGAGAATGTGAGAGGACTTGGTGGTAGTCCTGCTTCCTGCCTTTGTCAGGTGGCAGCAGTGGGTTCCAGCTCCACAAAAGCCTGTGGGATTCTCACCTTCCCTTCTCCAGGCTGAACAAGCCCAACTGTCTCAACTCCTTCTTGTACATGATCTCCTCCAGCCCCATCTTAGTGGTCTCCTGTGGGCTTGCTCCAACATGTCTTTCTTCTGCTGAGGATCCCCAAATGGGACACAGCATCCAGATGTGGCCTCACCAGTGCCAAATTCAGGGGAAGAACAGATTCTTTTGACCTGCTGGCTGCACTCTCACTAGTCTAGCCTGCTACAAGGTTGGCCGTTGTTGGCACAAAGGCACACTGCTCAACCATGGTCAACTTGCTCTACACCAGGGTCCTTTTCTGCAGAGCTGGTTTCTAGCCAAAAATATGTGATCTGAAGGCAGCCAGCAGCCCTGGACAGGGAGGCCTTACAGATCAAACCACATGTGCTTCCCAAAGGGCTTGCACTGCCTAACCCACACCTTCCCTTCCCAGTTTGTGCCCCTGCAGACGCTGGTGAAGTTCATGGTCGATATCGCCCTGGGGATGGAGTATCTGAGCAGTCGGCACTTTCTCCACAGGGATTTGGCGGCTCGAAACTGCATGTGAGTTTGTTTTCCTCTGCTTTGTCCTGGATAAACACCAATGGAAGCCCTGTGGTTTTACAGCACAACCTGGCTTCCTTCAGTAAAGCCTCCCTCGGTTTTGAGAGACACAGGAAAAGAGCTTAGCCTCGTGTTTCTGCTTCAGAATTGGGCACATCAAACTCTTCTGTCTTGCCATCCCTGTTTCTGCCTGACAGGTTACGGGATGACATGACAGTATGTGTGGCAGACTTTGGTTTGTCGAAGAAGATTTACAGCGGTGATTACTACCGTCAGGGCCGAATAGCAAAAATGCCAGTGAAGTGGATTGCCATTGAGTCCCTGGCCGACCGCGTCTACACCACCAAGAGCGATGTGGTAGGTACATGTGGCTGGGCAGCCAGGCAGCAGGAGGTGAGAGCTGGGGACTGATCCCTGGGTTGAGTCATCCACCCTTGCTGCTCTTTGTTATGGTTGTTCTTGTAGCCTTAAAGTGCGCAGCCAGAGGAGCTGTCAGTAATAGGACGCGCTGACCTTTCGCTGCCCGCTCAGCCTCCTGGAATAGGTTTATTGAGTGGGCCGCTTGCCTCTTCTGTGGCATTGCTTATTATTTCCAATTTTGGGGAGGGCAGGACTGGAGCGACAACTCTTAGCATTGTGCAAATGCCCAGTGGACGCTGGGCAGTGACCTTTCCCCATGAAAAGATTCATTCATTCCTCCTGGAAATGTCCTTTCAGCTTGTTTTTCCTTTGTCCTTGCAGTGGGCATTTGGCGTTACCATGTGGGAGATAGTGACCCGAGGGATGACGCCCTACCCAGGAGTGCAGAACCACGAGATCTACGAGTACCTCTTCCACGGGCAGCGTCTGAAAAAGCCTGAGGACTGCTTGGATGAGCTGTGAGTATTGTAACCCTGTTTGTGGACTGTAGCGCAGCTCGTTTGCTCTGTGTCTGCCTGCAGGTGACCTGTGCATCACTTGCCCTTAGCTGAGGTGGTTTCTGTGGGGTGCTGCTCTTTGCACTTTGTGGCTCTGTTGCTGATGTCCGTTTTTTAAGGACACAATAACTACTTGTGCTGTGGATTTGTGACTTAGCACTTAATGTGGCCAAAAGCCTGCAAAACTGTGTTGCAGTGCAATTAAAGACCGTTCCAGCATGCCTGTGCTCCCACTTGCTGCAGACCTGCCTCTCCAAGTGGAGTAAGATGGGTCTGTACCAGGGAGGGAGTCACCTTCTACCTCACCCCCTGCATTTCTTCCACAGCCCCCAGGAACAACAGTTATTAAAGACTGGATTTTTTTTTTTTTATAATCGGCAAGGGTTTAACCGGTTCTTCCTTGTGGGGTTGGCAGGCAGGGAGCTTAGGAGGATGCACACACAGGTTGGCTCTCAAAAGCTAGCCAGAATGGTGTGGGTCAAATTCTAAATGAAAGTATCACAGAAATAAAAACTTCAAAACCCTTAATACTTGCATTGATCTCCCGAGTTTTGACATGCCTGGTGAAAGGCAGATCCCAGAGCAGAGCAGCCTATCACCCAGGGAGGAGGAAGTTAACTCCAGGCAAACGGGCACACAGAAATCCCAACAAATATCCCAGGAGAAAGCGATGTGTTTGTGGGGCTGTCACAGAGGGTGGATGCCCAGCGGCGTGGGGCCAGTGGGAAGTGCCGAGGTCACATCCCTGCGGGGACAGAAGCAGTGCCCTCTGCAGTTTGTGGCGGAGGAATCGGGCTTTTTAGTATTGTATTTATTTAAAGATAGTTTTGGCCAGCAGGTCTTGGCTGGTGATGCTCTTCTCTGCCCCACAAAGCTCCCTCTGGTTACTCAGAGCCCTTCAGTGCCTAAAACCTGTGAATCTGGAAAGGGAAAATGTGGAAGCCTCAAAACGTTGCATTGCTGATAAGCTCAGCAAGGGTTTTTCTCCTGAGTTTTTCTCTGGTGCTGTTACAGCTGAGAACGTTTAAACCCCCTCCGTGGCTAAGAGCTGCAAATAAAAAATGGTTAACCAAGCAAAGCTGCTTGGAGTTGCACAACATTGCCTAAAAGGCCCCTCTCCAATGCCTGTCCCTGAAGGAAGCGGCAAAGAAACCTTCGATCAGATCCAGCTTGCTCGAGGGCAGGGGAGGCAGTGCGTGCCCAGCGCTGATGTGCTTACAGGGAGGCGCGGGAAGTTTCCAGCGTGCCCTGACATCCAGCCTGGGAATGGGCACCTGTGGGAGGGACGGGAGAAGGACTCAGTGTCCTGGGAGCAGAACTGGGATGTTCCCGGGGAGCAGTTCACAGGGCTGCAGCTGGCTGCGTCTGCCTGACCCTCAGCGAGTGCCAGGCACTGGAAGGAGACTCCTGACAGCAGCTTGGACTGATAAATCGCTGCCGTTAGGCAAACAGCCCAAGCAGAGGGAGTTGAGTTTGCTTTGTTTTAATGCAAAGTAGCTCAGGGCTTGCCCAGTTTGGAGAGAAGCAGGGAGTTAGCCCCTGTACACCCCCTTGCCCAACACCTGGCAACATCCCCCGTGATAACCACGCTCTTCTCCCAATTTCTAGGTATGAAATAATGTCTGCGTGCTGGAGAGTCGACCCTGCCGCCCGCCCGACATTCTCACAGCTGAAGGTCCATCTGGAGAAGCTGCTGGAAAACCTGCCAGCCGTCAGGGGATCCGGGGACATCATCTACATCAACACCAGCCTGCCCGAGGAGAGCCCGGACTCCACCCAGGATTCGGGCTTCCCGCAAGCGGACTCTGATGTGGACCCTGGGGACACTGCCGAGCCCCGCTCCCCCCAAGCGGAGGCGGCGCTGGTGGCTGTGGATGTCCACCACAATGAACCATGGGGGACAAGGTACGTCCTGGAGGAGCAGCTTGGTGGCCCCACGGAGGAGGCCTATGTCCCACTGCTGCCCAGTGCGGCGGCCAGCGAAGGTCCGGCATGGAGCCAGGCCAGCACCTTGCCCGCCGGCGACTCGCTCACGCCGGGGCTGCCATGTGCCGGGAGCTGTGCCAGGGACTCCAAAGTGCTGCTGTGAAAGGGGGAGCCTGCGCAGAGCGGGGTGTAAACCGCCTCCAAGAAAAGGACAGAGAGGGTATATTTTAATAAAATAGTCTGTTTTATTTCTTCCTGCATGATTTTCATGGCAGAGTCAGGCTCTCCCCAGGTACTCTTTCCTGGCCTGAGGTCACGGGGGTTTGTAATTAAGTAAACTATTTTTCGTGTAGTGGGAGGCTTTGGTACCCAAGCCCCCCGTGGCTCCCAGGTAAGGGGCAGCCCCTGGCCCCCCCAGGGGTAACAGAGGGTGGCCGGTGCTGAGGTGCAGGGGCACGCAGTGGTCCCTGGTGAGTTTCCCTGTGGGGTCAGCTTCCCACCATGCAGCACCAAAGGGTGAGGGCACGCGGTATTTTGGGGTTTTTTTTCCCTTTTTTCACCATTTGTTGTGGGTTTTGCGACGGGCAGCCCTGCGGGTGGTCTGGGCTCCTGCTGCGCAGCCCGTTGCGGGGTTTTGCGCTGCGAGACATCCCATTGGAAAAGCGGGAGCAGAGCCCCAGCCGCAACAGCGGGAGCTTCGCAGCTGCCCCGTCCCGCACAGCAGGCTGCCGTCCCGGCCCAAAACCGTCGGGGCTGTTGCAAGGCCGGGGAAACGGGAGTCTGGGAGGGGGTCCCGGGCGGGCAGGGGGTGCTTCCGCGGCCTGGCCCTTTCCCGCTGCCCCTTCCCCATTTGTGGGGAGGGGGGTGCTTCTGCGCTTTCCACAGCAGGGGCTGCTCTGCAGCCAGCGGCCACCGCGCCGTGCCCGGCAGATGGAGCCGGGACCCCGCGCACCGCCCGGCCCGTACCAGGCAGGCTCACCCCCGCT
>JAVJGI010000035.1:1307541-1318092 GCA_035590275.1 Ibycter americanus | reverse complement strand
GCCCGGAGCGGCCCCCTGCGCTCGCTGCCCCGCACGCCGGGCGGCTCCGAGCCCTGCAGCTGCCTCGGCTTTGCGCAGCCCTTGCTCGTTTTCTTCGGTTTGAAGTCAGTTCTGCAGGAAGCCTCTAATCACGGTGCCCGTCTCCTGCATGAGTCAGTCCCGTGGTGGCGATCGGTTTGCAGGCAGGAGTCCCACCAGTGTTCCTGGCCCCGGCAGGACTCACAAGACAGCTGTTTTCCTCTTATTTTGTAATGTGGAAGTGGGACGGGGCTCTAGCTCCAGCAGGATGAAACATGAGTTATAGCATCTCTCCCAGGGCTGAGAGAGCGATTACAGCCCTGCTTGTAGCGCTGCGTGACCCGTTTAGACGTAGGACAGCGTGCCTGAGCTAAGGACTTCTCGCACAGGCTAAAAACCCTCCTGCATCTGGGTAAATGGGGGGGGGAGAAATAAAATCAGGTATCTCGGGGGGCCTTTGATGCTGCAGAGCTCCCACAAGAGCATCCCCCACACCCGGGGCAGGCTGCGTGCCGCAGGCTGGGTGCTGGGTGGCACGGCAGCGTGGGGGCCACAGCGACGTCCCCCCTGCTGAGCAGCCGCCCCGTCCCCGTCCCCGCAGAGCTGCCTCAGCAGGCAGCAGCTCCTGGCCGCCATCCGGCAGATGCAGCAGCTGCTGAAGGGGCAGGAGACGCGCTTTGCCGAGGGCCTCCGCATGATGAAGAGCCGGCTGAGCACCCTGCACGCCTCCCTGGCCAAGGCTGCCCCCGAGCCACCGGCCGGTGAGTCCTCCCTGGGTCCCACCGGTTGCTTTTGTGGCCTCAAAGGACACTGGGGTGGGCAGATCGGGGTGCTCGGGGCCGTGATGGATGGGGGCTTGGGCATCTCCACGGGTGGAGATACCTGTATCAAGGTCGACAACTCATGCTTGTGAATCTGAGCGTTTCTCCAGCCTGGTAGGACATGGGAGGCTCGAAAGCCCTTGGCCGCAAAGCAGAGAGCTCCTGGCAGAGCTCTGGAGGTGAGCGGGCTGGAAAACCACGTCTCCAGCAAAAGAGCCGCAGCCCTGTGCTGGCAGCACGAGAGGGGCGGCAAAAATGGCACCAAGCCCCTTGCAGCTGATGCTCAGTCCCAGCATCCCTGCTGGGCTTTCGCTGCGGGGCTGGATGTTACCGATTAACCTCAGCAGGCCAATATTTGAGGAAAAATAACAGTTAAAGAGGAGGTCTTGGAGGCACTGGGTGAACTGTGGCTCAGGTGGAGTTGGGGACAGGAAAGTCAGGGGGTGATCCCCCAAAGCACCCACCTGAACGCTGACACCCCAACCCTGCCATGCTCTTGCAGCCTCCTGCCCTGCCCTGCAAGCCCCCGCCGACGGGAAGAAGTTTGGCACCAAATATTTGGTGGAGCACGAGGTTCATTTCACCTGTGACCCGGGATTCCAGCTCCTGGGCTCCAGCACACGGACGTGCCAGGCCAACGGCACCTGGAGCGGGCAGGAGCCCCACTGCACAGGTGCTGCCGGGGGGGGGTGGCAGGGGGGTGGTGTGGTTGCCCCTGCGCCTCGGGCGCCTGAGCAGGGTGCGATGTGGGTTTATTTAATCGTGAGCTCTGCTGAGTGGGGAAGTATCGCAGCTGCTCCTGAGTCCCAGCCAACGTCCCAGGGATGCTGCAGCTCCCGTGGCTGGTGATTTGGGGTTTCTCATCCTCAAGGAAAGCTGGAAATTACAGCTGGAGCCTCACCTGCAGCTCAGCAGCAGAGATGGGGGGAAAAGGCGTCAGCGCTACGACGGCTCCTTGCGTCGTAGCAAACCTTTGCACCGGGGCAGCGCTGCCGTGTCAGGAACAGCCAGTGTCCGCCTCTGGCAAAATAAATGGTTATTATGTGCCGCGGGGTATCAAAGCGGCCCGATGCGTGTGGCGTTCCTGTGGCTTGCTTCCCAAAATAAAACAAAACGAACTGTGCCTGCTTTTTTTGCAGAGATCAGTGAGTGCTCGAGCAGCCCCTGCCAGAACGGCGGGACGTGCCTGGAGGGGCTGAACCAGTACAAGTGCCTCTGCCCCCAGCAGTGGACCGGTGCCGCCTGCCAGTACCAGGCGCAGACAGGTGGGTGACCCCCCACCCGCCGGCTGTGGTTCGGGCACCCCACTTCATTTCAAACCCCCTCCTGCCACATCCCCCCCTTCCAGCTCCCCCCGCTTGGAGCGTCACGGATGACCCGGCGTTCAGCCGGCAGCCCCGCTGCGCCCAGATCGAGCAGACCCAGCACTGCAGCTGCGAGCCCGGCTTCCACATGAGCGGCACGGCCGCCAACGGCCTCTGCCAGGGTGAGCTGCGCCGGGACGGGGACGGCGGCAGGGTGGGCTGCGGGGTCTCGGCTCTGCACCCACTCCCTTCATCTCTCCGCAGACCTCAACGAGTGCGAGGTGTACAAGCGGGAGGGGGGTCCCCGGCTCTGCGCCCACGCCTGCGTCAACCTCCCCGGCTCCTACCGCTGCGCCTGCCCCGGCGGGTACATCCTCCTGGGCGACGGCAAGAGCTGCGAAGGTGAGGCGGGGTGGGAAATCCACGGGTTTACCAATTTTTCCCAACTTGCACGATTGCTGTTTTATTTTTTCCCCTTTTTCTCCTGGTTTGCAAGCGTTTCTGCATGCAAAAGTCTCGGTGGGTTTGCATAGAGAGGTGGTTCCCAGGCTGGGCATGGAGGGGAGGGGAATGATGGAGGTTCAAGCGCAGGCAGTGCGATGCTTTGGGGCTGCATCTCGCCAAAAAAGAGCACGGGAGCCCCACTGTGGTGGTGGAGCTGTCCCCTGTGACCGGGGCATCCCTGAGGAAAAACCACAAATAGCGTTAAAACCCAAGAATTACACAGCGAGGGGTCAGCTTGGGCGCCGGCAGCATCTCCTCCAAAAAAAGGGGAGCTGGGGTGCGCGTTAAGAGCAAAGCAAAAGTGGCAGCAGGTAGGGATGGTGGGTGGCCGGAACTGCTCATATGAAAGTCTCCTCCTGAAAAACAGGGAATTTTTTTTGTGCTATAAAGTGTTGATTATTGCAGTTCACGGTGAGAAAACTCACACTTTCTCTTTTTCTCCCTGATTTCTTCATGTTTTGTAGCATCCTGCTAATGCTCCCAGCAAATTCCTGCATTCGGAGCTCCTGGTTTTATTGCTAGGTATCTCAGTGGTTACGTAGGCGTTTAGCAAATAATAAAAAGAGATGATGTTTTCAAACAACTTAGCAGAAAGGTAGGAAGGGAAACTGCCCTCCTGCTGTGCGAGCGCTGCCGTAGCAGATCTCGAGGAAAGGAGAGCAGGCGCAGAACTGGATTTCAGGCAATTTAGGTGTCTTCAGCTGCACTCTCATACTTTTTTGATTGTGTTTGATGTCTGACCCTTTTCAAGGTGCTTTTGCCCATTTTCCGCCAAAAGGAACCCCTCAGTGAGGCTGGTTTGAGGTGTCCAGTGAGGCTGACCTGCTGCCCGCCCCTGTTTTGCAGACATCGATGAGTGCGCCCTGTCCCAGGATAACTGCACGAGGGGGACCACCTGCATCAACACGGGGGGGGGCTTCCAGTGCGTCAGCCCTCAGTGCCCCCAGCCCGCTGGCAATGTCACCTATGTCAAAACATCACCCTTGTAAGTGCGGTGGGGTGCAAAACCTGTCCCCACTTCATTTTTTGAGTGCTGGGTCCCAAAAATATGTGCATAGCGTCCACGTGGATGCAGTGCCACCGAGGCGGGGGACACGGACCCCACATCCCTGGGGCTCCCTGAAAACCTGTGTTCCCCACCCTGGCTTTTGCCTTTGCAGCCAGTGTGAGCGCAACCCCTGCCCGATGGAGAGCCGGTCATGCCACCAAGCACCCAAAACCATCTCCTTCCACTACCTTCCCCTGCCATCCAACCTGCTGACGCCCACCCCGCTGTTCCGCATGGCCACAGCAGCAGCACCCGGCCGGCCGGGACCCGACAGCCTGCGCTTCGGCATCGTGGGGGGCAACAACCGCGGCCACTTCGTGATGCAGCGCTCAGACCGGCAGACCGGGGAGCTCATTCTGGTGCAGAGCCTCAAGGGTCCCCAGACCATTCAGGTGGATGTGGACATGTCTGAGTACCTGGACCGTGTCTTCCAGGCCAAGCATGTCTCCAAAATCACCGTCTTCGTCTCTGCCTATGAGTTTTAGGGGAGGCAGCAGCCGGGGTGGCTTCCCTGACGGCGATGGTCCCTGCTCAGCATCCTCCACCCAAAAGCGCCAGCCCTGGAGGCAAGCGTGTCCTGGGACCTCCAGGCGACATCCCATGCCAAAGCCTCTCTGTGGCCAACCATCCTCCCCTCTGCGTTAGGGTTATTCTGCCCAGGCAGCTGTTACACCCACCTACATGGGGGAAAAGAAAGCAAATAAGGTGCAAAAGAAATCAGGTGCAGGGGCGAGCCGCTCGCCGGGCGCAGGAGGACGATGTCCTGCAGCCTCGGTGCCTACACAGCATCGAAAACAGAGGATGGAAATCACGGCCCTTATTTCCTTTTTAATACTTTTTTTTTTCTTTAGGAAATAAGTGACGCTGGTGCATGCAGGAGGAGGGAGGCTCACAGCGGCTACCGTTCTCCTCCCCGCCGGCCCGGGCTTGCTTGCACTGACCCCAGCCCCATAAAAGCCCTTCTCCGCTCCCCTCGGGATGCCAAGAAAACCCACGGCAGCCTGTGGGAAGGGGGCTGCTCCAGCATCTCAATCCCCTGGGGACTGACTGGGACTGGAAAAATCCATCCCTACAAGACCTGGCTGGCTGTCAGTGCCTCCCTGGCGTGTGGGATGTGGCTGCTGGGCGAAGGAGGGGTCCTGGGGCTGTGCGGTGGGCGCCGGCGATGGGCTGGGGCCATCCTGTGCTTCAGCCTGTGGGCAGAACCTGCTTAAACCTCCTGGACTGGGTCATGCGTGCGCATCCCCCCCCCCGCCACGCCGTGACTTTGGGGAGGGCTTCGGCTACGCTTGGTGCTCGTGTCGAGGGAGCTCGAGGTGTGAATATTTCATTTTTTCAATCGGCCGCAGCCTCCGCCCCGCTGTGTGTACGCAGCTCCCGGAACAGCTGGGGTTGGGCGGGGGTCAGGCACCCCCACCCCGGCCTTGCACCCCTCCCTCTCGGTACCTGGTCCTTGGTGCAGCGCTTGTGTATGTTAACCACAAAACCCCAACGTTATGCATGTTTCTCCGTTATGCTGGTTTGAGCACAATTAAACGATGATATAGCCTCTGAGCAGGTGCACGGCAGAATATACCCGACGCACGGGCGGCCGGGGGGGGTCAGGGTCTGTGGGGCAAGAACCTTTCTCCGTTTTTATTTTTCTGCCTTACGTTGCTTGGAAGGGGCTGGCTGATAGCACGGCGGCTCGTCCCCAGGCGTCCTCCAGAGACTTCAGGAGGAGCCCGCTGCTGTCCCCCTAAAAAACAGGCAGCGGGGCAGAGTCCCTTTGGGGGGCTGAGCTGCACCCACAAAAATCTTTCCCGCTCCTTGCCCCAGGGGCAAAGGCTTCACAAGACTGATGCGTGCTGCGTCCTTTGGGGGATCAAGCTCCTGGATTTTTTGGGGGGGTTACGGCTTTTCCGTGGGAGCTCAGAAGGGCGGGCAGGACCTCTCCCTGCAGAACAAGGAGGGACATTCAGCGCCTGCTCCTCGCCGCTGTCGGCACGGGGCTGCCGGAGCCCGGGCACGGCGGATGGAGGATGTTTGGGTTGGCAGGCGCGTCAGCTGGGCTCTGGAGCCGGGCACGGAAATGCATCCCAGGGTTGCATCGGGGGAGGGAGACAACCCACCAGGCTCACTCCTCCACCTGAATGCTTAAAAAAATTATATATATACATTTAAAATAAAATGCTTTTCTGAAAGCATAGCTGCTTTCAAAAGCAAGTGGTGGTGGAGAGGGGTGGCCTGGCTGCGGCGGGAGCGCAGGTGCTTGCAGAGCAGCAGCTCTGGGGGTTGCCCACCTTTAGATGGGGGGGAGTGGAGATCCGCAGGGAAAGACCCCCCCAGCGCAGGAGGACAAAGCCCAGGAGGATCATCCCGAGAGGAGAAAGGAGCAGCTGGTGGGGCGGCTCATGCTGCCTCCCTCCAAGGGGGCCGAGATGTCTGCTCCCAGGGCAGGAGGGCCTCCTCGTCCTGCTGGGGACCACCCGTTAGCCCTGGGCTGGTGCAGGGGGCATCACCCAGCACCATGCCATGGCCTCAGCATCGGGAGGCAGAAAGCTTTGTGGATCCAGCCCGGGAAGGCCCCGCGGGAGGCTGTGCTGCAAGAGAAACCGGGTTGCAATATGGATGGCAGGGGATGTGCCCAGTTTGGTTTCCTCAGCGTACACGGGGATGGATGAAGCCTGCCGGGGGGAGATATCCTTTAAAGCTCCGTGGCGTAAGAGCAGAGCCAGAGCCAGATGTAGCCACAAACAGACAGGACTCTGCCAAAGGCAACCCAAAGGGTCACAGGATATGGGAAAAGAAAAACACCCGGGAAAAAATTGGTCCATGGGGGGGATGCCTGGGGAAACCCATCCTCACCTTCCCCCGCCGGGACGCTGGGGGTGACATCCTGCATGTGCCAGCTCGGTGCGCAGCCAGGCTGCGAGCGGAGGGTGATGCTGGGCATGGTCAGAGGAGAGACAGCAAATGGGGAGGACGCGCCACTGGACTGCTCCACCATGCGCCTGCATCCCGGGATGCTCCGAGCAGCAGGCGACGAGGTTTTCCTCGGAGCTACCCGGACCCTGGCCAAGTCGCGTTTTGTCCAGGAAAGGGAGCAGTTATCCTCATGAACCCAGCCTGGCGTGTGTTTTACATTAGCGCCTTAGATAAGACAGCAATGCTGCAGAGGCGGCTGGCTGCGTCCTCGGATGCCACCGAAAATCGCTGCTGGAAGACAAAAGCCGTAAGAGGAAAGGAGCTGAGCTGAAATGAGGAGTATTTTATTTTGTTTAATTTTATTTTATCTTTCAGGAGAAGCTGAAGACGGATGGACAGCTTTGGGGAAAGAAAAGAGTTATGAGAAAGAAGGCTATGGAGCGGGCAGCCTGGAGCCTGTGGTTTTGCCGGAGCAGGGTCTGCCCGGTCACAGTTGCCCAGCCTGGTCGGACGCGCTTCTGCAACGGGCTTTTACCGTGTTTTAGGGATGATAAAGAAACCCCTGCGCCTGGGGATGCGCTCCTCCAAGAGATGCGGAAGAGAAGGCCGGGAGCATGCCAGGAGCAGCTCCCGGTGCCTTACTCCTGCCGTCTCCATCACCCATTCCTAGCTGCGGTACCTCTGGCAGGGTGAACCATGTTTCATCGTCCTCGCACTGACGGCACTTCCCCCCCTCCCCTGCCTTGCCAGGCTCCAGGAGCCAAAATACATGAGTCCGTTAAGAGGATAAGTTTCTGACAGAGCAGAATAGTTTCCATCTGATGCTTTAACCAGCTAATGAGGCTGGAGACGGGCGCTTGGACCTTTGCGCTGGAGGCTTTTCCTTGCAGCACAACCCCGAACTGACAACATTTTCCTAATTCCCGAGGCCAGGGTGAACTGGTTTCCCCTCTCCGGGACGGGCTGGCACGCCGCCGGGATTGCGAAGCTGTGCCCGTCCTCCCAGCCGCTTCTCGCCCGCCTTGAGGGCCAGGGCTGGAGCCGGGAAGCTCAGCCGTCTCTCCCAGCATTAGCTGGCTGCAGATCTCCCTTTCAGCCCCAGAAACGTTTAAGGTCGGCTCTCCAGTGTCTGGACTGGGCTGCAAACTTCTGGCCAGCATTTGAGCTGACTAAAGGAGATTTTTTTTTTCCCCCCTCCCACAGCAGCCACTCCAGCATCTTGCAGACTTCCCAAGCTTGGAATGTGCAGAGAGAGGCTCTTCTGGCCCCGGTAAATACAACTTCTCGTTGGGATAATAATATTCTGGAGCTCAAAAAATAGCTGGTTTGCCTCTGCTTCCCATCCGCAGCTAAAGGCAGGCAGTCGCCGGCGCAGCTGACTCCAGATGTGCTCCGTGTGCCCTGGGAGGGGTCAGCTGCCCTGCCCCAGCCCCAAAGCCGCTGTCTCTCCCCCCAACCAGCTGGGAGGCGAGGATACAAAGGCTGAAGACCTTGCACAGAGGTGGCCTTGGGGGGAGGCTACGCTGCACCCGCCGAGGTGCCAGGAGAGAAATATGATGCCTTGGAAATGCCAAGATCTGCATGGGAAAGCGCTCCCTCTCTTCTTCATCCCACGAGAGGAGACAAGCCCCAAACTCAGGGCAGGGGTGAAAGGAGGTGACCACAGCTTCATGTCCCGTTTCCTCCTGCTACTCATCATCCTCCTTCCCAAATGCATTCCTGATGGGCCTTTCCCTGCTGAGCATCCAAAGTCCTGAGCATCCTTGCACTTCTCCTCCCTTCAGCCTAACGAGATACATGCCTGCAAACAAAAGAATGATAATTCTCTCTCAGCACACAAGAGAACATCTACTGCAGGTGATAAAATCTGAATTTTATGACATAGCTAGCATCCCTGAGAAGCCTGTGCCTGGTGCATGGTGCGTCCATCAGTGCTACCGCATCTCCTCCCACCCCACAGGATCATATCGCAGCTGAAATCCTTGCTGAAGCAAAACCACAAGCAAACACACCAAAACACTTATTAATCCCGTTACAGGCTTTAATGAAGAGCTGAAGCACAACATTTTTATTTGTTATGGTTGCTAGGTATGTTGCTATGCTCCCCACACCATACCCCAGATCCCAGTGTATTTGCGATATCCGAGAGCGCGTACTGGGGATTTGTTTAGCTGCTATTGCCAAATTTAGTTACACTTTGAAAAAAAAGAGCCATTCAGGAGCTTCTCAGAAGCATACCTTTTTCCCTGACAAAGCAAACACGCATAGGAACATTTAAACAAACAGCTGCACGCTGCTCGTGTTGACACATTTTTGCTTAAAATTAATTTTTGTACCTGTGTGTGCTGCAAGAAAAGCAGAAGCCAGGCTTTCATTCTGAATTTTAAATCCCCCTTTTTTGGGAATGTGTCCCCGCCCTCCCCCCACCATTGCCTGTGGGCATTAGCTCCTAGGTTGCACACCACTCTGAGATGTGCTGATGGGACTCATTAGCCTTAATCAGCCCTAATGGCCCTCAGCAGCCCCACCTGAGGCCACCACCCACACCCTTCCCACGCTCCCTGGAGCCCTATTTCAGTCCCTGAGCTGCAGGAGGGCTGGTCTTTAGTTTAGTGGCTTGATTTTGGACTTGTCTCATCTCTGTGATCTTGTGTGGTGACCTGGACTCTTGGTTGAACTTGGCCGTGGTCTCCTGCCCTGCTCCTCTTGCTCAGGTACTAGCCTGGTATGTGAGACCATGGGGAGATGGCTCTTTCCTTGTGGATGTGTGGCCATGCTTTGCCTCTGTGTAAGGGGAAAAATGCCCCTCCCCAGTGGGAGCCAATGTGGGTGTTCTCTCTTCATTTTATTTTTTTGCTAGGATTGTTGGCACTGGAAAAAAAAAGTCATATGTCCCGAAAAGCCCCATAAGCCAGGGAGAGTAGCCTGTAAAGGAAAATAAGTTGATGTAACTTATTTGGGATTCTTCCAGAAAGGTTTCGACAAAGTCCCTCAAAAGACAATGTTAAAAGAAAGATCATTAAAATGGTTAGAGAACAACAAACAAGCTTCTCCTGGGGACTGTGAACTGCTGAGAGTCAGCAGGACTGGGGCAGGGATACATGGCCAGCTCTCAGCATGCGGAGGTCTAGCAGGTGGGATATCTCCATCTTGGTGCCAGTGTTGTTGTAAACAGATACATAAAGTTTATGGAAGAAACCATGAGCAATGAGGTGACAATATTCACAGCTGATGCTATTGGAGACAGAAGAAACCGCCCTGAAGTGAAGGTACTGAACTTGGAGATGCAGTACTGCAAACGAGTATGAAATGCACTGAAAATGCAAAATGCTGAGAGCTACTGCCTGTGCGACCAGACTGCAGGGTGACAAAAAGCCAGGGAAGTGCTGGCCTGCAGCGGGCTGGGATCCAGCAGGAGCTGCGGAAGGTGTGGGTCAGGGCACTGCCCCGCTGGCAGCACAAAGTGAAACTTAAAAGAGTTACCAACACAAACATTGCAAGTTTGGTGGTGTCCACCCTCCCCCACAGCCCCATTGGCTTTTATAATGCTCTTCAGCACTCTGTTCCATAGATGGATTTCTGAATGTGACTTGAATTGCCACTTTTTACATAACACAAGTTGTTGGAGCGATGCTAACAGAAGTGTCTTCCCTTGCTCCCTCACACTTTGGTGCAGGTTACAGCCCCTGTCTCGCCCTCTCCAATGCCGGTTCTGCCGTGCCCTGACCGAGGGCCCCTTCCCTCAGGAACATCCCGCTACCCGGCCCCCCCAGCCAGGGGGGTTTCTAGGCCTCTCATCTGAAAACGCTCCCTGGCCTGAGGAACGGTGCGGTGACGGCCACTACCGCGGGGGGCTGACCCGGCTTCCAGCCGCACCGGGGAGGGAAACCTTATTTTTAATTAAAACGCCAATCTCAGAACTAATTAATCGCCTGGGGGCAGGGGGGGG
>JAVJGI010000035.1:1276558-1306916 GCA_035590275.1 Ibycter americanus | reverse complement strand
CTCCGCCGCCGCTGCCGCCGCCGCCGCCGCTGCCGCCATTTTGTGAGAGTGCCTCGAGCGGGCGCCATGGTTGTAAGGAAGAATTAGGGCAGCCATCTCCGGCCACCAGCACCTCCCTTCCCCCGTGTGTGTGTCCTCTCGTTCTCCTGTGCCCCGGGCCTGCTCCTCCGAGCCGCCGCCGCTGCTGCCTCCTCCTCCTCCTGCCCGCGCGGGGCGGCCGGGCTCAGCCTGTGCAGCCTCGCCCTGCACTGAGTGCCCGTTAGTGTCTCACTAAGTAACCGTGAGTGAAACCTTCATCATCTCTCCTCACTGAGGGACCCGACCCTCCTCCTCACCGAGCCGCCCCCAGAGCGGCTGTGCGCGCCGCCGCCGCCGCCACCTCCTCCTCCTCCCTCCGCACCACGGGCAGCGGCAGTGTCCTGCCTTCCTCCACCTCCCTCCTCCTCACCACACCACAGCCAGCACAATGGCCTTTGAAAGCCTGTTCTCCAAACCCCCAAACCCAGTTCTTGACCCAAACATGCCCGACTCTGACAGGCAACATGCAGGGGACGAAAGGTCGAGTAACATTCTTCTCTCTCTCCGCTTCTCATAATGGTGATACTAGTGGGGTGATGATGATGCTGATAATGATGATGATGATGATGCTGTCTGTTAATGTGCCTAGGGGGTTAACAATGTTTTTGTGGGGGCAGGTCACCTTCAGGCTGGAAGAGCGGGCGAGGACTGGGGTGGTGGTGGTGGGAATGCAAGGAGGAGGGGAGGGGGGGGTGTCACTGAATTAGAAGTGCATTATTAGTAAGGTTTTATTTTTTGGAATGCATGCCTTTTACATCTTCATTTATTTATTCTGACTGGGAAGGGGGACTGTTTTCCATTTCTTTCCATAAATTGCACTTTCCAGGGGGTGTCTGTTGAATGTCACCATTGTTCTTTTTCTCCCTTGCCCTGGCGCTGCTAGTCAGGTAGGAAAGGGTGCTTTGAGTTGGGGTGGTTTGGTGTGGGTTGTTTTTTTTTTTTGTTGTTTTTGTTTATACAATAATCTCTCACTAGATCCATATTTAACGTCATTTTCTTGCCAGATTACACCTTACACATTTAACTGGATCTTTTTTTATGCAGATTAAGGTCTGACTGACGTTATCTTTGCCACCTCTCAATCCCCATGCGCAGAAAACCAGAGTCCTGTTCCTGGTGAAAGGACCTCTGTTCCTCCCTCCCTTTTTCTCCTGCAGCTGCTGGAAATTCAAATCCTTTCTCCAGGCAGCCCTGGCCTTCCTAACTAGTTCCAAAAATACTATGCCAGGATGACAGCTAGGAGTCCTTCAGTCTACATCTACTCAGAGTGTTCATGACACAACTGCAGGAGTTAAAAATGCAGGTTTTTCGACAGCTGGGCTTTAGTCTGTCCTCCCCACACAACTCCACAACCCTGCTTGGTACTTGCTTCAGAGGACTGAAAAACACTAGTGGGGAAGGAAAAAAAAAAAAGGGAGGGGGGCGCGCTTGTGAGCGAGTGTGAACTGTTGCCTCACTGGAGAAACAGTTGCTAATTCTGCATTACAAATTGGGAAGTGGAGGGCCGCACGAGCTGAATGACTGGTCCAAAAATTGTACTGTGATTTAGTGACAGGTTCAGGGCAGACCCTGGAGCTGCTGATTCTTGTTTTCACCTTCCTGCTTTTAATTGTGAAACAGTGTAAGTTGTGTCATGCTGTATGTTCCAAAAAGAAAGAAAAAAAAAAAAGGTGCTGTGTAAAAAGCAAACTAGTAATCCACTGGGATTGCTGAAGATAGGGCATAACTATGTATTAAAACTGCACAGCAGTAGCAGGCAAAGTGTTTGAGAGTTCCTGGAGTTAGTAAGTCTGTGACTTTTTACTGTTTCAGGGATTGAAAATACTTCGTGTTTTAAAGTCCTCCTTGAGGACAAGCCCAAGTTACCTGCTGTTCTGCTGGAAGCATAGTTTTTCTAACTTGGAGTTACTCATGCGATGTTGACAAGTAGAGTTCCTCTAACCAGCTGTTCTCACCAGTACGCCTGTTGTTACACTGGTAAATTATGAAATAGAATAAATAAGTACTACCTAATAGTCTAATATGCTTTTAATACAGGTTAATTTATTAAAATGGCTTTCTAATGTTTTAGTCTTGGAAGAGCAGAAGACAATAAACACATCTACCTGTTAAATAATACCTTCTGTAAACAAAACTTCTATAAAACTTCTGCTCCCCTCTGATCCGAGACATGTGTAGTAAAGTGTATTCTTAATACACCTAGACCGTTGTTTAAAAAAGGCCCCAAATAGAAGTCTTTGTATGATATTACGTATGCAAATGTAATCCTGTCAAAACTTAATATTTTAATTTTCTGAAGTTGATAAAGATTTCCCTACTTCCCTCTGGGAAGGCCTGAAGAGAATCAGGGTCTTTCCTGTCCACAGACAACATGGCTGACTCACCAAGGGGAGGGGCAGCACAGCTTTAACTGTGAACACTTTTGTTAGTGCTGAATTGGTTTTGTCCAGTCTCCGTTGCAGTCAGTTGAAAAGCCAGTTGCAAGGTCTGCTGAAAGGATGCAAGTACCTGATAGCTCATATTCTTCTGAGTTACCTTGACCTGGGGTCTTGCTGTCATACTTGTTTGGTGTTTTGATATTAACACGTCTAGTTTCAATATGTTTTAGGTTGCAGTCAATTTTTTACTGCGTTGGTAGCTCAGGTCTAGTGTACTGTAGGTACAGCCTATAAGAGGAAGCTACTGAAATCATTTAACAGATCAATTTGTGCAGCCTAAATTAATAGCATTTCTGTTAACATTTAGTTAGCTTGATTTTGAACTGATCTGTAGAATTACGAAGTTGGTTTGTGTTTTTGAGCGGTAGAAAATAGTAAAAAAACCTTGTCTGTCCACACTTTGAATGTTCTGAGTTGGAAGATTGTTTTAATCCAAAGTCTTTGTTTTCCTGGTTTATAGGTGGGGCACCTGATTAAGTGAGGAGGGTTTTTTCATTCTCTAAATATTTTTAGTTAACTCATCGTGGAGACGTTGTCTTTTGATGAATTATTTGAGACTTTCTACACACGTAGATAACGGGTGTCCTTTAAAATTTTTTCCTGGAAGATTAGGTTTTATTGAGGATTGCTTGTTACATAGGTAGGGTAAAAAAGTCTTGAGGCAGGGTGCAGGCATGCTCAGTTACAGCAAAGAAACACACCAGTTTGTGTAAATGTGCAGATTATTGCTCTCTTCCAGAGGTCAGCAAGGTCTGATTACTTGCACCAATTTGTGGTTGCTGTTACCATCATCTGTGGGACTGACCGCTTCACGTTTCTCTTAAACTCTTGTTTTGTAGGCATTGTCCCACCTATATGTCATGCTGTTGGTGAGTGTACATGCCTAAGTGAAGAACTAAACACTCATCACAAATATAAAAGCAATCAGTCCTCGTGCAGACTTTGGTGGACTTTGATTTTCTGACTAATATTACAGGCATGAGAAGGACTTGTTTGCTACTGTTGGTTCTGCATTTGAAATCTATGCCAAATTTACAGTTGCCAGGAACTTTAGAAAATAACTTGGAGTTCATTTATTTTTAAAATCTAAAACGTTAGCTTGGTACTGATACTTTCTGTTGGCTATCTCTGCTTTACTGTCATTTAATCTCCAGACTTGGAGATTTCTTATACCATTATCTGCTGTAAAAATAGCAGTGACCTAATGATAGGTCTGAACATTTTGATGCTAACTCACAGATCACAGAAGTGCACGTAATGCTTCTGTAGCCAGCACGGCCTTACGAGTTGCACTGCGAGTTTAAGTATCAGGCCCCTTTTTACATGCTCCTGGTACAATAAAGGAAGTTCTACATTAGAGACAGCTCTCTGACAGACACCCGAGTGGCTGGGGAACTTGCTTTAGAAAATGTCCTGATTTTTGCAGAGGGCGTTTGGAAATGCCACTTCAAAACTGGGCTTGTCTGTTGCATTTCAGGTTCCTTTTCCCAAGAGCCAGGCTCGTCCTCATTGTACGCTTTCATTATGTATTTGATACAATTTTTACATTTTAAAATGGAGTTGGTACAGTCACTTTCTTACTCAAGATAAACTGATTGGAGTTTTATGAAGTGTAGCTGAAGTGTTTGGTTATGCGAGTCCACCTGCTGTGGTGCTGCTCTTCCAAAGCCTCTCCTTCGCCAGCTACGTGTGCCTGGTGTACATCCAGATGAGCTGGGTGAATAGAGGTTCTACCCAGCCACCCCTTTGTTTTTATTTTATTTTCCCAGTTTCCTCTTCCAGCTGTCTCAGGAATTGCCTGCTCCCTTTCCGTGTACTAGTTTTGCACTCCTGTCCTCATCAAGCATGATTTACATTGCTGCTCTAACAGGTCTGTCTGGTTCACTGTAATGGAGACCTGCTCAGTTAAATTACAGCCGGTGGCAAGTAAACGGAAAAATGCAAGGTGGTGGGTTGTAACCAAGATGAGTAACAGCAAATTGAAGTCTGTGTTATGTACCTTAGTTGGAGGTTTTCTTGGTTACTGCTTAGCCAATATTATATTGCAAGCAGCTTTGCCTGTGTCTTGTCATGATCCGCATGGCTCCTCAGCTCCGTGAAGCACCATAGCGTTACAGATCAGGGAAGTGTTTGTGGAGCAGAAGGGCTAAAGATCTCAGATTGTAGCTGCTATTGTCCAGCCTGACTGCTCTGCTGGTTTCCCTTGCCATAAGGCTTCCATCCATCTTCAGTTAAACTTGACTACTTAAATGTCTCTCTTTTATGCTGCCTGGTGCTCTTATTCCCTCTGTCCACATGTGCGTATTTGGTTTGAAAATGTTTACTTACAGCTGGTTTTAGATATATTTTTTTTTGCAGTTATAGTTAATCACCAAAGAATGTGTTTATGTTAAGTTGAAGTTGGTTGTAATCACTGAATGCAGCCTTGTAGCGATTTATTGTTTTTGAGCATGATTTCAAACCTTGCTTTGACATTAGGAAACTAGGAAGTGAAGAGATAATCGCTCCCAAATATGCCCTGTGGGCAAACAAGGCTTGCTCGTTGCCATCCATAGCAAACATTACAGGAGTGACAGAAACGTAGCTGGCTTACATAGCTGTTACTCCTCATCCTCCTGGGGAGGAGAAGGTGGTGGCCTGTGTGACTTTCAGTAATTTCTTCTATGGTATTCAACCCTGGAGATAGTTAGGCAGCAGGGTGAGAATATGGGCTTTCCAGAAGTTGCTCGTTGGCCTCCAGTACCACCACAGGAAGCTATATTTTGGCATGCCTCACTGCTGTCTTTCTCACTTCCTTCCCCCATTTTATGGGAACACCGTATCTGTTACAGCCTCCCCTGGGGATGAAAACAAAACAGAGGTTAAAAAACCCGAGCAATCTAACCTATAACTTTTCATGATGCAATTTCACCGCCTGGCTGTGGATTAAAATAACTTCATATTTGCAGAGTGGTCAAAACTAATGGGCAGCTGAAAAGTGCCATGAGTGACCTGCGTAACATCGTCAAAGAAGCTCGTGCTGATTATCAGTGGATGCTGGCTTGTTGTGTTAACTGCAAAAACGCCTTCTAGTTTTGTAGTTATTTTCCCTATTAATTCATGAATTCTTCAACAGCATGCTTGGACAAATTTATTTAATGAATGTTAGCCCTCATTTTAGATGTGTAATTTTCATGTCATCAAAATGCATCTGAGTTACTGTGCCCTTCATAATTTTATAAAACTAGAATCTTACCTGTTGAGAGTATTGCAGATTTGTTGTGTGATCGCGAACAGAACAGAAAGTAAGCACATAATGATGAGAAGGAATAGCCGTGTGTGTCTGTGTGGTCACAAGTGCAGCATAGCACCGTGTTATTCTAGATGCACTGGGTTTGGAAAAAATATGCAGGAGGGTTACATGAAGCAGCAGGAATGTGTGAGGAGCTAGAATAGAGGGGTTAAGGGAGAAAACTAGTTTGGGGTACTAAGAAGAACATGCCCAAAGGAAACTAAGGAGGAGAAATGTCCAGGAGGGGTGTAAGGCTTTTTCACTAAATAAGTCTTGACCACTATCAAAAACACTCGAGTAGCTTACCGTCAGGTTAAACTCTGTCTCCTGCATTGTATGTCCTTATCACAGATACTCGGAAGTCAGCAGAGCAGGTGTATGGTGCTGTTACCAGCCTCTGTGAATTAAAGGGCTGTTAACCATACTGTTCCTCTACGAGAAGATGAGTTTTTGGACATCCTCGATGTTTTCTGATAACCCATCTCTTCTAGAACTAATCACAGAAAAAAGAGGTTAAGGTTTAACAATGTACTCACTTTAGGAAGAAATAAATTTTATTTTCTTTTTGGACAGTAATACTCAGTCATCACCAGAAATAAGTAGCTTAAAAAATAATTTATTAATTAACATGTTAGAGATCTGCTCATGTGTAAAGTTTGCATTCTTGCTGCTGTGTCCTTTCTCTGTGTGTACAAGAAGTAAAAGGGAGATGTTTGCAGCCTTTAATTTTTTTCCACTATGTACTTTTTCTGGTCTTGGTAATACTTTCAGAAAATCTTGGCCATTAATATTCTCTTTAAGGCTTATTCTAATAAATAAAGGCAAAAGCATCGTATTGTAAACCAAAATGTAATTATTTTTAAATGAGACCTTACCTCAGCTGTGAATCAAGCCTACCAAAAATGGACTGAACAGAAAATAACGTTTGATGATGGAGAGTCACATTTTGGTTGCACAATTTTGTTCATGTAACTTCTTAAAACATACAGAGCTATGGTTCTCATGTAGCATCTGCTCTACCTGCAAGTATGTGAAGTAATTCTGTTAGGAAGATTGAAAAAACAGTCCCACAGGGAAAACCCTTTTAGTTTTCTTAAAATATTTCAGAGCTACAATTGTCAGTGTACTGAGAAAATGCATCTTGGTTTTGTATCTTGGACTTAAGGAGCTTGAGTTGTAAATCTTCTTTGAACATAAAGAATGCTATTTTTAAAAATGCCTCAGACTAAGGACTGGAAAGGTAAGTTAAAGCTGAGTTTGAATGTTAGAAATAAATGGTAAACACTAGAGTAATGGTGAGTTACTTTATGTGTGGATTTCTGTTTTCCCTAACCAAATATTTGCATAACTGCTCTTTCAGTGATTTCACCAGACTGATTCTCCCTGAAAGATAATTTGGCTTCTGTGCCTTTCTAATCCATTTTGGAGATGCTCTAGAAATACACTTGCGACAGTGAAACGCTTTCACATTTTGTTTTCGCATATCCATCAACTCCAAGTTATCTGGAGATTGTGGAAGAGGGAGTGATCCATCAGGGATTTTAGTTCTTTCTGTCGCATTTGGAGATGAACCAAATATTTTTTGTGCCTACCTAGTCCTTGTTCAGGCGCTGATAAGAAAGATTACGGCCAGTATGCTGCATTTTGTTTAGTTAGGATTTATTTAGCTTGTGGAGTCCAGGCGATGTTACTTAATTTTGCATCTCCTGTGTTCTGGACTGCAAGATTGCATTTGCTGTCCCGTGGGTTATGAGGAAATAGTAGTACCATATGGCAACTTGTTTTAATCATTCAAGTCATCCAGGGCTCTTTATTGAAGGAGTTCCAGTAGGTCAGACAGCATTAGCCAAACGCCTCTGAGCAATTTAAGCTGGGTATTTAATGAAGATGCTTTTATTTCTCTTCCAAAAGGGCTTTAAATGCACTAGGATGGGACGGGCTTGGTAATGCTAGCTGAGATCTCTGGTTAGAGGTGTGTTAACCTCTTCAGTGCCAGAATTTTATACCACAGGTCTGCTCTGTAATAGGCCAGGGATTAATTTCTGTTAATCTGAAGACATATCAGATTTAGTTCAGCCTTTGCATATACTAGTACAGAATACAAGAAAATAAGACAGGGTGGAAGTTAAAAATTGCCAGTGTTTGTTACTTTGGCGCAGAGGCTTTTTGACTCCAGAGGTATGCGTTGTGTAGGCATTGTAAACTGTTTCCCCCCACAGTTTGTTGCCATTATTGTTTGTTTTTGTGGTGTATTCTTTTGTGGGGCAGGGTAGTTGAAAGAGAAGTGAATCTTAGAAAAGACAACAAAGTTTTACTTTATTGCTTTTCTAGATCAAGAAAATTTTGATTTTTGTGTATCAGGCATTTCCAGCAATAATAAAGCATACTGAGGTACTGTGTAAACCCAGAATATTCTGTAACCAAGAAGCTGCACTTTGCAAAACCTAAGTTCATATAGTCTCTTGTTAGATGAGCGTTGACATCTGTTTGCTGTAGATATCTGCCAGAGGGAAAGCAACCTAACACTCGGACCCGTTTCCTAGAAAATCATCTGCTAGCTGTGTTTTTTCCGGATCATATGGGTTTGTTGACTTCTATTACTCATAGTGGGAAAGGAGGTAGTCTTGGGTTACATCACGGAAAGCCCTTCCCAAAGCATGTGGGATATATTTAGGAAGTGAACTTCTAAAAGGGGTGGGTTCTGCACTCACTTTCTAGTGTACAGCTCCAGTTTGTATTTTAAACAGAAAAAAAAAACCCCTATAAAATGGAAGGTAATTTCTGTCCTATCACTTCCTTTAAACTTTCTTTGAAGAATAATTCTTTCCAAGAAGGTGATAAATTTTTGACCGTTATCTTTTGAAATCATATTTATCTAGGGTTTTTTTGTGGATGTGTGTGGTGGGGTTTTTTTCTCTTTTTTTTTTGTTTGTTTGGTTTTGTTTTTTGGAGGGGTTTTTTTTGTGTTCTTGAGGTTCAATGCTTGGAAAACTCTAGGATGTTGTGGAAAGAGTTCAGGCATTTGGGGATTAGAGGACTTTCATAACCTTACCCTTGAAATGCAATCTAAAGGATAGTATTACTGAGATTCTGCACAATTGTTTTACCTAGAAAGTCATTCACGTCCTGTGTGCATCCCAGAAGTGTAAACATATGGGGGCAGTTCTCAAAGGAACTGGTAACTGCTAAATACCTTATTTCCTGAAGAGTGTTTTCAGTAGGCATTTTACGTGAGAGGATATTTTAATTGAGTAGATGTCCTTGAGAGAGTAAGTTTAGCTGACGTCAAAATACGAAAGATTGTTTTTTCTAATAACTGCAGGTGTTTCATAAATATTTGTGTTCCAGTTTCATTAGGCATACTTTATTAATCAAGTGTCTCCTGGAAAGATGTGACAAATGCTTTCTTGGGATATTGTCTGCTGTGCTTCAGAATTAGTCAAGGAATGTTGGAGATAATGGACACTGTGGTGTTTGAGGACAGGATTTGTTTTATGCTTGGGTTACATACTCTGAAGACCTTTTATCTCAAGTCTGGGAGTATCTTGGTGTTACATTTTCCTTCATGAGGCAGTGTAAGGATTGTGTATGAGCAGGTCTCCATGAGTACCTTGTAAAAATCATAAAAATGGATTCTGAAACTACCTCTCCACATTTGGTGCCCGCTTGGTAGTGGGCATACCTTTATTATCATTGTAATTATTATTATTAATTTCCATTATTTGTTCAAAAGCTCACTTTGGCTTCAGAGCTTCCTACTGTTTTATATTTGCGCTGAAAAATACAGTTCTTTTCAAAGTGTTTCCAAGTAAATGTTTAAGGCCATACACAAAACTGGTGACAATTGCATTTGCAGCATAGTTAAACTTAACTGCAGTCGAGCAGTTTTTCTTACCTTGTTTCTGAGTTCCCTTTTGCCTTCCTAGCACCCACAGCTGTATTTGGTGTGCTGGCAGGAAGAGCCATGCCTTTAATGGGCTTGTTTTCTGTGAAATTATCCTGTCCCTTTCTACTTCAACAACTGCCTGTGGCAGTAAGTGCTGAAAGTTTGCTCACTACCAGCCGTGAACTTTTACTGCCCATCAGCGTGAATGATGGTCTTTAAATGACACCTTCTGTAGCAGAATCTTTTGTTCAGATTAAATTTGTCTTTTTATGTCCACTTTTTAATATTTTGACATTTGAAGGCTTCTTATAAACTTTCCTTCTTTCCAGTCCTGTTACTTCATGGTACTTAGCAAAACAAAACTCTCTCCAGTGTATGTCTGGAAGATTATTTTCTCCCATATTCCAGAGTGCTTTTTTCAATTGCTAGGTAGGCTAGCTGCCCTTGTGCATTGCCTAGAAATGTTCTTCAGAGTCCCCTTCTTGATTATGTACTACAGCAAAGCATCCTCATGAGGCTTGGATATATATAACTTGTCTTTACGTGGTTGCAGTGGGCTGCCATGAGGTGGTGGTGGGGTGTCACAGTTCCTGTAGGATCCCACTAATAGTTGAGAATGAAAGGTGAAGAGGTGGTGCCTTGAAATTGATGGATTTCCTTGCTTTTTCTCCAGGGCCTTTATGTAAGTTGATAATTTGGATGTGAGGATTTTTTTTCCCCTTCATTTTTTGGCTAGTTAGTGCTCTAGAATCATATCTTTATTTTTTTGTTTGTTTGTTTGTTTTGTTTTGGGTTGTTTTCCTTCCTTTTTGCCCTGCAATTTTTAAGAGTAGTTCTAAGAAGTTCCAGGCCATACGAGGTGACAATACAGCAGTCGTGTCTTCTCCCCTTTTCTTCTCCCTGGCGTATCCATTACTTCTCTCACAAAAAGTCACAACTTTGGGTTGCTTCTAACTTCTTAATCACCCTTTTTTTTCCTGTGGAGACCCAGGTCTTTGGCTTCCTTTTGAGTTCTTCCCCCTTCCTGCTATTCACAGTCCCTTGAAGTAGACAGAGGTGGTCTTCAGGTTGGCTAATGTGTTGTGAATACAGGACTGTGATGGACAAATTTTAAGTCAATTTAATATAGCCTAATTACTACTTCTATCCTAATACCTTCTACTGCCCCCAGCACTAGTTTGGTCTTGTTTTGGGTTGTTTTTTTTTCTTTTTAATACATAGTTTTGTAATGTCTACAAGCTTCTCCCCTTGCTGCCCTCACCATCTGCTGAATCCGACACTGATGGTGTTTTCAAGCCATCTCCACGTAAAAATTCAGGACTGAGTTTCTGCAAGGTTCCACAATACCTGCAAAGGCTGACTTCCAGAAGCAGTGGTAATGTAGAAATAATTACATAGTGCCAACTATAAATTTTCAAAAGCAGTAAATTCTTCCACAACCAAAACCCAGCAAGTACCAAATAGTAGAAGGGGAGTTGAGATCGCTTCAGCAGTAGGTTTGAAATAGGAATGAGAAATAGGTTAGCTGGTGTTTTGTTGAAACGTTTCTTTCCTGGCAAAAGATTTTCAGGGTTGTTACTGTTCTGGTCAGTAGACAAAACTTTTAAATAAAGTCTGACCCAATTGTAGTAAGTTTTTTTCCTGCTGGTGGCGATAAGCACAAACTGTTCTGTTACTTGGTCTACAAGCACTTAGTGTTACATTTTGTGTTGGTTTTGGTGGTTTTTTTTTAATCATCTTTTGGTGTTACTTTGAAGACTTTTGAGACAGTCGCATTCATATGCAGAAGTTATGTTCACATGCATATTGTTCCATTTACATTATTGATGTATGAAACGACCCCCTACAAATGTCAGCATTACACATTTTAAAAAGACAAACCCCACCCTGGCTAGCTTAGAAAAATAGCATTCTCAGATGCCTGGTGTCTTGTCAGTTTTTAGATTCTAGCAAATGAAATTTAAATGTTAACTGCTCCTTTCTTGTCAACTACTAATTTCTTTTGAAGAATTCACCTAAACACTAAATTAATTCTCCTTTTTCAAATTGCTTATAACATTGGCCACTGCACCCTAGATAACTGCTGTCCCATCTTTAGTTCCAGGAGTTGGTGTGTTGACGGAAACATGTTTGTATTACTATGCATTGTTTTTCCTGCAGTGCCAAACTACTTCTTTTCGTTATTGCTACTCTTTCACTGTATGGTTTTCAGAGAGTTTTAATTGCCTTTAATTTTGATCATATCTGTTCTGCAAATACAGCACTGTAAAGGCATGTAGTAGCGTTGTAGTAGAAGTATTTCTAGAAAAAGTCAAACTACATCTTCAGTTTGAAATGTGTTTAAGGGCAACAGAATGCTGTATATCAAAGCAGGTTTTTTTTAATCTAGGTTGGAGAAAACTAAGAAGAGAAGACCTTTGTTCTGAGAAGGAAAATAAAAATGCATAGTTTTTAAACTTTTTAGTTTTTTGGTACAATTAAAGACCATTTAATGGTTTGCATTACATTTTTCTTCAACTGTAAAAGAAAGTTCTAAAATCCTAGTAGTCATGGGGTATTACATGTATTAAAAAGGATATGCACATGCATAAAAATGTAGCTGCTGGAAAGAAATACTGGGTGTGTTTGTTTTTACTGTGCTGTTAGATGAGATGGATCATAACATGTAATTTTATTGTATTGCTATTTTTCCTCCTACAGAGAAGATGGAGAGCTAGAAGATGGTGAGATAGATGATGCAGCATATGAAGATGTGAAAGAACATGGTACAAAAGGTGATGATAAACAGAAAAATGAAAAAGGACATAGAAAATCACGGAAGAAACGCAAAAAAGAAAAAGAAAAGAAAAAATCAAAAAGGAGAAGACGGGATAAGCATAAGGTTAGGAAATGCAAACCAAAACATTGGAGGTGCTTATTTTAATTCCAGGTTTCCAGGTTTAGACAAGAATCCAGGGAATTAGTGCAGAAAACTAAAATGGTTTTATTACTATTTAGTCAATCTTTGGTCTCTAAGGGCAAGTTTTGGGAATTCCTGTCTTACCAATACACTTCAATATTAAACAATTTGTTTAAATAGACTTTTGACACATGGAAGTGCAAATTCACACATTTCAGTGACAGTTTATGTGGTGTAAGAGACAATAAATCATTAACTAATCCAGCCATGGCACATTTCAAATGGTAGTTTGGAAACTTGTCTGTTAGCTTTGCCTAAATGTGTTTTCATAAACTTGATTTTCATCTGTTTATATTTAAAAGAAGTACAAAATCAGATTGTGGGTGTAACTGTGTTATTTGTGATACACATCTTCATTGGATGCTTATTTATTTCAATATTTCTTTTAATAGCAGTTTACAAAATACCTACATTTGTGAGCGCTTTACTCCTTGCCCTTGTCAGTGGTTGTGCTAGTTCTGACATGAAAGGCTGAAGTGCTGAACCTCTCCTTAAATTGTTTAAATCTTAAGCAGCAGTGTAAATTAAGACTGGCTACTGCCCACAGCAATGGTAGCCAAACCATAGAGATTTGAGAGTTTTTTAGGATAAGAGGCAAAATGTAAATTCAGGAAGTTCACTCTTTGTGCTAATTATCGTATCTGTGGAAAGAAAACATTTCAGGCTAAGTGAATTCTTCAGTAAAGGTCATTATGATAATGTGTATAATATATATTTTAATCAACTTAAATGCAAGAAATTGACAAAATTTTGTCCTAGAAAATGAAACCTGATATTCCTTTTCTAAAAGTCACAAAAATGCATGTTCTCATGTGGTTCCCCTCTAAATTTTCTGCAAAACAATATGTCTTAATAAAACATTGGTAATGCAGTAACGCTGAGTTTTCTCCCCACAGAAAATGACAGGCTGCTAATCATTTCTATGGTCATATGCAAGTTTCTAGCCAGCTCCCAGGTTTGTTAGCCTTCCAGCAGCAGCCCTGCTGTCACAAAGAGGCAGGGCTCAGACACGCATAGGAAGCTGACTGAACCCAGAAAAACCACATAGCCCTTAATGATTACATTTGGAAGACTCATCGGATCAGATCTCTGATAAAAAGAGTGGGTCCTCAAAGACCGTGCTTTCTTTAGCTTCCCCCAGAAGCAGAGATTTGTGAGAGTTAAGAAAACATTTGCATTTATTAGACTAATGCTTCCTTTAAGTTCACATGCAGCAGAGGAGTTACGCAGGGAATTATATAACAGTGTTTGAGAGCACTGTTTTCTTCTTTTTTTTCAGCATAATTCCCCTTCCAGTGATGACAGTTCAGACTACAGCCATGACTCTGATATTGAACGGACAGAAAGACCACATAAAAAGAGTAGCAGCTCTTCATACAGAGATTATGATTCTTCGTTCAGTCAGGTAGTATGGTTTTAAACCAATTTCTCATGTTTTTATTTAGGTGTAATTTAAAAAATGCAGATGTAAATGATGTGGTTTTCAAAGGCTGACTTGATCACAGTGCCCATTCTCACAGATTTCAGGAAGCACATCTAATTCTCATCTCCTTGGGTAGATTTCCAAACGTAAAGCTTTATCTGTGGCATGAATCTTAAGTGGTATAATCAAGCCTGATACTGTTTTTTCCTCCATCAGGCAAAAATTAAGATTTCTTTATTATTTCCTGCATTGGATTTAGACTGTACTAAGAGGAAACAGCCCCTGAAAAGCCACCTTTAGAGATCTAGAGTTGAATCTGCTTTCTGATAGTTCAGTTTGTCCTGGGTTTTCTCAGTCTGTGCAGCTTGATAACCCTTCTGAGACCACCGGGTGAAATAGACTGCCATTCTCTAAAGCTGCGATAGAGTGGCTAGAGGCTTGATGAAACTCTGGTACTTCAGAGGAGAGGAGATTTTCTGTTTAGCCTGAAACTGTTCCAGAAACCTCTAAGCCAGCTGAATTTATTAACAAACTGAAGATCCTGTCTGCAGAAATGGGAGAAGGGACAGTGCTGGTTTAGGAGTGGCCATAAGCAGTATTTCATCCTGACTGACAGAAACAGGACAGATTGCATCATCTGTGTCCGAGAGCATCTGGGTTGGAGATCATGAAGGGAAAAGAACTTACTTTAATCATAATTCATCTAAGTAGCACTTACAACACTTAGAACTGCGTATGTTAAAATGCTTTGTCAACCTCACTGAAAAGCTTTCTGGGGTATAGATGCTTTTTTATATTTTTTCCAATTTTGATGCGTTCAGAATCAAAAGTAGTAATCTTTACTGAATAACTGGTTTTTCACTGTGCATTATTGATGCTTGTTTGTGCAAGGTAGACAGCATGACAATAAAAACAGCATAAAAGCAACTGGTTTTGTAGAGCAGATTGGAGGAGTGTTTTTTGAAATACTGAGTTGCTTCTGAACAATGCAATCCCTTTCATGCAGCATGGACACGTGTCAGGAAATTACATGAGTTCACAGAAAATGCAACATAAAAAAAATGTTAAAAGCAAGGACTATGATGACTATAGTCATTACAGTGATGAAAACTTTGGTAATTATAATGAGGAAGAAAAGGACGAAGATTTTGCTGATCAGCTTAAACAATACAGGCAAGCTAAAGAGACCTCCAGTACTGATTTAGGACCTCCATTCCCGAAAGAACCAGTGAAAAAACAGGGGATGAAAGGGATCCAGAAAGGTAAGATAATTTGAATCATTAACTGTAGTAGTGGATGGTGGCAGCAGTTGTATCATGCATCATTTTGGGATGTTTGTCTTGAAGAAAACTGCCAGTGGTGCCTTTCCTGGGAGCTTGCAGTTGGTCTCCCATCCGTAAGTGATAATGCTGTTCATCGTGAAGGAGTAGTATCATATGGTTGCACTGATGCATATATTGAAGAAAAAGATCAAATGTTGGGTAATGTGTACATAGTAAATAAAGAAATAAAACCCTATTAAAAATCCAAGATCTTTGTTGTGTAACTGTTTGAGTAAGAAATCATAGGGCTGTAAAGTGACTTTCTGGTTGTAGTTTCTGAAAGTCTGAAATGGGACTTGATTGGGAGAAGGAATGTAAATATGTCAATTTCAAAATCTAATTTAGGCCCCCCCCCCCAAAAAAAATTAAGTAGCTAGAAATTTTGGTAGGTGCCTGAATACTTTTATTACTATGCCCCACAAGACACTAGCATACTTCTATTTCTTCCCCCACAATTTTACTTGCAATCAAAGCTGGACCAGTACAAATGCTGGTGAAAAAGCATTCCTCTTAAGCAACATATTCCTGAAAGAGTCCTCCTGTCCTTATTTCATGCCTTACTTACATAAGCAAAGTTACGCAAGCATTCTTGTTTGCACCTTTCATTTGGTGTCTGAACGTTTCCTTACCATTGCAGTGCAATTCATTGAGCCAGCTTACGTCTCTGGCCTCCACAGAAGTGCTGAACTTGTTCTCATGCCTTTTTTAATGAGATCAAGTTCTCATTTCAGCAACTATCGATTCAGTTCGCAAAAATTACAACCTTTAATTATGGCTAAAACTTTGTCTCCCAGGCAATATTTGAGCGGGGGTTTGTATGACAGTATGAATACCTTAACAGTTTTCAGGAAGACACTGTGCGTTACACAAAGGTAGTAAGCTGTCTTTCATTTACCACAGTGAAGATTTATTGTATTCTGTTTTGGTTCACAATAAAATCAATAGGCAAAAGATGGGCAGATCTTTTTCGCTGAGACAAAAATGACTTTTCATGTGCTGCTTGGCAATACTGCTTCAATATCTCTCTCTGCAAGTCATCTGAGGTGAAGTCAAGGCATTTTCACTGGAATCAGCTTTGCTGTGGCGGAGTGGCTGCCACCTGAAGCGGGTGTGATGTCCACAGAACTTTCTAACTGTTTTTCTTTGGTTTTAAATTGATGAGAAAGCAGATACTCTTGTCTCAGTGGTTTTAGCTGAGACTGTGACTCCTGGCTAAGGATAATTACTGTCTTAAGGCTTCCAAACAGTTACCATTAACTATTTTTATATTCAAAGCTGTTCTGTCGTATTTCTTAGGTTATGATCTCAGGTTTCTTGCATGTTGTGACAGTGAAACGTGCACATACACGTGGGTGCCAGTTGTACTGGTTAGTTCTGTGTTCAGAAAATGACCAAATGGCACAAAATATTTCGAGTATTTGGACTGGTTAGAAAGAACATGTCTGCACTTCTAATTGTGAGGCTCTCCTTTGAAGAAGATTAATTTTATATTCAGTTTGTCAGTCTGCTATTGATTTGAATAGCTTTTCAAAGAGTAGGCAGTTGTACAGAATTACAATTGGCTGGTGTAGTTGTGCTTGCCAGCTCGTGACTCAAGATAGTACTTAGCAATTCAGACTGCAAAAAGGTAGATATTTGTTAGATTTGGTTGTATTTGATGTTACTAGATAACCATTTTTCTTTGCTTTGAAGTAATTTAAAGAGGTCATTGCTACTTTGCAGGCATTTCTCAAAGAGGTAATAATTACAATGTTGGTCGAGGGCGTGGAATGCAAAAGAAATTGAAGCGTAAAGATCGTGGAAGGGGAAGAGGGGGCAATAAAGGATCTGATGGCTTTCATGAGGTATGTGGGACTGAAGCTGAATTCCTAATGTAGTTATATATTTGTTTCAAATTATTGGATGCTTTGCTTTAACAGAAGAGTATTTTAAAGTATGTATCTTTAAACTTTTTCCTCCTATCTAGAAAATTGCTAGACTTTTCGAACACTTGATGTACAACGTATAGTTGATAAGCTAATTCATATTTCCAGGAAAACCAAGAACATTACATAAATCTGGCAGAAAGTTGTTCATGAGCTTTGGTTTTGAATGGTGCATGAACTTCAATGTTAACTGTATCTGAAATAAGATGTTTTGCCGGTACCAGTTTACCTCAAGACATTTTAGCAAAGAAAATCGCTTTTTCCAGTTTCCATCTGAATCACGAAGGATTCTCCTTCTCTTTCCGTAGCTGTGACTGTGGAAATGGATATATATGTGACCTTGGTTTTCATTTATTAATTCTTTGAACAGGAATTAGAGAAAACATAGTGGTTCGGTGTTCGCACATATTTGTAAACTTCTCACTCCAATCTTCATTTAAATTAAAACTACTACAAAATTGATGATTAATTCATCAAATCCATCCACAGCTGAAAAACATTATTTATATATAAAATATATAAAAAACCATATAAGCCAAATCGTATTTAAGTCTTTATATCGCAACTAGAATGTCGGTGGTTCTCCTCCCTTGTGCGCTCAAGAACTCACATGGCTGGCTTTTCACTAATGCATTGATGTATAATTGAGCCATGTTAATTTCCCCCCGTGTTCTCCAGCTGGCCTGAGTCTCTGGGGCTTCTGGGTGGTCCCGGTCGGATTTTCCTGTCCCTGCCCTGCATGTGGTAGGGAAAAGGGCAGCTGTTTGATCTGTTAGGACGATGATGCCTCGTTTATAGGAGGACTCCTTCCTGTTGCTGTGGAGCATGCCCTGTCCTCCAGTGCTGTCTCCCAAGCTGTGGGGAAGGGTGGAGGCGAGGAGGCAGCTGCAGGCAGGTCCCAGCAGGCAGAAAACAAAAAGCTGAGCCAGCTACAGCGAAATAATGAATTCTGCAACACAGATGCCGAGCTGTGTGGTGTGGAGGGGTAACTGCGAGACTCCCAAGCTGCACAGGGACATCCCTGGTATTCTTGGGGACATGGTTGGGAGCATTTCAACCTTCCTTGTGTTGTTGTTTCAAGTGCTTTGTGGTGTGGGACATTCCCAGAGAGACCGTAGAGCATTGTGTTTGTGATATTTGTGTTAACCGTGAAGAGGATCAGTTATTAGATTTGAAGCTGCATTGTCTGAAGCAGCTGAGATTTCTCTGGATTTAATGTGTTCAGAGTAGAACGTGATCTTGGCTGATCCAGGAGCAGCATTTCTAGCTCAAAGATTTCTGCTTCTCAATATCAGCAAAATCCACAGATCATTCTTAGTGTTAATGTTTTGTGACATTGCTTAATCTGCCAAGCAAAATGAGACCAGACACTTGGTGTGCTGATGCTCATGTGTGCTCATGATGCAGTGTGGTGATTGTGGAGAACCACATCCATTCTGTTTCAGAAGTCCTACTCAGCAGTCAGATCCCTACTCGTTTTTGTGAATGTTGGAAATTGGAAAAGCCTGTTTCATCCAGTAGGCAACCGCCTAGCACTGCAAAGACCACGTTTGTTCTAGCCTCTGTCGCAGTGTCATAGATAGCAGTTCATTAAAGGCCATCTACTTCCATGACTTTGTTAGCTCTGCCAGACCCCCTCAGCACCTGCCCCGGACTCCCTGGTTAGATGTTTACTTCAGTTCCTTTGGTTTATCTCAAGTGCGGATGCCACATGGGAATCAAATCATAAGAACAGTTAGTTGCCTCACCAGGTATGTAATAATTCTTAGGTGTTAGGTTACAGTTGAATTGTGCTTCCTTTCTGTTTGCCTCATGGTATAAGCAAACAGGCTGTTTTTCTTCTAACAGGAGAAATAAGAAGGTAGATAATCTGGAGATCACAGCAGTGTGAGAAGCACGTAGAGGGGAACAATTGGCAACGTGTAGGCTTGTGACTCAGATGGTGCAGCCTGGATGATTACTCAACCCCTGGCTGGCTGCAGAGGTGCCCTTAATCAGGGGGCAGTTGGCACTGACTTAGTTGGGTGCCCAGCTGGCAGCCTTGCTTTCCAGTGTTGGCAAATGAAGCACAAGATACTCTGTCTATTCAGTGAAGTTATTTGTGTCTGTTGTGTTGTAAGTTTCTAATTTGGTTGCATTTATAAAAAAGACTGCATTAAAGCAGCTAAGAAAAAGTGTGTGTATTTACCTTTAATTTGAGCTGTGGTGATAATAATTTTGAGAACTTAAGTCATGGTATAGTTAATCACATTTTGGGGTAACTAGTGCACCAAATATGCTCTAATATTTTTGCAACTGCACTTAATAAGTAAGCGTCAGTAGGATGTTCATTTTTCTTACAGGACGGCAAACCAGTGAAGAAATGGGTTAATATGAGTCAGGAGTTCATAAATCAGCACACAGTGGAACACAAAGGCAAACAAATTTGTAAATATTTCCTTGAAGGGAGGTGTATTAAGGTAATTATACACTGTGTCTGTTGGTCTGCTTCTACGGTGTGAGGAAGGGCAGAAGATGCTTAGTTCTTTGTTATTTCAGCTGATGCAAAGAAAACCTGCGTGTTGAAACGCAGTGTTTTGATTTCTAATGTTTTGAGTATTTATAGATAAATGTCAACAGAAGTACTTGTGGAAAAATAACCCCTTCTGTTGCACGTTCTGAATTATAACAAATTCTATTAAAAATAATTGTGTTTGCTTATTAGTATATACAGTAAAAACATCTGTGATAGTATCATAAACTTACACTGAAAATGTATCATATGTAAATATACATCAAATCTTGTAAATATGGAATCTGTAAATAGGCAATGATTTCTGAATGTATTAGATTATTTCTCTGTTATGTGATACTGCTAATTTTGAAACACTGAAGGAATTGCTTAATTATGCTGAATTATTTCTCTCTCTAAAGTGTAAAGTGGGATTGTAGTAATAGTTTCCCTACCAAAGAATCATCTTCCTTCAGGCAGCAAGTGGAAGGCAGCAGAAAGAAGAGAGTGCTATTCAGAGCAGTCAGCTGTCAAGCAAAAGCCCTAGCAAGACAGTCTGTTATTACATAGAAAAAATTGCTATTGCTTCATTTTGAAGCTTATGCTGCTATGGAGTTGAATCCTGTGATGTCAGACTAGTTCAGTCAGTTATAAGACACACTTAAGAAAAACTGCATGCTTCTCGAATAAGTGAGTGCGTCATTTATGTTTGGTTCCTCTGTGTATTTAGAGATAGAACATGTTCTGTTTCTTTTTCAAATGGTCAGAGTAAAGGTGAAAATCAGTGGGCTTTTCTCCCAAACCAGGGAGGAATTGAAAACAATGTATTTGCTGCTGCCTTTATATATTTCAGTATGCCGAGCCTCAGCAAGATGAGTGTTTGCTGCCACCTTCAGTTTTAAAACAAGTGGCTGAAAGAGCAATTAGTGTGTTTTTCATGAAAACAAATACAAAAAATATGCAAAAAACCTCTCCAGCAAAGTAATCCTAATGTATAACATGATATGGTTGATATAAACTTGATATTATTTGGACTCTATTTTTCCTACATGGAAGAGTCTTAATACTTTGCTTGTTGGACTTTTTAAAGTTCTCTTGCATGCCCTTAAAACATAATCGGGTTTTCAGATCAAGTGCAGAATTGTTTAGATGGAAAATAATTTCATTAAAGTGTTTTTTTAAATGCTTTTTTAGTGCAAATTGCTAGGTGGAGAGAGGAGAACTGGGACTAGTAAGACCAGCTTGTTTTCTGTGACCACTGCGTATATTCTTCTGAATCCCAATTCAGGAAGTGTTTCTTTATGTCCAGTCTGCCCTATTCACGGTTTTTAGGGACACGCTTATAATGCAGTTTTGTGTTAGTAAAGAGAAAAAAGGTTAAATTCAGCTGAGGAGGATGTTTGTCTTTAAATATGCAATGGAATTACTCAGTGTTTCAGATTGATAATGTTTTTTCTTGTTTATCTATTTATAGGGAGAGCAGTGCAAATTTGATCACGATGCAGAGATTGAAAAGAAAAAGGAGATCTGCAAGTTTTATATACAGGGTTACTGCACCAAAGGAGAGAACTGCATTTATTTGCACAATATCCTTAAAAAAATGTACACTTGAATTAAACTGAAAGTTTATATTTACTCTTAATTGATTTTTAAGTGATTTAAGTGATAAGTAAGTGATTTTTAAGGGTAGCTATTTCTTTTCTTAAGAGACTATACCAAAGACTATGTAGATTAACTACAAAAAGAGTATTTTTCTGCTCATATACTTAGTAGAAGATATGTATAAAATTACTGGTTTGTTTTCAGTTTTAAGGATTTGTAATGTTTTGAAAGATAAAACCCCTTCAAGTTAGATGCATTTGTTCACATAGTTCTAAAACTCTGATCTGGTTTTGTTTGTTGTAAAGGACTTGTGTTATACTCGGGAATTGACACCTTCATCTTTCAATCGTAGTTTTAGAATCAGGTCAAAAATAATGTTAAGGACATTAGTAGAGTGTTAAATGGAACTAGGAGGTAAGTTGGTTATTAGCTTTCAAAATTCTGAACATATTGCTTGGGAAAGATAAAGTACTGGTTAAAAACTGAAGGATAGTTGACAGCTGAATTTCATAAACTTGCCAGACAGCGTGAACTAGAAATCAGCCTTTGTTAGGAATCCTTAATACGTTGCTTACATGAATTCCCTTGCAAGTTCTACCATACAGGAGCAAAGTGCTATCAAGGAGATAAGTGCAAATTTTCTCATGCTCCCCTGACTGCAGAAACAAAAGAGCTGTTGGATAAGGTGAGCAGTTTGTGGTCTGTAAACATAAGGTTTGTTGCTAAAAAAAAGTGGGGGGGTGTGTGTGTGCGCACAGGAAATTTCTGTGAAATTCTCAGGGAGTGTGATGCTAAACACTAGCGATGTTAAACTTCCCTGTTGCTCCTTAGCACAGTAAGTCTGTGACCAGTTTCAATACCAGGAATTCCCTTCACCATCAGTTAGTCAGTTATTTTTAGCCACATCAGACTCGTTTATTTTCACAACTCATCTGTCTGCCCATGAACTTTCTTTTGCCTTCCTTTCTGTGGAAATCTTCATGTACTCTGTAACAAGAAGTGTGGGTTTTATGTTGTCTGACTTTAGCTGACTTCTGCACTCAGGGTGGAGAAAAGAACAAGGTGTCTCCTCTGAACGGTTCGTGAGATGCTGACCTTTGTTTTAAGTAGGATATTCATGTCTCTCTCCAGTTACTGTACAACAGGCCTTAACAGAAGAGTGACGTGAATTTAACAATACAAACATTATGAATCTTAGACTAAGTCCTTCAGCTTCTCTTACTACTGTTTGAAGGAAATGGGCTTGTGTGAAATTGTCCCTTCCTGACTGCAGAAATAGTTTTCTTCCTGACTGCGAATCAGAGTCCTGCAAAACAAGAAATAATAGATATATAATGCATTTGAGTTTGATGTGAATATATAGTAGTATTGCAGAGGGTAATTATATTCAAAAGGAAAGTGCAAGACTAAATTGAATTGCATATACTGCGAAATTTATGAAGTGTTTGCTATATTGCTTTGTTCTAGGTTTTGAATACCGAGGAGGAACCACAAAATGAAGATGAGAAAGAACTGGAGGAACTCAGAAAGCGTGGCATAGTTCCCCTCCCTAAGCCACCACCAGGTGTTGGACTTCTGCCAACCCCGCCAGAGCAATATCCATTTTCTGAGTCTGACATTGAAAATTATCAAGATCCTTCAGGAGAATATAAGAAAATCCCATCTCTTTTTGAAATAGTTGTGAAGCCTACTGTGGATTTAGCACACAAAATTGGAAAAAAGTAGGTTTCAGAATTCTGTGTAGAACTCTCCTTAAAACGTGGCTGCATAAATATTTAAACAATTCTCTTTGTTTCTGTCAGCAGTATATACTTCCGAGTGTATTGCTAAGTTAATGATCTGTCAAATGTTGGCTATCATAATTATTTGCTTATTTATTGCTTTCCATAGAAGAGAACTTACTGAGCCTTGACCTTCCTCCAGAAAGTCACTCCATTGGTTCTTGTTTTGGCTCTGTGCCTGCCTTGCCAGTCCCCATGTGCAGGTTGAGCAAAGTTCATTGTCTCCTACAATCTTTTTATAGTTTTCTTTTTCCTGACTGAAGCTAACGGAGACTCCTGATGCAGACTGTTGGCCCTGGAATGTTTAAAACCCTTTGTTGCAGCAAAGTCCAGTTCTGCATGTGCTATACTGAAAAAATGTTCTACTTCCAGACAAGCTCTGTCATGTGTTACGATGTATACGTGATGTATATAGTTTGTATATTTCTCTTCGAAAATTATTTTGCTTCTTTCAAATTTTTATCCAACTTAAGATCAAATCAGTACAAACAGACGTCTGTAAGAGTGAGGAGGAGATAGCTAATAGGCTGTTGATCTTTAGGTGCAAAATTTGACTCACTAATTTTCTTTTGCCTACAGGCCACCGACCTTCTATAACAGTGCATCACCGCCAAGACCACCGTTTCAGGGAAATGACCCGCACTCTCAGCATATGTATAATCCAGGTTCAAGTCCAGGGCCAGGACCCGGCATGTCACAAGGTCATAACGGGCCACCAATGCACCCAGGTTCTCCTGGACATCATCCATGCGCAGGGCCTCAAGGCCCAGGAATGCCACAGAGTCCTCCTATGCAGGGTGTTCCACCAGGCTTTCTCGGACCACAGAACCAGACTGGTATGCCTATGCAAGGACAGCAGGGTGGTCCGCCTCTCACACCACCGGGTCTCAGTGGATCTTACAATGCCCCAGGAGTTCAAGGACATATGGTGAACATGCCAAGAGAGAATCATTGTCCTCCGGGGCCACAATACCAGCAGATTCCTGGTGATCGGCAGCCCAATATGAATTACGAGCCTATTCAGAACCCAGCTGATTTCTATGACAATTACTATTCTCATCAAGCTGTACATAACTTCCAGCCAGCTAATAACTCTGGTGGTAAGGAGATTTAAAAATTAATTCTTACTTGATATGGTGCTTTGTAGTTGTGCAGTATTAAAACGTCACGGCTCCAAAGCTGAGCAGCTGAAAGAATTTTGGGTAGAAAGCCAAACCTCCTGGAATGTCTTTGCTGTATAGGCTTTCCCAGCTGATGCTTTCCAGTTGTGTAATATAAGTCGCATCAGTTTTGTTTCATTGTGTTTTATGTTTTATCTACTCTGCTGTAAAAACTTCTGTAGGATAGCTGCTAATTTGTTTTGTTTTGGGGGTTTTTTGTACTGCAGATGGAACATGGCATGGAGAATTTGCAGATCACCAGGCTCACCTCATGGCTCAAGAGTCACACCAAGGTGGAAGCGAGTCAGACTGCATGAGTAGCCATATGGGCCATAAACCAGCCATTAATGTACCGGATTTTCTTCCGGCAATGCAGAAGGCCCTGTATGTAAGACTCAGTCAAAAGCATCAAAGAGATGGAGACTCTGTCAGCAGCCAGGGTCAAAGGGCAATGAGCAAGGATGAAGGTAAAGATAATTTTGTAAAGAGTTCTAAACATACTTCCTGTCCATGTATTAGCCTGGAACAAATCTGTTTACTTGGATTTTCATCACGTTACCATTCACATTACTGTGAATGCGCAAGTACCAGCTCAGTATTTTCAGCTGAATATATTTGCTTTCCTTCCCAGCTTGTTCTAGGGCTTCAGTATATGCTTAGTTGCTTCATTCCAGTTCCAAGTAGAAAGATCTGTGGATAATTTTTAGATACAGCCTGCATTTTTAAAAGGTTGTGTTGCTCAATTACTTCTTAAAATCCCTGATTGAAACAGAAAGGTCGTTATTTCTAACTGCCAGTACTGCAAGGCACATCTTAGATTCTGTTTATTCAGTCGTGCCTCTTGATCTTTTTTGTGTATTCCATTTCTCTAGAGCAGTATTTTTTTTCCTCTGTGATACCTGAAATATGCAGTGTTTAATCTTGAGTGTCTCTTCTGTAACCTGGACAGTGCAGAGCAGTAAGCCTGCCGATCAGATTCAGCCACACAGGGTATGTTTGTCCCTTGGCCTGCTGCCTGCTGCACCCTTTTCTGAGGCTGCTAGAAACGCATCTTCTGTGTGACCAAAAGGCAGTGGCTGTATCAAATGTTTTTGAGGGCGTTGCCAATACAATTCTGATGAAATGGTGAGAGCAAGCTGGAGATGCAGCTCCATACAAAAGCAGAGTGACCTAGAGTTACCTACTTGGAACTGAAGGCTTCTCACCAGTGTTCTAGAGTGACTGGTCCTCCCGTCTGGAGGGCTTTGGGAAAATGTTCCTATTAACTGCTTCTGCACCCTGTTGTTGGATATTTGTGTGGTACAGCTAGCACTGCGGAACCACGCGTTATTGTGCATTAGGTACTGGGGATGGTGCTGGTGTTCGTCTTCATTTCTTGTTTTACTGAGCCAGAACAGACCACTAGTCTCCTTCAGCGAGTAGGCAAGTTTAAGGTGTGGACCTGAGCACACAGCTGTGTTAAGGCTTTCCTTAATTGCATTAAGATAGTTGAAATTTTATCCTTTAAAATTAAACATTCTTATTTCTTCCCTTCCTGAATCTTGACCTCTCCCTAAAACCTTGTGATTTGGATTGTAATAAGGCAGCAAATCACACATTTGTAATTTATCTGTTTTTAAGGCTGCTGTAAGGTGCCATTTTACTTTTCATTCTGCCATCCCACGATGAAGGTCATTTTCATCAAGACTCAAGATGTTAAATGGGTTTGGTTTTTTTCTACTAGTACTGGTAGAAGTAATGGTTTGAAAGCAGGTTATTTTCCCAGATTGATGCTGACAGAGAGATATGTAGAGGGAATGCAGCAGAGCTTGGGAGTATCTCAAGTAGCTACAGTTTTTTTATGTCGGTTCTTCATTGAAATTGATTTTTATCATTTTAGATTACGATTGTTACAATACAGGGAGTGAGGATTTAATATCAGGTCTTTCCAGTTTGATTTTACTGGAAAGTTGTTGTAGGAGTAAATGTGATGCATTCCCTGGTGTTTATGTACTTGAATAATTTTTATTTTTTTTTAGATGACAATGTCAACTGGTATTCCAGTAGTGAAGAGGAAGAGGGGAGCAGTGTTAAATCGATACTAAAGACCTTAAAGAAACAAAGTGAAAATTTTAGGAATCGGCAGCAACATTCCACAGAGCAGCACATGCTCGGTATTCCTACCGATCCACGGCTGGCAAAAGAAAAAGGTACAGGGCCTCAGGCTGCTGACCCGAGACTTCGGGCCTCTCCAAGGTCCAACCCCAGAAAACCTTCAGAGTCCGCATCCCTGGACCCACGGCTTGTCCGAGATCCCAGGATGCACAAGGTCAGTGAGGGTGCTCATGCCAGCTCATCCCTTGGGGGAGCAAAGCTAGATTTACACCATGCGCACGCTGGAGTTAAAGTCAAGCAAAAAGGGATGGATGACGACGAAGAGGACTCAGAAAGAGAACTGAGAGAACGAGCTTTTCTGATACCGTTGGAACCTTTGCCTGGTGTGACGTTAAGGGATCCCCGATCTCAGCTTAGGCAGTTCAGCCACATTAAAATGGATGTTACCCTGATGAAACCAAACTTTGCTAAGCATATTGTATGGGCACCTGAAGACTTGCTCCCTATACCTTTGCCTAAGCCTGACCCTGTCTCTTCAATCAATTTACCTCTTCCTCCACTCATTGCTGACCAGAGACTTAATAAACTGCGGAATTTGAAAAACGATCCCCATCCAAATGCAATGCCAGCTGACCCACGACTAGCTGCAAAGGCAAAAAACAACTTAACGGGCAGGAGCAGCTATTTGGATCCGTCTGCAGATTCGCATGCCAGTAGCTCAAGCAAATTAGGAGATCCCCGCTTACAGAAAAACGTTGATCCCAGACTCCACAGACTGTCAAGTGCAGATACACATCATGGAGTCGCAAAGGATTCACACCCTCCCAAGTTTGACCCCCGCCTCGCCAGATCTGCTGCTGGCTCCTCACAGCCCTCGGAAGCTGCGACTGCTAAACCTGACCCAGATGCTCTGCCTCCATATGCCCCCAAATTATCATCAAGCGGTGTTAGGCTGGGAACTCCAGGCTCGATACTGAGCGGTATTAGTTTGTACGATCCGAGGGATCACAGCTCATCGTTGGACACAGCTCCAGCTAGTTCAGGAGAGAACGGAGAGAACCAGAAAAAAAGTATTTTGAAAAATTCTGGTAAAAATGAACCCAGTCTCTCAGAAGATACATCGCTGCAGAAGGCTGCCTCGAACGTGGAAAAAAATACAGAAGGATCATCATCGGAAGCTACTTCAGATAAAGCAAATAGCACCAGTAAATCTCAGGCTAAACACTCCAGCGCTGCACCTGCGGTGCATAATCTTCCTATCCAAGCTTTATCGGGATTAATCAGACCGCAGTACAGCGACCCGAGGCAGGTTAGACAGCCTGGACAGGTAACTCAAACACAGGATAATGATCCGAATGGGGAATCAGATGATAAGTCATTAAAAGATGTTTTCAAGACTTTCGATCCGACTGCTTCACCGTTTTGTTAGCAATTGATTTTAAGTCTTTTTACTGTTGTGAATATTGCAGTTTTCTGCTGTTTTGTAACTGGTTTACCTCTTTGCTTTATTTATTTTTAAATTATAATTATCAACACTTTTCAGCTGCTAATCTCAGAACCACATGCAGTTATACAGTATGCTATAGTGTTTGCAAAGCTGTGGTATTTTCTATATAATACTTTTCCAATTTCAGGGAGACTAATAATTGACATGTAGAAAAACCCCCATGTATCGTGTTAGAGCTGATAAAAGCACTTTCATTGTAAATAAGTCATTAAGAAAGTCCGAAGACCTGTATATGTGTGAGCTGTCTCTTTCATAAACAACATTTAGATATGATTGCCACATTTGTATGATTGTATAGATACAAGCAATATTATGTACATTACTGTGAGAGACACTGTTTGACAAGGATTGTCTGACGCATCAAGCCAAACCTACTAACTCTGATTCAAAACCTACGTAAATGATTTAAAAGGAAAATGTTGATCCTCCTTTTCAGATCGGTTGATGTAAGACATTGACAGTTTTTATTCATGCAGTCAATATTCTTAGTGTAAAAGAGACCTATATCGCATATTGAGGATTAAAAATGTCATATCTTTTAAAAGTATTTTATTCTATGCTGTATATAGAAGAAATTGTGAAGTACATAACTAGAGGAAAGTTACTGTTAAAAGTGGAGAATACCTAAGTTGTCTAATACGAAAAAGGTTTTTATTTAATTTTTTCACGCATACACAATTCTGATTAGTGCTATAAGTTACATTGTGGTGTTCATGTATTTCAATGTATTTTTGTATTCAGCTGCTTAATTTGTATTGCTTTTTTTGTATTGATGTAACTGCAGTACTTGTATTCATGGTGTCTTTATGACATTTTTAACAAAAAAATTAAAAAGGGTACAGTTAAAGTCTGGTAATGACTGTGATGTTGACATGTTGGCAGCTAGCTCAGCGTTGGGGAAGGAGCAGTGGGGCTGTCTGAAGGATGCAGATGATTAAACCTGGGTTCAGTGCAGTCGCTGCACCGCTGTACAGTCAGGCAGTGGTGGGTTTTTAAACTAACCTTGTACTTGACCCAGCCGGAGTTAGCTTGTGGCATGGTTCCAGGATCAGACTGCTGACTTAGAGAGAGTCGTCATTGTTCTCTGACTACAATTATCAGTATTGCTGTGAGAAATGTCATGCATGTTCTTTCATTTCTGAAGATGTTGCATGCCGAGAGCACAACTGTCCTCAAAGCCTCTCTTGTTTTGCCTTTTGGGTTGCTTTTTATATAGAGGAAATGTAGTCATACCTAGCTAGCTACGTTTACAATAAAAATTTGCCGCCTGCTCAATTGCCACCTGGTTCCCGCCCACTTAGAATGTTTCTTTGCATTCAGTCTCTTCCTTGGTGACCTTCTCCTCTTTGCTTCTGTTGCTTGGCCCAAGTAACGCTTTGCGACTGTGACAGTATAGTGCTTATCACAAATCCTGAGGTCTTGGTTTCTTGTGCCTGTGAGACAAACGGGCAAGAATACACGTGTCTTCCATTGATGAGCAGAGCGTGGACGAACCGAGGGGAGCTGCTGATTTCTACATGCGCAAAACATGGCAGAGGAGACATCGTGGAAAGCAATAATGGCCTTCCTAATTTCCCAGAGTATAAATTGTATTGATTTTATGATGCTTTGAATCATGCTCACTCAAAATAATTGAAAACTAGGTAACAGATGTGAAACATGGTTGCTGTTTTGAAGTAATCTGTCAGTCCTACATAATTACTTCATCTGGTCACAGGTTTGGCTGTTTGAGAATTTCATCAAAAAAAGAAGCCAGCAGAACTGGACAGCAGGGGAAAAGTAGAAATAGTTTGGAAATAGCGTGTGAATTGATAGGGGAACAAAGAGAAGAAGTGATGGTATTGAAGCCAAATGTGTGGTTTCACATTTAGATGTGGAAAGTACTTGCAGGATGCGCAGCTCAGACCTGAAGTTACAGCTTCTTGTAGGGTGGTGGTGACGCCATCACTGAATTGGATTCTCTGTGGTTTTTTGGAAAGTACTAGAACAATGAAAGTCGAAGGAAAAGCTTTGATACCGAGAGTGAAGTGACATGCCTTACAGCTGAGATAACTGAAGGGATCTCGGGCGGTTTGCCATTGGTCTGGTTAAGCGCCTGTTTTGGAGTTGCAGGGTGTGTTCCGGTAAGGTGGCCCAGAGTGCTGGCTTCGAACCCGGGAGATCCACTGCCATCTCAGCATCTTTAATACAATACAATTCTTTATTTTGGAAAAGAAGGGGTATGGAGTGAGGAAGAAACATAATTCAGAAGGGGCCAGCTAGTCCTTGCCGCTTATTGTCTCCATGTCTAACTGCTTCCTTCTTCCCGGATCCAGCCTTGGCCTGTCAGCAGGTCCCCTTGGGGCTCTCCAGCTACAGCACGAGGATCTGCGGACTGCTGCTTGGCTCCTCCATCCACTGGTGGTTTATTTGTTGCAGATT
>JAVJGI010000035.1:1266138-1276458 GCA_035590275.1 Ibycter americanus | reverse complement strand
CTAGTCCTTGCCGCTTATTGTCTCCATGTCTAACTGCTTCCTTCTTCCCGGATCCAGCCTTGGCCTGTCAGCAGGTCTCTCCAGCTACAGCACGAGGATCTGCGGACTGCTGCTTGGCTCCTCCATCCACTGGTGGTTTATTTGTTGCAGATTTCTTCCCAGAGTCTCCAGTGTGCCTGCTGCTACTGCTCGTCCTCGAAAGATGGAGGAGGTGCATTGCTACAGCGCAAGTACTAAAAACTGTCTGACACAGGGAAGGGGGGGACAGTCCTGCTGCACCGAGGTGGGCTGGAACGGGCTGCGGCCACTGGGAAAGTCAGGTCTGATCTGTTGTGCAGATTGATTGTGTTATTTTGCAGGGGAGGCTCCTTTCTGTCCCTTCCGCAAGTGCAGTTTGCTGGCATGGAGCAGTGCTTCCCCCGGATGCTTGCAACTCATCCCTCTGAGGCTGCGAAGCGTGGACATGGAGAGCAGTAGCGAGAGCAGCCGGTACCATTGGCCCTGGATGCTCTGGAAGCCTGTAGCTGTGAGGTGGGTGATCATCACCACTGGATGCTCTACTCTGGGTAAAAGAGAGTCCTGGAGCTGAGAGGGATTTGAGGAGAAAGGTCTCATTTCTCTGCAAGGTCTGCAGAGTCGAGTGCAGCAGGTGAGACAGAATGCTCCCTGCTTCTGCTGGGCCAGAGGTGTGAAACTAAAATGTTCGTCTCTGATCCCATCTGCGCTCTGCGCTGCAGAAAAACTGAGCATTGCTAGATCACCACCTGGTGTTTGCTGCCCCATGATAAAAATACTTGTAGGGGAGATTTCTACCCTGTTTTAAAACTAGGTACCCTGTTTCAATATTTTTCTACCACGATAAGACTAGCATGAATCCTTTATAGTGCAAATTAAATCAGTTTATTCTTGCAAAGAAGAGAATAATTAATTACGGTTCTGTTTTGCAGTTCAGAAGTCAGTGATCTTATCCCTTAGTCTTCCTTCTCATTCAGTTCTTCTTTCCTCCAGCTTTTGTAGCACCTTTGTTCATGTTACCCTCTGAGTTCACATTTTGCGGATGAGCCCCACCCAGTGCCCTGGCTCTTCCACAGGATTATGTATCTCTGTTTGCCCTTCCCGTGCAGTATTTGGGATTGCTACGCCTAGAAGAAAAGTGATTGTTGCAAAACAAGTTTGATAGTGTGCTAAACATCAGGGCCTGAGAAAGACCTCCAGGCTCTGAGGCTTTCTTGTGCAGGAGTTGACAGACTGCTGCAAGTGCCTTCCTACATCCTTCTGTTCACATCTTGGGCGCTGAAGAATGCAGAAGAACCGGCAGTTACCGACAGTAGTATGATGAAGGTACCTCATCAAATGCTATCAATATTTGCCAAAGGAAAAAAAAAAAAAAGAAAAGCCTGACTGATGACATAAGAGCCAGAGCTGGCTCGCAGCTAGGCAGGGGCATGCAGGATATGAATATAAAGAATTGTTGCTCCACTTGGTGGCCATTGATTCAAGAGTAATGGTTTCAGAGTGATTCCTGTGCCAGGTAACAGAGATCAATGAGTGGTATTTTACTGAACAGGAAACCCTTTGTTTTCCCTTTCATGGGATCTTAAAGGTCTTTGCCAGCTCCTGTGTCCTCTGTGGCTTGGTATCACATCTTATTGCTCAACTTCAAACACCATCTGGACTGAGAGGCCTCTTAGGAAATATACTAACGTGTGGTATCATTTTATCCTTTGCTTTGTTCAGTCGCCAGAAGGAAGCAGTGTCTCTGCAGGGTGGAAGGTGCCACAGGAGGAGCGGCCAGCACACAGAAGCCTTTTCAGGCCTTGCACTTTCAGTCCTGCAAGAGCAGCTCTAACAGAAGAGATGTGAGCTGGGAGGAGTGCAGCATGGGCTGCATTCTTTCTGCTGAGGCCAGTTAGCAATGCAGTCCCCCTCCAGCAGATGCCCATTCCTGTTTTTACAGGTGGCTGTCGATAATTGTATGTCCTTTAATAGGTTTTGGACGCTTGGGGGATATTCTTGGTCTGAGGTGACAGTTCTTGCACTATAGCTGTCAGGGTGGGTTCAGCCCCTGCCTGAGTCTTGCGGAGCCCTAATTCATCCCTGTCTGAATTTAAAGACTCCTTGGCTCTATGCCACAACAGGTTTTTTCTCCACTGCATGCAAAAAGCAGCTACTTCTTCTTCTTCTTCAGAGTCAGGCGGGGGCTGTCGCAAACCCTATTAGACAAAATATTTATATGCTTTTAACATACTGTTGTACATAAACTCATTTGAAGTATCTTAAATCATACACAAGTCTGAATGTATCAATGTGTGTGTGATTGGCATGGTATCTCTACTTGTTAATGCTTAAAATGCTTGAAAGTGCTTAAAAACCTGCTTACAGAGAGATAAAAGGAATGCAGCATAGTTAATTTATTGATAAGCAGGGAAATTTCCAAAGGGAAAAAGCCAGGTCGTAAAGGAGTTTGTAATCTAGACAGTCAAGGTAAAAGAATGGCCAGTAACTTCAGGCTGACATCAGCAAAGTGAAAAATGGACATAAATAATAAGTTTTTAGCAGTATGAGCAATTAACCACAGGTGGAGCTTTTTCACCCTTGTAGCTGATTGTTTATCCAATAGGATTCTAATAGAAACCGTGCCTCTTTCAAAAAGACATGCTGGAGCTCAGCAAAATTTGTAGGATCATATGGGAGGCCAGGGTATGGGATGGAAAACTGCATCAGCGGAGAGTCTGGTTGTACTTGCACTTGTTTTCTGAGTGCTTTCAGATAAAGCCTGCTCTCACAAACTATTTATGGTTGGATCAGTCAGCCACCATTGGCAGCTGCAAGGGAAGCTCTTCGGAGTTTTGATCAAAGCTCATCTTGAGACAACATAGAGGCTAAGACTGACATGGACTATTTCCAAATAAAGGCCTCCAATGAGATGCTGCTGCTCCCCTATCCAAAAAGGAAAGGGGAACCGGACCAGCTAAAGATGACTTTGGAGTTGGTAGCAGTGACAGAGCAGATTCAGTGCCTGGAAAGATGTGTAGTGGGCTTTGGAAAAAAGGCAGAAAGGCATAAAATAAAAACATCACAGTAGGAATGTTTACCCCCAGCTGGGGTCAACAGAGGTCCGACAGCAGCCGTCTTGTACCTCCCATAACCGGATTTGGCTGCAGGAGCTCCCCGCAGTGTGGACTCACCTTGCAAAACCTGTTTGATGGCATCAGCATTAACTTACTTTGATACACGCTGCCTCTGCTGCCTTCAGAACATGCAAAACCGCTTGAATTAGGTTCTGTGCATTGCTCACGAGCAGCTCAGAAGAGGACTTGCTCTCTGCTGTGACTGCTTTTACCCTTAAAAGATATTTTAAAGGATTTTACTGGAAGAACTTCAGACAGTGTTCCTCCCCTGTGTGGCCAGAACTCTGTCAGTTCCTTCAAACCCAGAAGATTGTGCCCTGTGCTCTCAGAGCAGGTTTCCAGGCACACCATGGGAGGAAAGGGCTGTTTACAGCAATAGGAAGAGGAGAGGGAACCCCCTGAATTGTAACTGAACTCCAAGGGCTACACCCAGAATCCATCAAGGACCTCTGGAGACCACCCTGCATGTCCCTTTGAAAAGGGGGCCACCAACCTTGGGAGGAATTGTCCTTGACCCCAGCAACTCACCTGGCCACAATTCCGAGCTGGCTGCTGATGGTGTAGGTCTGCTCTGCAGCGCACAGCAGCTCTGCGGAGCATCTCTTGTCGAGGCAGTGCTTTGCAACGATGTGGGCAAATCTAACAAACACCTGCCCATCGGAAGCCATTTGCCTTGCGCAGGCAATGAGCTGGTCCTTGCTCTAAAACAAAATAGAAATAAATGTTTGAGGAGAGAAGGAGAAAAAAAGGCTCTTGCAAGACAGGGGAGGGTCCAGGAAGCCAAGATATTTTCTGAAGCAAGGAAAGGACTGGACACCAAGTTCACATCTAATCAGGAGGAAGTAGTGTCTAGTGCTTTGCATAAATATAGCTGGTGCTACTCTTACAAGAGTGGGGTAATGCAAGGGTTTCAGCAGGCGCTGGGCAGCCCTGTCACTGGCTTTGACCATGCTCTTGAGGAAAAAATGTGTTGGGGTGGAGGGGGTGAAACATTGCGTACCAAGATGGGGCCCTTCTTCCTCAGGAACTGAGTCATGTGAATCATCCTTGTTGCCATGTCCTTGGTGACCTGGGACATCTTGCTGGGGCCACCCTGCCATATGTCACTGTTTTCTCTCTCGTGCTTCGCAGGGCTGCTGGCAAGGGAGGTGCTGGGAGGACCGTTTTGGTGCTGTCAAGACAATAACTGAACAGATGTGAAGTCTGGAGAATTCGATGCTGAGAAGCCTCTGCCTGTGTGTTTCTGAATGAGTTTTTGGTGAGTAAAGGAGATGGGAGAGCTGCCCGCCACCTTGCTGGGTCTGCTCTGCCTTCCCAACCAGCCCTTCTCTCCCCTGCCTTCACCCGCAGTGGGACTATCACATCCAAATGCCCCGTGCCATCGTCTCCAGGAGCTATCTCCAAATGGGTGGTAGCTGTCATGTGAGCTGACAGCACTCATGATTGAGAAGTACAATTAAGTGCTCTAAACTGCTGTGCTAAGTGATCTGGATCGTGTACTGGAGCCTTTGCCAGCTTCTGACAACTGAGCAGTTGTAGTGGGAGTGGAGTTGCAGGTACTCCCAAAGGGTGCTCGCAGGGAGGAGAGCTGAGCAGAGACAGGTTGTGTTTCAGGGGAGGGAGAGCAGTACAGCCCCCCCCGCCCTCAGAAACAGCATTTTGGAGATAGGTGTCTTTATGCAAGGGTGCCTGTCAGATCAGATATCCAGAACTCAGCTGAACAGCGCAGCCAGCAACCTGATCTAACTTTGACAGTGGCCAGGGGGTTGGACTATTGACCTCCAGAGGTCCCTGCCAACATCACTTATCTTAATGCTCTGTGGTGTGAGTACCAGGACTGACTGACAGCCCTGACCATCACCCTACAGTAAGAGCTGATGGGGGAAGAAGCTACCGTACCATTTTATGTGCCTCCCTGGCAGCTCCACTCGCTTGTCCGCTCCTGCTTGGGCAGGTTTCTGTTGGCATGGTGTGGCTCAGAGCATCAGGCTCTCGGGCTGGGAAGAGCTTGGCTCTGCTGTTGCATTGTCTTGGAAAGTGCTGGTCCGCTGCATTCTGTAAGCGTTGTCTGATGAGCTGCAGAACATGTCCACTGATGCCCTGGACAGCCCGAAGCCGTGTGACAAGGTAGTGTGCCTTTGCTGACCAGTACCAGACAGTACTGTCTAGGCGGAGATGCCCTTCGTCCTGGCAGCCCTGGAAGAGCTGGCTGGCGCTGCCCACTGCATCAGACGTGAGGACCAGAAGGTGGTCTGCGAGGGAGAGCAGGTTTGCCTGCGATTGCAGTTGAGCGCTGGCCTCCAGAACGTCTTGGAGGGTGGTTTTGACCCACTGAACATTAGCCATTAGCCGACTTGCCTTCTCTTCAAAGGCCTGTTTGCTCCTCTCTCTCTCCTCTTGGGAGAGAGAGGACAGGGCTGGTCCGACGACATCTCGGATGACCTGCAGGTGTTCGGTGTTGACCTTCTCCAGGCGAAGCAATAATGCCTTGGCCCTGAGGGCCAAGTCTCTCTGCAGGAGCTCAAAGCGAATGTACAAGCTGGCAGTAGACAGTGGGGAGACCAAGAGGGTATTGGAGGCATCTAGCAGTGCTTCCATTAGCACCTTTATCTCCTCCCTGAGCACTAGGATTTCACTGCGACCATGGTCTTCAGGGCAGGACAAGTAAGAGAGCCGGGCAGCCTCCTGCAGCCTGAGGGAGTTCTCAGACACAGCAGCCAAGAGGCTCGGTGAGCAAAGCTTGTTCTTCACTGCGCTCCTCAGCTCCGTCAGGAACAGGACGTCCCTGCCTATGAACCGATCCACAGCGCCCAGCAGGACATGCATGCTGACAGCCCACTTGATGCAGTGCAGCTCTAGGTTGGCCTTTCCCACCCTGCATGAGCCCTCAAAGGATGCTGCTTTCTCAAGTAACACTTTGGTGTTCATCTGAGCACGTGAAAACTTGGCTTGGACCTGTAGAAAACTCTCCCAGACATTGGGGGAAACGGGATTTCCCTCACTACAGGCTACGCTTGCAGTGTCTCCTGCTAACTGAACTGCTCCTGCTAAACCCATCGTGGTCTCGTCCAAAGCCTGTTTGCCTCTCAGAAAGTCTGCAGACAAGATGAAGCCAAGTACTTGCTGAGACAGACTATACCAAGAGCCTGCCACAGCTGCCAGGCACTCTTTGGTCTCACAGATCCTTTCTGAGAGAGTGAGTGCCATTTGGAGAAGTCTGCTTGGATGACGAAGCTGCCTTAGGGCTGTTTCCCTGGCCAGGGTAATAACACATGGTGTCAGTAATACAATCATCTGGTACTGCCCCAGCGTCTCCACCTGGGGAGACTCGGCAATGGGCAGCGCTTCCTTTGCTGCGTCAATACAGCTGTTGGAGAGTTCAAGCAAGGCGGAGCAAGCAGCATTCACAGCTGCCATATCATGGGCTCTTGTTGCTGCTAGGAGAGCTGTAATGACAGGGTGCGTGTCTCCTTTCCTTGGAATGAGATACGGGTGTACGTTACCTGGTTGTGAAGACGGACAACTTAAGATGTCTTCTTGCAATGCAGCCTCATCCATAATGGCTTTTAGCCCAGCCCGTGACGGGCTGAGTTCAAGCCCCTTTGCAACATCAGTGCTTCGCACTTGTTCCCGGAGAGGGCTGAGGATATCTGGGTGGTTGGACCCATCCAGCCCGTCTTGGACATGGCAAGCAGTATCCATCAGGCAGCTGGCTGCCTTTGAAAAGGCATCCCTCGTTTGGAGGCAGGAGAGTCTCTCTGGAAAAAGGGCTGTGACCGCTTTCAGCTCAAAGATGCAGTTGGCCAGTTGCTCAACCCAAACCAGCAAGCCATTCCTGAAAATGGGGTCTGTGGCTCTGTCCACGTACCTGGTGGTAGCTTCAACCACCCACCGAGCCCAGCTGGTGAGGCGAGTCGCATGCCAAGAGAGCTGCTCAGGATCCTGACTTTCCAGGGCCTTTTGAGACTGGTCCCTGTGCTTGGCCATTTCCTGGACGGACAGCTTAAGGAATTCACGCATGCTGACCGTCTCCTCAAAACACCGCAAGAGGCTTTCTGTTGTTCCAGCCCACGCGTGGTACAAGGACTGCAGTTGCTGAGCAGCACTCATCTGGGCTGTATTTCTGCTCATTTCTGTGAGCAGTGGAGGGAGACTGGCGAGGAGTCTCTCCAGATACTCTACCCACTCTCCAATTTCTCTGGCAGTTTGGGTTTTGGTGCACCTTGCCAGAACAAAGTCTGTCACTTTGAGAATCTGCTGGGCATGCTTGAAGAAAGCGGCAGTGAGGGGCTGAAGCTTCTTTAAAAATCCTCCTTGTCCTGCTGGAAAACACCCTGTACCAGCAAGGCTAAGTGCATCTTCAACTAACTGCCTTAGGGGCTCCTTACCCTCAAAGAAGGTGTCGAGGATTTGGCACAGAGTAGCTGTGAGCACTGCCTGGTCAAGACTCTCCACCTCCTCTCTCATGGTGTGACATTCCTTCTCCAGCCTGGTTTCTCCCCAGCTTTGCCCTGGCCATCCCTCCTGCTGGCTTATGTGGCTGCAGATGCTCTTCCTTAGCTGTAGCAGAACCCAGCAATGTTTTACCAGGTCCAGCTTCAGATCTGGCCTGGATGAGTCTGCCAGAAGCATGCAGTAGAAAATGACCGCTTCCACTTGAGCACTGAACTCGCTGTCGGAGAGGTGCACTGGGTCTGGGTCAGAGAGGAGAGCCAGCAGCCTGCTGATGTGCTGGGAAAAGGTCCCGTTTCTGTCCTGTGGCTCCTTGCTGCCCGTATTATCAATGAGCAGGGAAGTGAGCTCTTTGATGGTCTCCTCTGTCAGCTGGAAAGTGTTGTCTTTGGAGAGGTTGACTCGCTGATCCCAGGAGTGTTTAAGATCACTGTGCTTGGCTGCGTGGAGCAAAGGAACACACTTCTGAAGGAGCTGCAAAGTTTGGGTCAAGCTCTTCTGTCGAGGACAATCTCCAAGTTCCTCAAGGCGCTTTGCTGTCAGATTGCTCAGCAGAAGCAAGGCCTCGGAAAAGGCCTGGAAAGCAGCCAGCAGTCCTGGCATGTCCCCTGCATCCCGCAGCATGCTCAGGCACTCCAGAAGCCAGCTGGCAGCCTGAATTATCCTCCTTGTCCCAGCAGCATCTTCGATCTGAAGGATCTAACCAGAAAAAACAAAAGGCAAAAAACCTGGTCAGAGTGGCTAAGGCTCAAGAATCCCTGTTCACTGTTTCATCCCCTGTGCAGCCCAGATGACACTGCAGCCCTTGCAGGGAAGAGGCGAGGCACGTTTTGCTCAGCCGACCTGCCCTAGTGAGCATGTGGTGAAGCAGCAGCCATTGCTGCAGCAAGAACTTCCCCAGGGCCCAGCTCCTGTCCCTGTGAAGGGCAGCTCTTGTCCCTCCTACAGCTGCACCCTTACCCACTGCTGCGTCCCAGCCTGACCTCCCCTCCTCACTCCGGCACTGGCCCCCTCTGCCGTTACCTTCGCTGTCTCTGTTAAGACCCTCTTCGCTGACACAGCCAGCTCCTCCCTGTCGCTGGGGTTGTCTGGCTGTACCCGGAGCTTGCGAGCTGCCAGCAGCACACACCTCCCTGCCAGGACGAGGGACTCGGCCACAGGATGTGTCTCCTCCTTGAACACCTTGTCGCTGGACTCCTCAGCCAACCTGGAACAGAAGCCACTGTGCTCAGCTCTTTGCCATCCCATAAGTACCAGCCTCAGTGGGTAGGAGCAAGGATGCTGTGCCGGTCTCAGTCTTTATGAAGACAGTTAGCCACGGCAGACCTTAACTGGGCTTGAATTGATTTTAGTTGTGTTTGCAAAAACTGTTTCAGAACCTTTTGCAGTGGCTGAAATTTGCTTTATGATGGGGTGTCTGCTCTCTGCCAGCTCCTAGTTGTAACAGCAAACCCAGTGGCCAGTGCCTGATCTGTGGATTCAGGCTCCAATTTTTACTGAAAATTCAGTAAATTCACTGAAGTGTTCAGTCAGTTGTCTGACTATTGCTTTAAGGTGTGTTAAACATTGCTTGCTGAGGTTTTGCTTACTTTGCCACTTCCCTTCCAGGTACATACCCCTGCTTTGTCCCATCTCTCCTTTTCCCTTTTTAAATCCTGTCCCCCTGTCACATTGCCCATCCCTTTCCCCTCACGTTCCCACCTCTCCAGCGAGGTGCAGGCGAGTAGGCTGCAGAGGCAGGCTCCCTACCAGTTTCTTTGCCATCCCTTCCTCTTCCTTACCAGCCCCCAGATCTGCCCGGTAGACACCCAGCAAACTTACCTTCTTGCAACAGAAGCGAGTTCTTCTGTGGCTTTGGCTAATTTTTCTGCATTCTCCTCTAAATTGGGAAAGGCCTGACAAAACCCATCTTTCCATTCCAGGGCGAGGATTAGATGGCAGAGCTGTGCAGCCATGGGGCAGAGGATCCTTTGGATAGCTTTGTTTTCTGTTAGGAGCCCGAGGTCATAGAGATAAAAAAGCTCCATTTTGTCCCGCCTGGAAAAGGGAAACAAAACGTGGGATTGTTTGGGATCCTTTGCAATGTGTAACAGCAGTTTTAACCAACGACCTTGGGTTTGGATGGCTGCTGCTGGGTTTAGTTTCTCCCAGCCCTGCAACAAGCTCAGCAGCCTGTGTTTCCCCCGCCGGCAGGCTTTTCCCCCGGCGTTCCCGGTGCGGACCCCAGCCCCGCAGTGCCACGTGCCAGGCCTCTTCCAGCGCTGCTCAGCTCCAAGGCACAGCCATGTCCCCGGGCCGCCCCAGGCCCACCCCACAGTGCTGTATTTACATCATTCCGTGGGCCCAGGGACAGCAGAGCCCCTGTTTCCTTACCCGGGCACGGGCAGTCCTGCGGGCGAGCGCTGGGGACAGGGTGACGGGCGCTGCCGCAGCGAGACCCCCGCGGTGGGGATGGTGGTGACGGTGATGTTACCTCCAGCACGGGCCTGTGCGGATGCAGACAGCTCCTGGGCAGGGCAGGGATACGCACCCACGGCGGGCGGTGCGGGGGATTGATTACACCTTGGTTACCGTAACTCGGTGCCTGTTGTGGACAGGGCGGAAGGCCAGTGCCTGCGTGCTGTGCCGGCCGCGGGGGGCTGGCGTCCCCGTGGGCCTCCCCCCTGCGCTTTCCAGGCCAGGGCCGTTTCCGGGGGCCTGGGGGCTGCCTGGCCGCCGGGGGTACCCCCCCGGGGGT
>JAVJGI010000035.1:1240037-1263433 GCA_035590275.1 Ibycter americanus | reverse complement strand
CCATATCCCCCACCCTGGGGGGCCCCCCCCGCGGTGGGGGGGTTTGGCCCCAGGTCCGGCTCCGCGGCAGCCGCGCTCATCCCAGCTTTATCCCGGTGGGGACTCGCTGCTGGTAATCCTCTCAGGGCCGCGGCGTCACGCTGGCGAGGGCTGGCCTCCCCCCTTATCCTGGGGGGCACCCTCACCCCCCCGGGCAGCGGCGGCGGCACCCAGGGGCTCTGCTGGGGCTGCTGCGAAGGGTGCTGGGGCGAGGCTCAAAGCCCCCCTGTCCTCCGTGAGGCTTTTGGCATCTCCAGGGGGGGTTTGGACCAGGCTGGGGGTTTTATGGATGATTTTCTGCCCAGCACAGCGGCGAGCCCACGGCGTGGGGTACGGAGACCCTCTGGAGGGGGGGTGGTGCTGGGGGGAGCGATAACCCCAGAAAATGGCAGAGCTTCCTCTGTGCTGGGTCGTTTTGTTCCAGAGTGGATATTCCTGGGGGTGCGAGAGCTGTGCCTGGAAGGGGGTTGAAAACCAGGCAGTTTTGGCCACCACAATCTTGGCTTTTTTTAACATCAAGGAAAGAGCATTTATGGAGCGATGCTCCCGTGGAGGCCTTGATGTTTCTAAACAACAGCCTGGAAAAATCTAGTGCCCGCAGCCCTAAAAGCAGAAGTTTTAAAAATAAATTCCTCCCTGGCCTCTGGCAGATTAATCGGGCAGGGCGTGCTCCAGGGGCGTAATCCGGGTGGCAAATTGCTGAAAATCCTCGGAGTCAACTGATGGAGATTTCTAGAGGCAAATTTTTCATTTTCTTGGGCTAAAAATAGGCACAAGAAAAACGGCTTTGAAAATGGAAGAAAAGGTGGTGGGTGACTTTGCTCTTGGCGCCTGGGTGAGGGGGGGACCCAGGCCGCTGAGTGCCTGGCCAAAAGCGTTACCAACAGCCAGGCTTTTTCCTGAAGAGCTCCATTAGCTTGCACAAGAGCTTTTCTTTTTTGGTTTTTTTTGAGACTAAAAGACTGAAAACCACCCGGTTTTGGATGCCTTACAGGGTGTAGCGTTACCTCGTGCTGCCTCCTTTGGCTGTAGTTCGTGCCAGAGGCGGCTTTCAAGGGCGAAGGAGCGGTCCAAAACACCCGCCTGTGCTTAGAAATGAAATGTGGTCTTCTGCCAGAAGAAGGAAAGGGGGAAAAAATAAGGCAGTAATAAATGTTGTTGCCTGCTGCGCTGCAGCCCTGGCCAGGGTCAGCAGGAGCGTGTGTTGCAGAGGGCAGTACCGAGCTCGCAGGAGCAAGACAGAGATCAGTTTAGGTAGGAAAAGGTGTTTAAAATCCTGGAAGTCAACCGTTAGCCCAGCGCTGCCAAGCCCACCGCTGAACCATGTCCCTAAGTGCCACCTCTACATGTCTTTTAAATATGTCCAGTGATGGTGACTCCGCCGCCTCCCTGGGCAGGCTGTTCCAATGCCTGACCACTCTTTTGGTGGAGAAATTTTCCCTAATACCCAATGTAAACCTCCCCTGGCGCAACTTGGGGCTGTGCCCTCTTGTATTGCTTGTTACTTGGGAGAAGAGACCGACCCCCACTGGCTACAGCCTCCTGTCAGGTAGCTGTGGAGAGCGAGAAAGTCTCCCCTGAGCCTCCTTTTCTCCACGCTGAACACCCTCAGCTGCTCCATGAAGAAATCTGCATTTCATTAACAAAAATATTTAACTTCTCTCTCAAGATAAATTAATCATCCGGTTCGGGGAGCTGAGTTATGCTACTAAACCCCATCAGTTAGGCTTGTGTTGAGTTGTTTTTCTGCAGCAAGTTGTCTAGCATCTCTTAATTTTTGATTTGCTTTATGTTCTCTAAATTATACAGTAGTCGGTCATGTACTAGAGTTTGCTTTCTGCGGGTGTTTTTGCTGAGTGTCTCATGAGACTCTTACGAGCCAGCTGCTCCGGCCCAAAAAGAAGGGACCTGAGTCAAGGAGCAGGTGGGGCTTACTCCAGGCTCCGAACTCTTTAGGAACATGTAAAAACCCGAAGCTGCCATGTCAGGAGTGGGTTTTGCCTGCTTTCTTCTCCTGCTTTATGCAGTGAAAAATGCTGCCTCCCCTTTGTAGTGAGGGCTTGGTTGGTTGGTGTGTGTTGGCTCCACCTGCTCACTGTTGGCCCCGGGGCTTGGGGGCCCCTTAGGCACTAACCAAATTTCTCCCCACCTCTACTGTGCCTTGGAACCGAGCTGGCACCCTGGGAGAGAGGGTCTGGCAAGGGCAGGGGGCTGCTGGTCCCCCAAATCCAGCTTTCCCCTCTCTGAGCAGCCTGGTGCTCATCCTGCATTTTAAAATTAGCCTCAACAAGCCTGGAGGGGCCTCATTGCCTGAGCACGTGGGGTTGCAACACCCCCAGCTCTCCACCCCTGTTTTGGGGCCAGTGTTTCGTTCCGGCACGGCTTCAGGGGCTCTCTTGCTGTGTTTCAGGGGCAACACCAGGGTGGAGGAAGCCTGTGAGATGTACACCAGGGCTGCCAACATGTTCAAGATCGCCAAAAACTGGAGCGGTGAGTAGAGCCCCCGCCGGTGGGGGGACTGCCTAGGGGGCTGCTGACGCTGGGGTGACCTGCGAGTGCCTGAGCATCTTTCTGCAAATTATTGCAGTGGAGGTCTACATCCCAAGCTGTTTCCACAGGGATGGTCCCTATGGCGATGCGATTCCTCCACTTTGCCCAACCCTCTGATAGGGAATTGAAATATTGGGAGGGTGGGCAAAGGCGGGGGTCACTGAATGTTCTTGACATTAAATGGACTGGGGTGCCATTTACCGTTTTAAAATGAAAGCCAGTAAGTCTGCTAAAGGGGTGCTGCCCTGGGCTTGCTCTTTGAGCAAGGAAATACCTTTGGGGTAGGATGTCGTGACTGATGGGCTTTGGGATCCAGGGGATCTGCTTTGCTGATCCAGTAGGTGCAGGGCGCAGCCGGTAGCAAAGGCAGACGCTCATGGCTGAGGATGGGCGTGCATGTGGGATGCTCCCACTGCGCCCTGTGGGAACAGGCCCAACCCCTGGCAGGCAAGCGGGCCTGGACCCAGACAGTCTGGGGTGGTTGCATCTCTAGACCTCCCTGGGTCCTGGGAAGCGATGTGTGCTTTGCTGTTTTGTGGCGATCCTGTTGGTTACTGGGCTGGAGGGGTACATGGGATCGGAGTGCGCTTCTCTCCCAGCTGCAGGAAACGCATTTTGTCAGGCGGCCAAGCTGCACATGCAGCTGCAGAGCAAACACGACTCGGCCACCAGCTTCGTGGATGCTGGGAACGCCTACAAAAAAGCAGACCCACAAGGTAAGGGGAGCGAAATCCGGGATTGTTTCTTGCAAAGCTGCTTAGCCGCAGAGGAGGTGGTGCGCCGAGGCTTTCGGTAGTCACTGGCTCTGTGGGGCTGCGGATCCTTGCTACAGGCTGCTCAGAAGCCGCAATACCTCCTGTGCTTTGGCTTCTCCGGGATAGGCTTTCAGATGACGCAAGCTAGTCAGCATCATCTTGGTCTACCGCGTGGACCAGCACGCGTAGGGTGTCGTCTCCTGTAGGTGATTTCTGGTGCTTTGGCTGAACCAAAGCCTTTGGTGAGCTTTGGTAGGCTGCAGCGCATTGGGTGGGAAGCGTTGCCCCTTGGTAGCTTGACTTTGGAGAAATACTCGCTTCTTAAGGAAGATGTAAGGCAGGTCTCGGGTCTGGATTGCAGCGGGATCCATGCCCTTAGCCCCAGCCCTGTTCCCAGGGGTTTCCCAGGGGTTTCCCCGGGGCAGAGGAGAGGCGGGAGGAAAATGGACTGACCACCTTTGATGGGATGAGGATAAAGGACCTGGATTCTTTAAATCTGGTTCATAAAGAGCAGGGCTGTGGTTTTCTGGAAGACCTCTGATTCCCCTTATCCTCGCTGAGTGTTTGGAAACACACCAACCAGCCCACCAGTGTTACCCATGCTTTCCTGTGCCAGGGGGCTGAAGAAACCAACTCAGGGCTGTAAAACACCCAAATTTCCTAGAAAATGGCAGCCCCTGCACATTTAGGAGATCGGTGTTTTGAATTTTGCACTGTTTGAGGATGCAGCCTGACAAACCCAGGGTGTGAGTTGTTCGTATTTTGCTCATCCTAATTTTTGACTGTAGGGGCTGGGTGAATCGGGGTTAGAGCTATGGATACAAAAATGTTGGGGACATTACATCTGTAGGTCTTAGGGGTTGAAAATGTTATGTCTGTCATTCCAGATATACATGGATGTGTTGAGTAGATACTAATTTGAGAAGCCACTGTGTGCTCTGATGAAGAGTAATGGTTACAGAGATCTGATTTTTGGAGGGGGGTTGTCTTGGGCTGGGCCGGGAAGTCTGACGTGCTGGCTGACTGTTGTTTTTCCTGAACACTCATGCTGCAGAGGCCATCAACTGCTTAAATGCAGCTATTGATATCTACACCGACATGGTAAGAAGCTGCACTGGCAGCTCGCGGACTGATGTGCTTGTAAAGAGCTCGGTAAATGCTGTGTGCGCTGGGCAGAGGGGGAGCCCCTGCCTCACGTGCACCCTCTGCCTTCTCTAGGGGCGATTCACTATCGCTGCCAAGCACCACATCACCATTGCGGAGATCTACGAGGCCGAGCTGGTAGACATTGAAAAGGTGAGGATGCTGGGCACTGCTGGTGCTGCTCTGCAGGTGCTGCGGCAGCGGCTGCATTTCCTTCCCTGGCCAGAGCAGCGCCAAGCTCAGTGTGGCCGATAAAACCCATCTTCCATCTGGCACCAGGCCTCTTTACATAGTCACCCTTGACTTGGAAGTTAGCGTTAACAGGGTGAGCGGTGATTTTCCCAGCACGGGTCTCTCATGGGGCAATCTTGACTCTTTGGCATGTCCCTCTGCTGAGCAACAGCATGGCAGGGCCGGCAGGAACGCCCAGGTGCGAAATCTTCTCGACCAAAGTGGTGTTTCACGTCCGAGAAGTGCTTTGGGGAAGTTGCGGGGCGGTTTTATAGCTGTTTTCTGATGGCACGCAAAGGAAGCTGCCTTTTTAGCTCACAGCTCAGCACCGATGCTCTCTTGTTGCCATAACGGAGGGCCCTGAGCAGGAATCCTGCAGCAGCTCAGCTGGGTGCAAATCTTCTGTTTGAAGTTTGCAGAATAAAAATCTATGGTTTCTAGATACTGTTTTCTAGGCTATCATTTGCTTCCTCAGCTCCACTTCACTGGATCCCATCTGTCTCTATCAATGACCTCAGTGTTGCCTCTCCATGTGCACGCCCACTTATATCAAGCCCTGCTAGGTCAGGGCTGTTAAGTGATTTAAGAATAAATTATTTAAAAATAAATTATTCTATGGTGGCAAACCTGGCAGAAGCCTTGTCATGCTGTGATTGTAAGTGTTTGTAGACAGTACCTCAAGAGTAGCATCACCTGTATTAAACCTGCACCGGAGTTTGGGATGCTTAACAAGTTCACGGTCAAGTTTCCAAGGGCAGCCTCACATTTAGAGTGTGCAGGGGGTGCGCAGCCGCACCTCGCTCCACCAGAACCCCCACCGCACCCTCTGTGCGCAGAACGGAAAAGCTCTCGGGAATGCGGTCACTGTATGCTGGTCTGACCAAAAATTGTATTTCAGAAGTGGCATTCAAGTACGATGTTTCTGTCCCCAGGCGATCGCACACTACGAGCAGGCTGCGGACTATTACAAAGGAGAGGAATCTAACAGGCAAGTGGTCTTTATAAGAGGGTCACAGCAGGGAAAGGCTGGAGACGGGGATTTGTCCTAGACGGCCCGCACTCTTGCGTGCCTCACCTGCCAGCCTCTTCTGAAACCTCCTTCGGTGGGATGCCCAAGTCCTGCTTAGATTTCCCTGTAAGGTTCGCATCCTGCACGCAGCCTTGTCTGCTTTGGGCACGGAGGTGGCGCGGAGCGGTTGAACAGTGTCCGACACCAGGTCTGCATGCTGCCTTTCCGTGTGTGTTAATTTTGGCTGTGAAAAAGAAAATTCCCTGAATTCACAGCTTTTGGGCCCCACTTTTATTTACACTAAGTAGTTCAGGTAGTGCTTGGAGGTACTGGGGCATGGATTTGTTTTTCCCCAGGACACAGTTACTTTAACGCTGTTGATTGCAGCTCAGCCAACAAGTGTCTGCTGAAGGTGGCTGCCTACGCCGCACAGCTGGAGCAGTACCAGAAGGCAATAGAAATCTACGAGCAGGTGAGAATGTGTGCTTTGTCTGCCTGGGCAAAAATTTCTTGAAAGTGAAAAGCAGGTTGGTCTGTTGGTCTCGCAAAACTGCCGTGGCCTAGAAGCTCCTGACCTTGTTTATTTTTGGGCTGATTATGCCTTTACGAGACACGGTTTGCTCCTTTGCTTTTAGGAGTTGTTGTAACTTACCAAAGGCACTTTTTCTCCCAAATTCTGGGTTTTTTTTCTAGAGAAAGGCTGGGGGAAGCAGGGAGAGGGAAATCCGTAATTACACTTTTGATCGTATTTACAAATACATTTGGCAGAAAATTTCCCCCCAGATTTGTAAACTTGATCGCTCTGCTGTTGTGTCAGGTGTTTACTTGGGAATACTCGCAGTGCTGCTTTGCACTTCTGGAGGGTTAACCCGTATTGGAGGGGGGTTCCACCACGTCAGTTTGCTTTCCCCTTTCTGTGTCAGCCAGGACGTATTGAGGTATCGGCACGGTACCCCTGAGGTGGCGCAGCAGCTCCCCGGGAGGATGGGCTGCCTGGCTGCGCTCTCGCAGCTGCCTGCGAGTCTCTGACTTTGCTTGGGATTAGTTAAAAATCTGTCTGGCTTCCCAATAGCTTTTTGTATGGATGCTGGCATTTTTTCCATGGTCTTTATTCACAGAACGCTGTGTGGCGCTGCGTGTAATTTCAATCAGCCGTCCTGTTTTTAATTCATTTCTTGATGATGCAGTTTTCTTTCCCAGCACTAATATCTTTTTGTGCCTAGGTCGGAACAAACACGATGGATAATCCTTTGCTCAAGTATAGCGCGAAAGAGTATTTCTTCAAAGCTGCCCTGTGCCACTTCATCGTGGATGAGCTGAACGCGAAGGTCAGTGGGCGCAGGGTGGTTGTCCCAGGCTTCCCACGTCCCTCTTAAATCGACCTTTGCTGGCTGAGACACCTTCTTGCGTGCGCAGGGATTTGTGTGGCTGTGGCACAGACTGAAGCTTGGAGCGCCATCGTGTCACATTGGATTTACTGGGAATACTTGCTCGTGGATGTACTGGGAATACTTTCCCAGGCTCTCTGTGCAGTTTTAGGACTGGGAGGCAAAAACTGAACTATAAAGCAAGTGGTTTTCTGAAACAGGTGTTAAGGGGTGTCTTCTCTCTTTCAGCTTGCACTTGAGAAATATGAAGAAATGTTCCCAGCGTTCACAGATTCACGGGAATGCAAGCTATTGAAAGTGAGTAAAGCCAGTATTGAAATTCTACAGTTATATTTATAGATTTATTATATATATAATCTATAAAATTATATACAGTCACACTTGAAAAGGCATACTGCCCTTCACTTTGTGTTTTTTCACCATGCCATAGATTTTGGTCATTTATTCTGATGTTCTCAAGGACATCAGACTCGCTTTGTGCTGGGTTTATACCAGACTTACGGAAGTAGCTGCAGCAGAAAGATGATTATTTGTAACTTCAAAAAAACCAACCCTAGCTACTTCTGTGTTGGTGGCAGGTGGTTTGAACAGGCCGCGAAGGTGCCGCTGCTGGACAGGCGGGTGCCCCGCAGCATGGGCACACAGGTCCCTCTCTCCTGGGGGTGAGATCCCTCGCGTCAGAGTATTTTCTGATTTTTAATGGTGTTTTCCTAGAAACTGCTGGAAGCCCACGAGGAGCAGAACTGTGAGGCGTACACCGAGGCAGTAAGTAGTCACAAATTTGGTAAGGCGCACTCGTGGATGGCAGCTTGTTCCTTTTTTTATCTTTGTAGAGTGCATGCGCTGTTAAATGTCAGGTAACTTGTTGCCCGAGAGCTGCAGAGTGCTTCTTTTGCAGCCATCTCATTTGCTTTCCAGTATGTTAATTTAAATGTTTGGGTGGTGGTTTTTTTTTTTAACTTATAGGTTAAAGAATTCGATTCGATATCGCGGTTGGATCAGTGGCTTACAACCATGTTGCTTCGCATCAAGAAGTCAATCCAAGGAGAAGGGGACGGGGACCTGAAGTGAATTGTGCGCGGTATTTGTGGCATGCGGCCTGTGTAATCCGTTCTTGTGTTACAGCCAAGGACCACTACGGGATATGTGATAAAATATCTAGCTTTATTTTGTCGCTTACAAATCCAATGACTTGTGTGTTTCTTTAGTATCCTGCTCTTTGTTGTGACAACGTGGGTAGATGAGAAGCAATGCTCTGGGTAGCACTGGCACATCCTTCCGAGGCAAAAGAAGCACTTTTTGGCAGAAATCCGTTCTTGGTTTTATTAGCTGGCGAACCCAAAGGCTGCACTCAGCAACTGCTGGTTTTTCCCTGCTGTTCTGTCTTAAGGCTCAGTACCGTTGATTCCAGCATGTAAATATTTTCTCCGCGCCAGTGCAGTACAAGTAATTGCTTCTGATCTGTTGGTGTCTTGTTGCGGTTTTGTTTCCAAATGGGCCTCTGTTGGATACGCTTGGATCTTGGTTTTTTTTTTTTAAATGATTGAGCTTTTTTAACGGTGCTAGTGGAAGGCTTTGTGACTCTTAAATACAGTGTGCCTGTGTGTGTATACATCCTATACAGATACACGTGTGCACGTATAAATACAGAATACCTGATGATTTAGCGCTGAAAGCATTACACGCGAGGGGACAGGACTGCCTAGATCGGTGTCAGCCCTCCGGCCAGTCGTTGCCAGTAGACCTAGTTAATGGTGTGTTTTGTATCTCAGATCTAAATATAAAAATGTAAGGTTCTTCTATATTTTCTTGGATCTATTTTTCCACTTTATTTTGTGGCGCATCCCATCCCTCCTCCCCCGAGATGACTTGACCCAAGTAATAATCTATTTTTCTAACTTTTCATTTACCTGAACTCCTGCTGCTGTCTCTACTACAGGTCTTTTGTGTGCACTGGGCAATACCCATTAGTTTCTGACCTCTCTGCTGCTGGCGAAGCCGCCTCGTTCTTGGGACGTGCCAAGGTGTTGACTGAGACTTGATGTTACCAGAAACCGTGTTTTATAGTTGTCTGGGTGACAGGTGAATCGAGCTCGCTTTGAAAAGGCGCAGACACGTTTAAAAATGCCTGCAGTAATTTTAGAAACAGGTTTTTAAATGTCTGCAACCAAGGTGCTTCTGTGCAACACGTTGTTTAACGGGAGATGATTAAGCTACCTGTTACTTGTGCGTATTAAGGAGGACTTGGGAGCCTATGCAATTTGTCAGCGGGAGTTGTCACTCAGTATTTCCCTGTAATGAAGTAATTTTTCAGCTGCGCTACTGATGTGCAAAGAATGAAGAAGTAATTAACTGCTTTAGTTAGCTGTTTAAGCTGGGCCCTCTTCCGCAGCCAGGGCAGGAATGCTGCCCAGGGCGGGCGCTGCCCCTTGTTTCTCTTGCTGAAGTGATAGTCTCTGGCAACCACCCTGCCAGCTTATGCGCTTCTCTTTGGTTTGTTTTTCATCTAGGTCTGTCTTTGAGTAGAACATGGTTTGGCTTACTGGTCTAAAGGGTTTCATTGTATTTTAAGTGGTACTTCATCTCTACCAGTGGCTTATGAAAAAGAAAACCAAAAATCGCTCCTGGTACATGCCAAATTATTGTCATTTTTTTGTTTTCCTGCCTGATCTCCCCAGTCACTTATTTTCCATAGACCATTCTGCGCACCCTTCCTTGACAGAAAAGACCCGTGAGCTGTGCAAACGGGCAAGGTGAGTGCACTGAAAAAGCCCAGACACTGAAGCTGCTTAGAAGAATAAGCAGTTTCTTCACTTCTCAGATGTATTTTTAAGGCCGCTGCTCACAGTCACCCTCTGTCCGCAACAAACCCATCACCTGAACCCAGACCACCCTGCCTCGCGTCCGTCCTTCCCACAAACGCGGCAGAGAAACACTTCACATGCCCTTTAGCGCATGGTCCTGGTCTGCAACGCTCCGAGAGCCGGGTGCGCGCCTCCGCTCCTCAGAAATGAGGAGCGACTGGCATTTTCTGAGGGTGACCTGTTTCTGTGCTGCCTCCGCTGGGCAGAGAAAATACCGGGCTTAGGATGCAGCTAGTGTGGTAGGTGGGTAATCAGATTAGCTGAAGTCAGACTCGCTGCAGCTTTGCTCTTGTTTTGGACGAGCGGGCCCAAAGATGTAACTGCCGCTGAACTCACCTGTGGTAAAAGGAGGGGGTTGAAACCATTTTTATTTAACTCACTCCTTTCTTTCCCATTGCATTGACGGCTTTATCTTGACTTGTATCCAACACCTTTGGAGCCCTGGTGAGGGGAAGCACAGGCTGCGAGCTTTTCCTAGTGTCACACAGAGCCCGGGCGAGTATTTTATGCCTTTGTTGTTGTTGTTGTGGTTCACTTTTCCAGTTGTCAGTATTATGCACAGTTGGGGTAAGATGCGTACGGAGCTGGTGGACCAGAAGACCGTACCTGTGGGGTTGCGTGGTCTGTTACTGTGCTCTGGAGTAATATCATTAAAATACAAATGTTAGTTGTGTATAAGTAGGCTACAGCATGTCCTCCAGTGTATCAGTGGTAAATCGTGACAGTTTTAAGATGACAATCTGCCACTCCGCTGTATTTCCCCCCCCAGAACACAACTCTGTACTATGAAAACTTATTAATGAAATGGCCTTAGCAAGAATAATAATGTTTTGTGTGAATCTGTACATTAATAAAGTGAAAATCATCAACGTAAGTGGTGGTAAATGTTCTTTCCTGGAAAATGCAGGCTAAAGGTACAGCCTGCCGTAAAGCCGGAGGGTGTGGTGGTACCAGCTGGTGCGCGTGGTGCTTCCTTTCCCTTACCGTCATGGTGTGCACCTCGGGTGAGCGCTCATACAGAAGTGCTGGTCGATCCGTTTTACAGCGACTGTCGCACCACCTGACTGCCTGTCGTACAACAGGTCATCTGCAGGAACTGGGAATGGCCCCAGGCGTTGCATTTCCGACTTTTTCTGGCGTGTTTCTGAATGCCCAGCAAAAGGTAAGCACCAGGGAATGGATCCTGACTCGCGGGAAGGGCAGGTCTAGCCCAGGCATCTCTGGCAGGGCGTAGTTAGGACTTAGCACACTCGCAGCAACGGGCCTATGTATATAGAAACATTCCATACGATCATCAAATCACTGCCAGGGTCAGTCTTAATTAAGGTTTCAATATTTTAATAAGAACAGTTCATACGAGTAACTCACTTCTGTACATTCATGGAGTACAAAAGTTTCCCTGGCTACAGGTACTAATGCTCAGACTTTAAATATATCTACAGACTCTTGACATTGGTCATGGGGAATACTGAGCTTCGACGGGAACCACGTGCTTGAATAAATATTTCAAATATAACCTCTTGGAAATGTTCTCTTTTAAAAAAATTCCCTTTCTATAGATTAAGTTATGATTCCATGGTAACACATCAGACATCCCTTTAAGGTCCAAAAATAGCTCTGTGCCACAGTCTGGGTATCGTTATTGCTTTGCCAGTCCCTAAGCCTTGGAACGGGCCTTAGCAAGGCTTGATTGTGCTTACCTTTACGCTGATGCAGTCATTCAGAGTTTTTCTCACAGCTTCAGCTGAGAGAGTTTCTGTGGAAATACTACACTAACAGCAAAATGAAGAGAAATGGGAAAACGACTCAGAAAAGCTCCACGTTTTTACATGGTGGCGCTGGGATGCGATCCCAAGTTTTGAAGCGTTAGCCATACGAGCAAGTTGCGATTAGATTAGGATGAATTAGATAGAAGCACAACTCTTGCAGAGACTGGGGCTGCCGGAGCAGGCTGTGTGACCTTGCAGTCACTGAAGTCACAGCTGGGACACTCCGTCCCTGCGCTGGCTTTGCTGCATTTCCTTATTTAAAATAAAGGCGCGGTGCCAGGGTTATTCTACTACAATTTAGCAGCAGATGCTAATCGGGAAAAGCCTTTGAGCTTTATGAATCACTTGTGTTCTTAGGGCCTGCCTCTCACCACCCCACTGGGGACAGTGAAACGGACACTAGCCTAGAACTGCCGTTCAGATTCCAACCCAGTCTTGCTCACAAAGTCTGCGCCATCTGGGAAATCCCTTCAATAGTCCAGCACGTTTTTCACTTGGTTGCATCTTTCTATGCCATTAGTCAAACGAATCCTGCCTGCCTCCTGTGTGTAGCTGAATTTACCTCTGGAGACTCTTGCGCTGGTGCAATTAGCTGTAGCAACTCCGCAGCAAAATGGTAAGTGGTTTTTCCCACCGGAGCAGCGCTTAGTTTAAAAGTAGGTCTGCAGTTCTGAGCAGCAGTGATGTTTAAACCACGGTGGAGAAAAGCGCGTTGCTGACCTATCTGAACCAGCAGAAAACGGCTCGGATACAAGAGGAAAACGCCGTAAGCTGTCTTTCTACACTATCCTTCCCAGCATCGCTGAGGTACTACTTCTCATAGACATTTTTACCACAGATGTTTTTGTCTCAATTGCCACGTTATACGTAAGCTGGAGCAGTTAGAAGATGGAGACTGAATGCAAGTGTCAAACTGCACCAGGTTTCAGGGAAACTTAATCGCCACCACCCCTACAGATGCAGCACTTGGATCCCACCTGCCCGTTCTGCTACTAGAGAATTGAGACTCCAGATCTTTTCGAAGCTTGCTCCCACTCATACTCTCAAGGAGTGAGCTGGCTCACTGCTTGGATCTTTGGCAGAAGCAGAGAGAAACCAACACTTCCTGAAAAGCAACTTAGTACAAATTAAATTTTACGTATGAATTCCCACTAGGGAAAACGCAATTAATTCCGCTAAGCTACTAGGCTGAGAAACACAACATCATTTCTCTTGATTGTACGCGTGTCATCAAATCAACTGGAAATCAAATTCACACCTTCTTTATAACCTACCTGAATACAGGTACTTCCTTTCACTGCAGGCCAGCTAGAGCAAAGGAGCTGAGCTACACCCTTTTATTTGTCAGGAATAAACTTACTGGGACTTCTGCCTCCTTTTCCACCGCCCTGCTGTGGTGCTACTCTGCCCTGCCTTCAGGAGATGGAGCTGTATGCATTGGAGGCGGGTAATGAATTTTCAGAGGAAATTCTGGAAATCCAGTGCCTGCTTCCTTGTAGCTTCCCCTAGTTCCCTCAGTAGGCTATTGGCAAAGTCAAAGGACTATACAAAGGGTGCAGCTTAAACTGGATTTGTAAATAGCAAATTATTCCATATTCACCAGAGCGTGAAGCTGTGGCTGCATAGAGTCTGTCTGTGTCTGCAGCACTGTCAGCTCACTTAGAGTGGTGGCTATAAGGGCCTCCTGTGGCCCTGGAGTCCCATCTGACTTACAGTCTGTTCCTGTGGTAGAACCGCTGTCGTGCAGCGCAGTCACGCTCCCTGCAACAGCAGTCAAGTTTTGATAGTGGCCGTTCTCGGAGAAAGACAGCAGCTTCTCTGGTATTTTAGGTGACACATCATATTCTTCATCAGGAAGCTCTGTTTTGTGACCTTCATCGTTCTTAGATGCTCCTTCGACAATGACAAGGAAGGACTTCCAGGGTGTGTTTTTATCATGTATCTGGGAAAAAAAAAACCAACCAGAAAAGGGAAGGCTGAACACGTGATGACAGTTCAGGAGGCAAAAGCTCAATGCTGGTCGAAAAGGTCTCCATGTTTTCATCCCACATAACTATCTCAGAACTAGGTCGGTATACATCCACACACTAATTGTGTCCCCGGTGAGCTTCCCCTTTTCACACAGCATCTACCTGGTCCAGCAGAGCGCCTGGCCCAGAAAGCAAATCCTGTCACCTGCCAGCAGCACGGGGACCGTGCTCAGAGGTCAGAGAAAAAATCTGTGCCTCTGAACAGTCCTCAGGCGTGACCTACATGGGCTGTGCCACAATGGATTAAGCACGGCTTCACCGTGGCCTCGGGACTGCACACAAACCACGTTGAGTATTGCAACACCAAATGCCACGCCAGAGAGGAGGATGTGCTAAACCCGCAAAAACCACACAGGAAATCCCCTCCAGGCCTGACAGAAGTTGACAGGTCAGTACGTGGCCACAGAGGAAGGTTCTCATCAGTGGGATGGCAGGTTCTTACCGAAGTGTGCCGCCGGAGGGTGGACTTGTCGGTGAAAGTTCGCCCACAGGCGTTGCACATGAACGGCTTCTCCCCGGTGTGTATGCGATGGTGACGCTGCAGCGCGTTCAGCTGCGTGAACTGCTTACCGCACTGGTCACAGCAATAGGGTCGTTCACCTGAAAGCAGAGCGCAGCGTTAAAGTGGTCATGTTGGGGTATTACGAGCACTGGTCACTGGGGAACCTCAAGGAACCCCTGTACTTCGTGCAATGGTAAGGCACATGCGAGCATCTTCAGGAAAAAACCATGATGTTTTCAGAATTCTCACAGTTGGGTAAGTTTTGACACATCTGAAGCAAGCAGGTACTTGACAGAGTAAGGGCTGGACCCACAGCCTGCATAAATCTGTGCAGCCACTGAAGCCTCCACATTTTTCACATGTATTTTCCACCAGCAACTAAAGTCCTGCCCAGAATGCAAGTTTTCCTATTTACAAGGTACATTCTGTAAGCGTGAACACCAGAGCTGCCCAGAACACATCATATTGCTGTATTTTCTGTGTTATTAAACACTTTCTGAAACAACCACCTTTACTCCTTCCTTGGCTAAGGTAGGAAAAGAGATAACAGAAAACTTGCTAACAGATGCAAGTGGCATCACATTCCAAACAGGAAAAAACCACCAACATCAGCACTGCCACGCCCATGTCTCCTGCTCCCCCCTCAGTAATGCCACGCTAGACATGGAGATGTAGGAAGTAGAAAAAACAAACCAGGGCAATGCATGGAAGGCATGGCAACAGAACAGGGATGTCATTAACATGGAGAACATTGGCAAGGACACTTCCCAGAGGGTGGCATGGGATAAGCAAGCGTATTTATTATGTGATGAAAGCAAGACGACCATTTGCAACCTACTGTATTGCTGAATAACATGAACTAGAGCAGGTAAGAAAAACTTAAAAACAGACACTGAAGAGTAGATCCAAGGAGGAGAGAATGTAAACACGAAAAGTGGGCAAGAACGCAATCAGCACTCTGCAGCGCTTTGCTCAGAGCCAAACCAGACATAGTTCTTTGGTCACTAATAATCCTGGCAGCATTCTTAACAATATACTTCTAGCTCTTGGAAGTGTTTCAGAGAACTGCTGTAACTTGGTGAGAAGTGCAGGGGGCACTAGAAGCAGATGAAAAGAACGCGATGCATCAAGAATCAAAATGTGCGTGCAGGGTAGGAATTAAAGTATTGGGAAATCCTAGTTGAGAAACTCCTTGTCTGAATCATGCAAGTGTGAGGTCTACATCTTTAAATCGTGGTGGTTTGTTTCAAACAAAAAGAGCTCCTCCTACCTGTGTGAACTTTTATATGCTGGTACAGTGAGTTCCTCTGTGCAAACGTTCTGAAGCAAACTTCACATTTGAAGGGTTTGGATCCTGTATGGATTCTGTTATGGTGTTTCAGGTACTCCTTAGAGGCAAAGCTCTTCCCGCACGTTTCACACATAAAAGGCCTCTCCCCTACAGCAAGGGTGAAAAGGAGAATTACACCACCGTAGCGTTTCAGAACACTATTAAACATCACATGCAAAACCCAAACGCCATTAGACACACAACGAAGCACATGCCAGCCTCACAAAAGGATCTGCGTGGGCCACAGCAGCGATCTCTGCGTAAGGCACAGAGCTTTCCTCCCAGAAATCTGCGCAAAACCCTCCACAGTGCAAGGGCAACCGCACCTATCCCACAGCACACTAACAGCTCTGCGCAGTACACGAGAAGGCCAGGAAGATCTGCAGCTAGCGGCTTCTCGCCGTCTTGGGAATATTCTGGTTTACTCTCCTCACAACCATGAGGCTGCATGCCTCTGGTGCAAGGCCTCCACCTGCCAGCAGCACATTTTAGTTACATGCACCTTGCTAAGTGTTCTTGGAATTCTGTTTCATTGTGATTTTAAAGTTTTCTGCTGCCCACCTTTAGTTATGAGTTACTGGCAGAGGGCAGACCTTTTTAAGGCAGGTCAGTTAAAAGATGCCAACGTACCACACACAACTCGCAGGTGGTACGAAGGGTCGATTCAAAACACCAATTTATACTACGAAGGATACCCGGGAGAAGGACACGTGCTTTTAAAAAGATTTCTTTGCAGATCAGGATAAGCCAAGACAGCTGTTTTTTATTCCTTGGGCTAACTGTTCTAGACTCATAGAGAAATCATTTTTCTCTTAAGAATTCAGCTGGACCTTTTATTGATGACAGATCTGTGGACAGTGAAGACTATTCGAAGCAACCCCAGTCCATGCTTCAGATGGCGGATCCCAGCCAGATGGGAACTCCTTTTCTCTCTAATCAGCTCCTTTTACTCTCTTCTGTCTGCCTACCCAGCTATAGGAACCTGCCTCAGTAAAATTACGCCTAGGGATGAGAATATCTGATTTTATATAAAAAAAGCGACAAGAAAAAAGCATTTTCTGAATGAAATTAAGATCTCCTGGTTTCACTGCAGGCCTCCTCCTACACGTAGTGCATCACAAAAGAAAGCCTTACCTGTGTGGCATCGTTTGTGATATATAAGCATGTGATTCTGAGTGAACCTGGCACCACATTCATCACAGACAAACGGTTTTTCACCAGTATGGATTCTGAAATGAGAAAGCAACATTAAAGTACCGAGGTATACCTCCTTGCTCTGCAGCACAATGCAAGCTGTCTTTACTTTGTGGCTGCTCTCTGAAGAGTGACTATATGCCTGCACAAGGCTTTAGTGTCTTTTAAAAAATACCTTCAGCTGGGCCAAATTCTGCATCGTGGTTTCTGCAGTGCTGCTTTCATCACTCGATCATGTGTGTGCTGCATGATCAAGGCCCAGATCCAGAAATTTCTTGAGGGTAAAACCACATTTTTAAAGGTAAAAATTGACTAATGTGTAGAAAACTTGTATCCAGACAGACTGAAAGAAAAATGTAACAGTCTTTTGGGATCTGAAGGAAAGCAGCTATCTTTATATTGCTAACGCTATTAATAAAACACTCCACGCAGAACACGAGCGATGTGTCCCCTGGCATGCTGCTCTTGCCAGGCCAACATGCAGAGAGTCACTGGCTACTCTAGAACAAGTGGCACCCAAGGAGCAGATTAAAAAGATGCCACTTCTACAGTCGGTTTTCTTGCTGTCACCCCAAGCTTGTGGTATCACCTCCTGAGGAAGGCTGTGTGTACAAGAAGGGCAGTTTACTATTTTGCTTAGATTTTTGACCCCATGCATGCATCCGGGCTCTTCTGAATAGCGCTGCAGGAATGCAGCCAGCATAGGTCAGTTTTCACGGTGATATACATCAACAGGAAGAGCACAGATGTAAAAATACACACAAAAAAGATGAGAAATTCCCACCACAGACTGTCATGACACACAAATTAGAACAGCACTGCGTTTCCAGCATTCAACAAGCTTACTATGTAGTCATAGTGCTACACAGTCGAGGAGAACCTCCCCTTGTGCCAAAAAATAATTTTTAAGCAGCACAAAGCAGTTCCTTACGGTTAGAAAAGGACACATGATGAAAGAGAGATGCCATACCCCTGCATCAGCAATAACATCACAGCAGTGCTCCAGCAGCGGTTTGCTTCTGGATGTGTTTTGTACCACTGGGAGTAAACCCACTGACTTCAAAAGGGGCAGTGAAAGAAAGCAAAAGTTAATGAACCCTTCCACCTTGCAGGAAATGCCACTGGGGAATACACTGACACTACTGTGTTCCTTTTTTGGATCATAGTAGTAGTACTTTGGGATATTTCTTCTCTACCTCCCTCTCCACGCTTACTCCCTGGCTATAATCTCAACTTTGGTTGCAGATGACCCCTTTGGCAGACTGATCAAAGCAGGCTAAAGCCCTTAACAGCTATAATATTTGCCTTGATAAAAACGTCACTCCCCTGAACTTTCAAGACCATGCGTTTGCACCTCCACCTTCGAGTCCCACTGCAATATAAGCACTACAACTGATTTCATCAGCTCTGCGTGGGTTTCCTCGGCGCTTCACTCACCTCCAGATGGTGACGTGTCAGCCTCTTTCTAGGCACATTATCAGTTGTTTTCTACGCTCAGCACCCAAATCGGGCGCTCTTCAATTTAACGCACGGCCAAATATTTTTAGAATATTTTCATACTTATTGCATAACATTATTCTATTGACTATAAAGACGCATCAAATTACCAGAAATAATTCTAGTCCTAATCCTACAAATAATTCCACATGGGGGTTGCTCTTCTCATGTGAAACGTCCCACTGACTCTTAATAGGGCTACTCCCATGGGAAAAGTTAACCGTGCCCTTCCGCAGCAGCAGGCCTTAACCCATGCACCTCTATTTTGGCTTAAAGAAAATGACAGCAACCCACTTAACCTGAAAAGCAGGGGAGAAAAAAAAAAAAAAGAAAAAAGCTCTGAAAAAAGGAAATACGGACACTTTCCAGTCAGTCACGTTTTACATCCCCACTTCACTTGAAGGCTCAACGTGTGTTCCAGGGGATTCTGCTTCTCCCCCCAGAATCTAACAAGGCCAGTTAAGTCTGTTCATACCTCATGTGTGTTTTAAGTGCAGAAGGCTGAGAAAATTTAGCCTCACACTCTGTGCACCCATAAGGCTTGTCGCCTGTATGCGTCCTTTCATGGAGCCTCAAGGCAGTTTTGGAGCTCAACCCCTTTCCACACTGCTGGCACTGATGACGCTCCCCACCACCCTCATGAACCTGGAGAATGTGCCTCTTGACGTCCTTCTTCCTCTTGAACTTCTTACCGCAGAGCTCACAAGGGAAGTGGCGCTCGCTGCTGTGGACATGGCGCTGATGGCTTTTTAGGTTGCACCGGTTGGCAAAGGTCTGACTGCAGGTTTCACACCGATAAATTATTTCAGCTGCAATGCCGTGGCTGTGCTTTATGTGCTTGAGAAAACTTTTCTCATAGAGGAATTCCTTCTCGCATGTGCTGCACTTGAAGTTACTGCCTCGTTTCTTTTTATCCTCTTCAGATTTTTTCAGGTTTTCTTCCAATTCAAAGTTGCCATCGCATTCTTCACTTTCAGGTTTGATGCTGTTCTCCGCTTGCTCCTCCTCTCTCTCCATGTCACACATATCCTGATCTTGAGGATATCTGTTTTCTTCAACAGCAACCTCTGCATTCTTCTGCTGCTCTCTCAGCCGCCTCGTGTATTTCTTCTTTGGGATTTCCACAAATACTTTCCTCCCAGCTAGTCTCCCACTCGCCCTTCTGATTTTGGCATAAGGAGGCTTCATCATTTCCTTCTTTTTGTCCGTTTTCTCTTTTGATTTGGTAACTGGCAACTCAGGAGACGTTCCGTTGCTGGGCCTGTCTACTGGGGAATCTGGAGGATCCAGAGGACAGTCTGCCTGGTCAGCTTCTGCCACAGCAGCTCCTTTGGATTCGAGCAAAATGCTTGGCTGAGTAGTGCTCTCTTCCTCGGAGTTCTGTGATTCTGAGAAGTTTTGCAACTCCAACAGCACCGACTCAAGCATCTGCTTCTTTAATTGAAAGCAGGTTTCTGAGAGGTCCAAGCACTTCAGCTTTTCGGCTATTTCCAGCATACGCTGCACTCTGTCTTCTTCCACTTCTACCTTAGCAGTATACACAAACTCAAGAAATGAAGCAAAATCGGCAACCTGGACCTCATTCAGGAACACATTGGTCCTTGGGCCATCCATGCCCTTCTCATTAAGGAACACCTCCTTGAAGAATTTGCTTGTTGCTGCCAATACGGCCTTGTGAGCAACAAACTCTGCCCTGACGCCTTGATATTCCACGCTGACAGTCACGTCGCAGAGGTGGCCCAGGAGACGCAGCTGATGCATTTCATTCAGCAGGTTGATAGGAGAGGACTTGGATTCCAGTAAAACTGCATTATTTTCCATCTTTCTTCTCTCTGCGAAAACCTGTTAACAACATTGCACGTTAGCTATTTGCACGGAAGCTAACAAAACTCAAAGATTTCAACGGCCAAAAGTCACGTCCAGACTTTCGAGAGTGCTTCACTTCAGATTTAAGCACTTCAGGTGCTTGAGCTCAAGAGACCAGACTTTTAAAGGAGCATTGTGAAAAGTCTGGCTAGAAGCACAGATTTCAGAAAGCATCACCCTGAGCAGTCATATCTAAAACCACACCACCAGTTGTCCACTGCGATTTCTCTGAAGTTCATTTAAGTTTAAATCTCAACTGTAATTTTACCTGGAACACTAGAGACTATTAGAACCTGTAACAGGGATGAAGCAAACAGAGAAATATCAAAAGAAATGTTCTTATTAAGGCATGCGGAATTAAGAAATTATTCTCCCTCTTAATCAGGCAGTAAGAGAAAGGTAAGATTAAGTAAAAGTTAACTGCAATCCTAAATAAACCCTTCCTTCAACAGGCTTTTGAGATAAGACTTTTAAACAAGGCTCAGATAAAATTCCAAATGCTTAACCATGTAATCATATTCTCAAACTGTAAACCTCAGAAATCATAAAAATTCTCAAAGTGTTTTCTTTTTTAAAAAAATTCATCACTCAAAATGGACTTACAGCCTTTAAATTTTGTAAGGCTGCAAATGGGCATTCAAGGGCTTCACAATTTCCACTGTCATTTAGGTTATGTCCTATTTCCCAGTCATGCTTTAAGCTGCTCCAAAATTCTCAAAAGAACTGAGGTGTGGTGGTTTTTTTTTTAATGTTTGATCCCAGAACAAACAATATTTCTATGAACTCTGAAGACACTCTGGGCAACAACCCCCTGCAATCGAGCTTTCCTGTGTTCCTAACTACTACATATGCATGCATTTTGAATCTGAAAAAATTCTTTCTGCTTCCTGACAGTTAACTAAGGTTTCTTTCTTCATGCTCAGGTACAGTAGACTTGCAGTCTTTTATACACAACACACCAAAAATCTTGCTCAGAAAGGTAAATAAAAAAAACCCCCAGTGTACAAATGGAACAAAATTTGTATTAATAGAACAGTAAGGAAACCATATTAAGCATGAAAGAGAGAGAATAATGCTCATCGCGTCAGAAGGAGACTCTCTTTCTCTTCCCATAGAGCTATAAACTCAAATTTTAGTCTATACTCATTCCAACAAACCAAGAGTTAGACTCGCATCCCAATACAATTTTCTGTTAAAACCATCTTGATAAAATATTTTCAAGAAAACTGTAAAATGGAGAGCTACAAACTGCACAGATTGGTGGAGATTATTAGCAGTTGTGTAAAATGAGTGTTTTGTGGACTTAATGCTACGTAAGGTAAAAAGCCCCAGGGAGCCCCTGCCCCAAGGCGTTTACAAATAAGGCAGGCAGGACATGAGGAAAGTAGAATAGTTTCCCCAACCTCATGCAACAAGCAAGTGGGAGAACAGGGAACAGAATCCACCATGGGCATCCAAACCCCTTCCTTAGGTTCTATGGAAAAAGATTATCCTCAGAACCAAACCTTTCCCGTTTCCTAGCCTTTGAATCTTCAGCTCAGTCAGCTTACTATTAAGATTGGAATAGTTCTATTAACATTATTCTAACAAATACCTAAAACCCACTGATACTGAGTTACACTTACTACATCTAAACCAAAAGATCCAGGAAGGGGATAAAGAATTGCCTGTGCCAGCTCAGAGCTCAACAGGCATCTCAAAACATTGTCCACTTTTACAGGCAAACCCCAATGCTGCACTTCAGTTTTGATAGACATTTTATATCAAAGAGAATGACATGATGTGACTCCTGACCAAAAGGCTGACTCAAAGAAGCATAAAAGATGAAGTTTAAACTTTGCTTCCCTTTCTCCACACTCCCTCTGCAATTTTTTCCTCTCAGTTATACGACACACTGGCACTCCAAGTATGTGAGGATGAATCAAACAAAGACTCTCTGAATGCTTTATCTGAAATAATATCAAAACAACTTTTTTCCCCCAATAACAATTATTTTTGAACGACTCATCCGGTAATTTCACAACCATCCATCCATTTTCCATTTGATCGCACAGCAAAAGCTGTGGTCATGTGTAGACAACAGCAATCCCCAGCAGGAAACAAGAACCCAAACCACAAACTTCTCCCACTGGGGTGAATGAGCTCATAACCGTACTCAACGAGCTGTTCGTTTCAGGAGCTGACCACAGGCGCATGTGTTAACAGACACATTGTGCTAATTCCTTTTTTCTTAGGGCTGCAAAGCAGAAACCTCCTGTTCTTCCCACCATAGTATCTGCAGAATCAAAAGGCACTGTGAAAACACATCGCTCGCTCTCATTGCTAGCCTCCCGCTGGTTTTGAATTTGTTCAGAGAAGGAGCGTTAATCCAACACGTACAGTAAGATACGTTGCGCCGTGAAGGCTTTTCATTGTGAAGGCTTGCCACTTCTGTGGCAAGTATACAGTCGCTGAGCACTGGGCTGGCAGCACATCTTCAAGAGAAGTATGACATATTCACCTTAAAAAAGACAAAGCCTGAAGATCTGCAAACTGAGCCTGCTCACTAGGACTAGCCTGTCAGAACTGAGATGCAAATAAAAGCAACTCTTGCATAAGGTCAGTTATTCATCATACACCATGAATGTGTCCCCTTCCAGAGGCAAACCTAGCTGAAGAGAGATAAAAGGAGATAAAAATAGCCAGCTAGATTTCACAGACTGTGGACCTGCAAGCTTGTCTGTTCTTCTGCACCAGCAATTCCACAGAGTCTATTAAGCGGCATTACTGCTAGCACCACCCCGCCTCATTCAGGATTGCTCCAACCGCTGAAGCTGCAATAACGGTGCCACAACCGGCACAGTCCGCAGGGCTGAAGCAGAAGCCAAACCTGTGAAGCAAAGCACAGCACGCTGCAGCAAACACCCCGCACGACTTCCAGACGACAAGCCAGAGCACCCCACCAAGAGCCATCAGCCTCTGTGCGCACAGGGGCAACTCGGAGACGCACACTGCGGCCAGCCCAGGCCAGCGGGTGCTGCACGGGAGGAGGACGGGGCTCCGCTGTGTGGCTCCCCACAGCTCATACGACAAGGCCCGTCGACCCTTCTCCTCAGCCGGCTGAATCCGCGGCCCCCCCGCCTGCCCGAGGGCCGCCCTGGGCAGGGGCTGCAGCCCACCCGCACACGCGTCCCCGGCCAGCAGAGCCCGAGGAGCCCCCCGAGGTAACGGGAGGGGGTGCCCGCTGGCC
>JAVJGI010000035.1:1226498-1239769 GCA_035590275.1 Ibycter americanus | reverse complement strand
GGCGCAGGCGCGGCCGTGACGCGCAGGAAGTGGCGTCAGGCGCTGCGACCGGCGTTGCTAAGCAACGCGGCCCGGCGGGGCCCCCGCAGGAGCCGGCCCGGGACGTTATTCACAGCGCATCACCCAGTTCTCCGCTGTCAGATCTGCGCCAATACGTCAGTTACGGGATGGAGGGCCGCTTACGTCATGAGCGCATCTTTATTTAAAAATCCCAAGCCACGCCCGCAGCCACCGCCAGCGCCAGCGCCGCGCCGGCCTCCGCACAGCGGTACCGGGCCGGGTATTCGAGACGCTGTACAAACGGGAAACTCGCTACGGAGCTCAACTCCACCGGGCGTAAATACTTTTAACTGAAATTACAGCCCCCTTCTCTGCCTGCAGTGCCCGTACCTGCGGCTCACCTGCGCAAAGCCGCCGCCGCACTGCAAAGCGTAACGAGGCAGCTGCAATTAACGCTTGAGAGAATTTAGCCTGTTACGACCGGGAGAGACCGCATGGTTTTCTGGCGATAACTGATGTTACAAGTATAGAAGGGAGCGATCGGCGTCTTCTGCGTTACTAACACCAGATGGCACATGTTCTACTTTTTTAAGAATAATGCTTTCGGGTTTATAAAGTTTACCTTGGTCAACTGACCAAATTTCTGGCACAGAGTCTTCACCCGTACAGGCTTCTGAGAACGTTTCTATTTTGGACCAGTTATGGTCTTTTTTGGTTGTCAGATCTATTAAGAAACTTCTCCAGTGAGCATTCCGGTCATGAATCTAGAGAGGGGAGAAAAAAGTGGAAAACTATTACATCTGATTTTTTCCTAACAATAACTTTAATAACTGAAGATTTAATCCAGTGCAAATTCAAATAGTATTGGGGTTAACTCTGTGGTACCGGGCTCAAACGCAAAAGCTGAACTCTGAAATGCAAGAAATGCAAGTCTGTTTTGCCAACTATGAGCTGATTTCCTGGCTCTGCTGCTGCAGAACGCTTCCAGAAGCAGCTAGAATTTTAGTATACAGGCGAATATTAACTTAAAGACTTGTAACTGGAAAAAAAGTTTTACATTCCGTCTTAGCGGTCACTTCAAGGACCTGAAGGTCTCCAAGAACATGTTTCTGCTGGAAACATGTAAAATCATATTGATCTGCAACATGAAGGTGTGATCAACCAGCATGCTGTGGCCTCTGTGGAAAAGGCTTAAGAGACTGCAGAGACTGCAGTAATATAAAATGCGGGACCCATTCCTTTTTTAAGGAAAGGATTCAATCAGTAATAAGCATTTTAAATAACTGGTCCTTTGTCACACATTTTTATAAGATCAGATTTTCCTTTTCAAGACAATTGAAGTACCTGGGAGATGACTGGTTTGACAGCCAGTAGTGGGAGCTGCTGTGCTGTCAGAGGAAAAATTCTGCACGCTTCAGAAATACATGTTTTAAAGCTGTGCATAGACGGCAGATCAATCCCTCAATCCTACTATTCATCACCAATGTGAACCCTCATTAAGGCAAGAAACTTTTCTCAGTAGTTAAATGTCACCACCGCGGTCTGCCTGCCACAAAGACACCCAAGGGGCAGCATACCGACACGTGTCTGCGCAAGGTGGACATGTCCGTGAAGGTTCTCTCGCAAGCTCTGCACTTGTACGGCTTTTCCCCGGTGTGAATGCGCTGGTGGCGTCGCAGAGCGCCCTGCTGGGTGAACGTTTTCCCGCACTGTTCGCAGAAATATGGACGGGTCTCTAAAAACAACAAGAAAAACCTAGGAAGCACAGAGTGAGAAGGCAGGTTCTTTTGGACCCGATTTCAGCAGACAAAAAGCGTAAAGAATTTTTAAAAGATCCAATATTGATAAAGCAGTGTATATGGGAGATATGTGCTTGAGGCCCCGGGTTTTAAGGTTATGTGATATAGCAAATGTTTCTTGGCTGCAAAGGAAGGCCTGAGAACAGCTCTCTGATCTTGCAAGGGGAATAGCAGCAACTACAGCCACTCTCTGCTCCGACGTCCTTCAGCAGCACAGAACCGGCCTCAGTCTCCTGGGCAAGCACCATCCAATACGACACAAGATGGTGTCGTGCCCTGTGTAACGAGCTGTGAGCCCTGCTTCTCCTCATCACCTAATTCAAGCAGCTTTAAAAACTGGTGGTGGAATAAAACATCACCATCCAAACTGGGAAAGTACTTCAGACCCAAGCTTCCAGTGCCAGCTATTCTCCCAGCCCCAAAGAGTTTGTTTCATTACCTGCATGGACGTTACTGTGCTGGGCTAGCGAGGCTCTCAGTCCAAACGTCTTCCCACAAACCTCGCACTTGTAGGGCTTCGCACCCATGTGGCACCGTTTATGGCATTTTAAGTATTCGTTGGTGGCAAAATGTTTTCCGCACACATCACATTTAAAAAGGCGCTCTCCTGAGTAAAGAGGAAAAGACAGCCTGAATTTTTTCTCAGCAGAATTTTGTACTTCAAAGTTGGTTTTCAAATGTCTTTCTATCCCTAGTAGTTCCTTCCTGGTACTTGGAAGTCTCTTCTGTGAGTTACAAAAAAAAAATAAAATCCCAACTAGCAATTTGTAGCAGTATAAAAGGCAGTGATGGGAGAAAGCAGATGGAAGGAACAGAAGTATTTAATGCCTACCTGTGTGTGTCCTTTTGTGGCCAGTGAGTTTGCCTTTATCAGCAAAGCAGGCCCCACAGTCCTCGCAAATATATGGCTTTTCCCCAGTATGGGACCTAAATGAAGCAAAACACAAATGACTACTAATAAAATTAACTCTTGTAGTGCATTCTTAAAATACTGTTATTTGAAATTACGTTCTACGCACTACAGGCAGCATGCTTCAGTTTTTAAATGAAGCGGAAAAAAGGAGATTCTGCTCACTCAGGAAACGGAGTGTTCACAAGTTATCGGTGCTACACTAAAGCACTGAAATTCCCCCGTAAGGTTTACCTCTTCCTCACCCTCAGGCACTATAAAATCCAGCTTTTTTTCCCCAAGTTACAGCTCATGGGATCAGCATCAGAAGGCAGAAAGCAGGGAAGATGACAAGCTGCTGCTGTGTTAGAGACGGAAAGTGCATCCAGATCGTCCCCAGCACAATGCCAGCAGCAGACCTCTTGGGACATTGCAGGCCATGTTATTGGCTTCTGCAATCCCTGAGCCTCACATCCTCTGCCCTGCAAACTTTTAACTGGCAAGATATTCCTAAGACAAAAGGCACTAAGGAAAGTCAGGCAGGCAGTGTTTCTGAACATGTGCTGGACATCGGATTTTACACTAGCTCAACTCAGAGAAGGTCTGAGCCTCATGTTTGGTCTTTACACTGTGCTGACTTCCCTTATTCCAACCCCAATAGTATGATGTGCAAAAACACGCATAATTTTGAGTTGTCAGGCAAAATGCTGCAAATATGAGACAGCCAGTTACCCAACATAAACCCCATGAGTCACCATTTTGTTGCAGTCACACTGCATCTCACACGCAGTGCAGCTCTGCTGTGTTTCAGCTGACAGATTACCTTGACGATTCAGATGTTTTGCTGGTCCTGAATCAGTATACCTCAAAATTTTTTTTAGAATCACTGTAAGAACACTTGGGAGACAGAGGACAGCCACTGTCCCTATTGTATGGGTCCACAGTCTTTAGTAACAGGATTTCTCTCACCTAGTTTAGCCCTCCAACAGTTAACCTCCTCTTATAAGCCATCTGCTAGGCTCTCCGTTTGGAGAAAGATGGGAAATTCCATGGCATGATTCACCCTCTCCTGGGAGAGGACACATTTAATATAGATGCTACCAGAGAGCAATTCATCCAGTCTAGCTCCAATGACTACAGAGGGAGCCCAGATAAGTCCAGTTTTTGTACTGCATGCAAGAAATTAAATCCCACACTAAACGACTTGCTCAGAGTGATAAAGAGCAAGCAGGGCTCCACATCTGGGGCTCTGAGGTCCCTGACTAATTCTCCAGCCTACGCTACTTTTCATCCATGGAGGCCATCATCTTACTTTGAAGACCATCTCAAATGATTGGCTTTTGCTTACAAATCTGGATAGGGCATCTGTTTCAAAATCCCTACCAAACCTGATGCAATGACTAGATGCCTGCAAAGCCTTTACATAAAAGAATTAATCACAGATGCTACAGTACAAATTGTATCCCAGTGCTCCTGTTACAAGGACACGCAAGAATGACTCAAAACCAGGAAGTTAGAGGAGGACAATGAAGTGCTGAAGTACACTGGGCATGCAGGGAGTGGTAACGGGAGGAGCAGTGCTGTAGGCTGACCTGGTATGGATCTTAAGTTGTGATGGCTGAGCAAATTTTGAATGACAAATGCCACATTCGTAAGGTTTTTCTCCTGTATGCGTCCGCATATGAAACACTAGTGCTGTTCGGGAGCTGAGGATCTTCCCACAGACAGAGCAGAGAGGGCGTTTGACTCTGCCTTCGTGCTTCCGCATATAATGTGTCCTTACATCTCTCTTTCTTTTAAAAGTAGCATTGCAAAGGGTGCAGGCAAACTGCCTTTCTTCCGTGTGGACACATGCTCGATGCTCCTTCCAGCTGTTGTAACTAGCAAACGACTTGCTGCAGATGTCACACTGATAGACTTTGCCGGGCAAGCACTGATGGACATCTCTGCAGTGATCCACATACTTTTTCCGGGAAAGAAACTGCTCATTACACTTATCGCATCTTATTACATAGGCAGATTTCTTATTCACCCCGCTTTTATTTACCTTCTTTATTTTAAACTCTTCATCTGATTCATGTTCTTCACCATCCTTCTCGTTAGAGACTTCATCATCCTCATCATCCTCCTCAGTACAGAGCTCCTCATTATCTCTACTATCTTCAACTTCTGAATAGCCTGCTTCGTAATCTACCTCCTCCTCACCCTTCACGCTCATTTCTCCTTCATCTTCAATCCCTTCTTCACTCACTTTTTCAGTTCTTGCTGCAGCTTCCTTACATTTCCGCTTCTGTTCTTCTTGCCCATTGCCACAGTCTGCTTCGGAAACAGATGAATGCCCAGGTTCTTCCTCATGACTTTTGGCCTCTTTGTGCCTCACACTCTTTCGTTGTTCAGCCTCTGACGTTCCATCCCACGTGCCTCTGTCAGGATCTTTGTCACAGCTCGTTGCATTTGGTCTACATGCAGGCGGAATGACCATCCAATAAACAGGCATGAGTTTCCTCTCTTGCCCAGACTCATGGATTTTTCTGTTAAAATAAAACAAACAACAAAGCACAACTTCAGTCAGTTTAATTGTTTCAATTCAGACATGTTTGCCTTAGAGGAAGAGTTGTTTCCTTTTAATTGTTCTTCACAACATTTAAGAAATTAACAGCATGTTTGGAGAGCCGAACAACAGGGAACTTTTGTGTAGAGTTGGACTGGATAATTGAAGAAAATGAAAATGTCTTAGTTCATCAAGGATGGAGCCTCTCAAGTATACATATTTGTTGTCTGACTAGTACCATAGGACAGACTGTAAATTTTCCTCCAAGGCCATGATGGACAGGATAAGAAGTTATGGACTTAAACCAAGGGAAATACAGATTAAATGCCTGTATGGAAAAATAAAACATACCCCCTTGTAAACCATCAACTTCAGCAGTTAACTCCACTTACCGCTGCTCAGTGCATGCAACAAGCTATGTCACTGCAATTGCAACACAGCTGGAATGTTTTTTCCGCTACTGGACTGAACTACAAACAAATTTTGACATTTTTTAAAAGGGAAGCTGAGATCCAGCAGAAAAACACCTATCTCCTGCAACACAGAGGCAGGGTATGGTGACATTTGACACGTACAGTAGCTTTTGCAGTTCTGGAAACTATCGTGCAATTTCAACATCTTGTTTTCAGTCAGTCAACACTTAATAAGCCCATCTGGAAGCTCACACTACCCAGCAGAACAGCATGCAGAATACTTGGCCCATGACAACCATACTAAAAAGCTCCACACTGCCCTGACGTTTCTGAAATGGGCATTTTCTTGTGCATTTTAAACAGATGCCAGTTCTTTTGAGGCTCCTATTTAAAAACCCAAATCTGAGGCTTCCAAAATCACCTAAGAGATCCAGTTGCACAAGTCCCCTTTGAGTCAACAGGAAACATTCGCCCACATTCTCACTCTGGGAGACCTCAACCCACTAATCCGGACTGAGAGCTTGATGAGGTCAACAGAAGCAATCTGTGCCGATTTCAACACACTTCTGATCAGATCCAAGGAATTCTGGAACTAAAGCAAAGAGGACTTCAGGAACGCTTTTAGTCTGGCACCCAGAGAGAAAACGCATTTTCCTGCATGCACACAGACACACACACAGAGAATGCTGTACCTTACATGAGTATTGTAAGCAGACCTCTGAGCAAAGCTGGCGGGGCAGCGTTCACATTTATAAGGCTTCTCCCCTGTGTGCGTTCGTATATGAACTGTCAGGCCACACTTGGAACTGATGACCTTGTCACAGTACGGGCAGGCCTGGGGATCCTGCTTCTTCTCATGCACCCTGCGGATATGGTCGTTTATGTCCTTCTGACGCTTAAAACTCTTGTCACAAAACATGCAGGAGAAGCCCCGCTGATTGCTATGAACGGTGAGGCGGTGCTGCTGGAGGTTCTGGTGAGTGGAGAATAGCTGCTCACACGTATTACAGCTGTACTTGACAGCCAGATGAATGTCATGCTTGAGCTCCATGTGCGACTGATACTGCTTGGTAACGCGGAACGATTCATTGCACTTCTCGCATGCAATCTGCGGCAAGACTTTTGCCATGTGCCGCGGTGACTTCCTACGTTCCGTTTTACTGGGAAATTTGGAAGTTAAACCGTTTTCATCTTCCCACTGCTCGGGCAGAGTGTTCCTAATTGCTATGTGGGCTTCCTTCGACTCAGTCTGACTTAGGAGAGGATGACTATTCTCATCTTCCAGACTAATGATATCCATGCCAAGTCTGTTTCTGGTATCCGCCTTGTTACATTTTGGTAGTTTTGCTGTCCTGGATTTTGGGCTTGGAAAAGCAGTGTCCTCTTGCTCCAGGCTTGCTGGTTGGCCTTCAATGAGTTCATAGCCAGCCAGCAACTTTTTATGTTTTTGCCTATCCCAAAGTTTCCTCTGCATGGGTATTGCCACAACTTGGGAAGAGTTACCCAGTTTGCAGCTCTCCTCTTGCTGGATGCAAGTCCACTGTGGCCCACCATTTTCACACAGCTGACCTTTCAGATGGAGGCTCAAATCTAAACCCTTCCTGCCCTCTGCTTTCACTTCTTCACAAATGTCAAGCAAATCCTTGCATTCAAGTCTTTCAGCTATTTCTTTCATCCGTTGCAGTTTTTCTGCCTCAATCTCCACTTTTGCAGTGTAAACAAACTCCAGGAAGGAGGTGAACTCCTCCGTGTAAATATCTTGCAGAGTCACTGTGCAATTCTTTGTGTCCAACATCTCATCATGAAGGAAAAGCCCCTTGAAATAGTTGCTGGAAGCTGCCAAGACAGCTTTGTGAACCAGAAACTCCTCCTGAATTCCCAAATGTTGTGTGTGAACTGTCACATCACAGAGGTGACCGAACTGGTACAGAGAATGCAGTGCCCTCAGGAGGTTAGGAGCAGCAACCTTGGATTTCATTAGAATTTTCTTCTTCTCCATCCTGCCAGAAAAACAGACAAATGTTTGAATACCAGCTCTCCCTCTTCCATGAGCTATTGTTTTATTTGTGTATGACATTAATCACGTAAGAAAAAGCTCAGCAAAGACCCGTGTCCTAATTCCTTATTTACGAGACATGGTAAAGACCTTAAGGTTATTTCTATCAATGCAACCATCATCAGCAAACACGCTTGGTTTATTACAGTCACAGATTTAGATTTACACTCTAGGATAACCCCTCAGAGTGAATATTCTGTAGCACAGACGCTTACAGTAACAAAATACAAGTAACAGCATTGGCCCAGCTTAATAATAAAACATTCTTCATACAAGCACTTTTCAACAGTAGAGGTCACAACAATTTATGAGCATCTTTGCCCATCCCTCCCACACCAAGGGGGAACTGAAGCATAGCAAGTCACTTCACTTTTGATGGTTTCCAGGCTGGTGTTGAAACAGAGCCTGTTTTCACAGTCACCCCAGGCTCCACTCACTGTGCCAGGCAGCCCCTTGTGCCAAAGCAGGGGCATAAATCTTTGGATTTGGTTCGATTTTATTTCTGGGTTTTTTTCCCCCCATGTAAACAATCAGACCTAAGGGTTAATAATGATAGTTAGCAAGCTTCTATTGTATTTGGCCACTTAAATAATATACAGGCACAAACTACTTACCTCGAAAGAGCTACAAATTTTTTGAGGAGGCAATAGTATTTTATTTGAAAAGTAACTCAAAACTGCTCCTTCTCAATCAACAAACAGAGAGGCCAGAAAGTTTTTTGACATTTTCAGAAAGAACAATTTGCATTTCCCCACCACCTCTAGAGACGGACACTAGCTATCCTTACAGTAAATCTTACGCCTAAGAACTCTGTGGCTTTCCTGTGTCAGCCCACATATGACACCTATTCCACTGGAACAGGAAGTCTCATTTACCCTTGCACGTAAAGCACCACAAGGATGCTGTCAACCTTTCTGAGGCCTTTAGATGCTCTGATCTGATCCTCTAAGCTGATACTCCTGATCCAGCACAGTTTTTAAATGTCTGTTATTTAGCACATGCTTACAGCAGCTCTGTAATCAAGGGAAGAACATTAGGCCAAAATAAACAGAAGAATCAGCTTGTTATTGCTTAAAGGCTCTGTTTAAGCTTGGCTTGCTGTGCTTCCCTCTCACAGTAATAATGGTTGGCAGAAAATGACACCAAACTCTACTTTCACTTCTCATCTAAATTGTGTTTGACATTACATTAAATACATTCCTTGCAGATATAAACTGTCTGATTAAGACGACAAATGTGTCTTCAACATAAAGTACCAGGAAGTCAAATACAATACATAGCCTAGAGTGAACAGGTTTGAATAGCAAGCTTAAGAGATAGCTTTGAGAATACTCTTCCTGTTACAATCTACTGCAGCAGGCACCATAGAAGACAATCATCTTCTAATCTGCAAGGCATAAATCACTCAATGCTTGGAACACCCCAAATAATTTTTAAAAAACCACGTTCAAAGGTTTAAACCAATTTTCTAACGACCCCATTAAGTGCTACTGGAGCATGTACAGCTACATTCTTAGGAAACAGACAAGATTCCTACCAGATAAAAAAGTCTGTATATTTGAGTTATGCAGAACCTCAAATACTTGCACTTAGTCTGGGCTTTGATCCCAAGTACTCAAGGAGCTGCTGTGAGAAGTCCCACCCCAATCAATGGCACTGCTTGGGATCTCAGCCTTCTCACCTAACTGGTGCAGAACCTCCTCGCTCCTGCACTCTTCCTCACTGGTGGCAAATCAAAGATGTTTACTCAGAGAAAATAAAACTATTACTCCAGGAAAAATATTTAGGGAAAGTAACTAAAAGAAAAAGACAAAGCCTCTGCTGAAACATCCCATAGAAGCCAAAAAGTGGGGGATGTGCAAAACAGCATTGTCTAAATTCTATCAGGAAAGGACCACTCGCACCCGGACTCCTACAAACGTACAATAATTATCACAGTCTCTGCTTTATGAATTCTGGCCAGTGAGCATCTTTGAAATGCTCCTGACTCAAGATCTGCCAACTATTCCCTACCAACGATCACCAGCTACATGGAGGCGTAACCCTAACAGCTCCTGTGGCAGACTTGCAGGCTGTAGGTAGAAGCGCAGATCGGGGGTTAATACCTATATTCAGTCCACAAATTCACAAAAGCTTCCACTTAATCTGTCCCCTGGCTTGCCCTTCTTAATGTTTTCCAACAGGATATCCTCCTTAACTTCTGTGCAGAACTGACCCCAGGGTTGCTCACTGATCAGTTGCGCTTAAAGAAATCAATGAGCAGAGCACGTGCTAATTTCCTCCAGCTCCTTTTTCAGATCACCATCTGCGATAAATTCTCAGTACATGCTCCCATGTGAGCTCTGCTAACACTAATATCTGATACCAAGCCAAATGGAGAGGCACGTTCCAACATCATCTCTTTAGTTCAGCTGGTTCTAGATTAAATCAGCCCAGAAATGGTTTACTGAAAATGTCTTTCCACTGAAAAATGCCACACATTCATCAATTCTCACTTTTTTTTTTCCTTCAGAAAAAATGAGACTCCTTTTTGTTACCATTTGAAGAGGAAATTGATCTTTAGTTTTCTGAAGTGGTGTTGAATATAGTTTGTTTTCGTATGTTTTTACAGTTTCATGAGGTTGAGAGTTGAACACAATGTTTTGGGGTATAAAACAGTATGTAAGATTATTTCCCCCCCCAAAAAAAACCCCAAAGTTCAAGTAATGGAAGTTTCCTAAGTATTTTGCTTTCACTTTGGGGGTAAGGAAGCAGCTTCTTACCCCCAAAGGATTAGGAAAACTATTTTTTCCTTACTCTTTACACTTCATTAACACTTAATGACAAGAGAGATTCCTGAGGAATTCCCATCCACAGCAATGGGAATGAGGATGACAAACGTTGCAGTAAATCAGTTACTGAATCCAAGAGAAGGATGTGTTTTGTTCTAATTGCAGGTTAATGTTGGCTTGAAATAACCGCCAGGAAACAAATAGGAAAAACAATGGTAACGTTATTGATAGCATAAGGTTTAATTGTGTCCCTCCATTTATGAAGACAAGACAGTCTAGTCTTCATAATCCTAATTTTCGCTCCCAACTGCGTCTGTAAACCAAACATTCCCAGAGTTGCACCCCGAGTCTTTCACTTCCCAGCGCTCTCGCCAGCTCAAATCTCAAAATGATCGGCACTTTCTCTCCTGCTCCACCTCAAACGTGCCACCCTAACCCAGCAGAACAAGCTCCCGACCAGTGACGCAGGACAGTCACGAAGGTGGAAAAAGTGCAATGCAGCAGGAGGAGCACACTTGGCCGCTCCGCAATCCCTCTGCTATTATCTCACACCTTCAGAAATCTTCTCAGAGCTGCTGCTGGGAGGTGGCAGGGTTCACAGCCCACTGATCACTGCAGGTCATCCTGAACCCGCTACTACTTCTGAAACCAGGAAGCAAAGCGCAGCTGGTTTGAGGTTAACAGCTTCAATAAACAATCATTCTGCTGTACCTTGAGGCTATTTCTGAAAGCAGCAAGTTGCTGCCCTCCGAGGCACTGACTTCAATGGGAAGATTTAAATGAAAATAACCTTTTTTCCCACATACTGCATTTTGCAGGTTTGTTTGTAACTTCTTTCAGCTTTTTGCCCAGTAATAAGGAAATAAATACTTGTAAAAAATTACACGTATGCAAGATTTACAGAAAACATAATTAATCTAACAGAACCACTGCAGAAACCAAAGTGTATTTCAATTCAATTACAGTTCCTGATAAGGCCACCAGAATAAGTACAACTGTTTTAAAAAACAAAGCCTAAAGGTGGTTTCCAACCTCTAAGAGATTTATATGTGCTGCGTGCTACAGCACCTTTTTTTGGTAACAATGCAATTACCTAGTCAATAGCAGTTCTCTAATTCAGGGTAATTAACACAGTAGATGAAGGCGTTTCTAGGAAGGACAGTAACTGTTTCTAAAACATCTTCGCTTCTCGGACTTTCACTGTTCATATCTACTTTGCAACTTCTATGGGCCAGAGCCTTAGCTGGTATGATACAATATAGCCCCTTCACTTCAAAAGGACTATACTGTATCATAAAGTGAAGACAGTGAAGGTACACAGTTTTATAGACCCAAGTATCTAGGGAAGAAAAACCCAACAGGTCAAAAAAATTGAACTGCATACTTCTCAAAAATTCCGTTATTTCAGATAAATACATCCTGCTTTTTGCAAAGTATACAACCTTTGGTTGTTTGATTCTTCCCAAGCCTTTTCAATTAGATCTTAAGTTTCTCTTCAGAGAAGTGAGGAGGAAATTCTTCCTAAATTTACTTTCCCTGGAAGGCTTCCTTTAAACTCTCAAGAGCTGCATGTACACGTACAAAAAAAGGGTCCTGACAGGGACCAAAATGAGAATCCTTGAAGTACCAGTGGTGTTAGGGGGAAAAATAAATAAATAAATAAAGTCCTGATACGCTCTTACTTAATCATCTTTATCCTCTGCAGAAACAGCCCAAATATCTTTTTGAAGTGCTGATACGGTGTAAGAGCATGTAATTCTCCTCTTGATGCCTGGGCTACCACTTGGTAAAATAAGACCAACACAGGTAGATCGTAACAGTGGCGCAACACCCTGGATCCTGACTGATAAAATGAACCGCTCAAGAGATCAGGTTAAACAACCAGAACTGCAGGACAACAGGCAAAATATTTAAGAGCACACAAACTGCCCTAAGTAAAGGGCAATGACTCATTGTCACAGATGCGTAAGACCTAACTTCAGTCCTCAAATAAGCCATACCCGTGGCATTTTTTCTGATTTTTGCTTTTTTTCCTGTAAAATCGGGTAACATTTACGTGTCTTAACGGTGGATTGTGATGGTAAAAATACATTAATAACAGTGAGATAATAGGCTAACATAGGTGGAAAAGAACATCACAGGAATGTAACCGCTAGAGTTACTCAATTGAATCAATTGTCTGAAAATTCGAGCTTATTCAGATAAATTCCCAGACGATGCAGATAAGTAAAGTTAGCGACATCAGGAGACCGAGCAAACAGTAACAACTGCAACCCCTCCCCCCGCTACAGCTTCTGGCCTGTTTGTGCTGCTGGGCAAGTTGAGGAACTGCCATCCAGAGCATCCCAATTCATCCTCCAGCACACTGCTGGACAAATTCCTCCAAGAATCATTTAAAGTTGTTTGGGTCTTTTTGTTTTAAACATACAGAACTTTGATTTCTGCCTTCCTAAACCCCAGGTACGTTACCTGTGAGCCCCTGCTGGGCAATCCAGGCCGGCCACGCTTTCCAGGCAGCACAGCACCAACACTCGCAACTCGCTGAACGGCGCCGTGTCACTCCTCGCACCGCGGACCACACGCAGGTGCGACCACCTGCCGGCTTTTACCGCTTACTTTGTGCGGCCAACAGATTTCTACGAAGGCCGCCGGCCCACAGCGCGCACAGGTACCTGCCGAGCCCTGCAGGGGAATCGGACACCGCGGGCATTGCCCCTGAGCTTCACACCGGCGCGGGTCTCCGCAGGGTCTGTGCCGAGCCGCGGGCAGCCCGGCCCGCCGCCGCCTCGCCG
>JAVJGI010000035.1:1190268-1226412 GCA_035590275.1 Ibycter americanus | reverse complement strand
AGGCTGTTGCGAAACGGGCCCGCTCGCACCTCGCCAAATAAAGGCTGCGGCCTGCGGAGGGTGGAGGAAGTTGCTAACGGTCAGGCGGTGAGTCAGCCGCCCCGCTCCCGCCGCGCTCCGGCCCCGGGCGCAACCACCGCACCCCCACCCGCGGAATGGTACAGCCCGGGGAAAGGGACGCCGCTGCCCGAAACCAACATGGCCGCCACAGCTTCGCCACGGCAGCCGCCTGTCTTTTGCGGCCATCTTGAGTGAGGGAGGCGGTGGGCCGGGAGCGGGCAGCCATCTTGGGCGCGGGCACAGGCGGTGTTCCCGCGCAGCGTGAGGAGAGACGCTGCTGGGCACGGTCAGCGGGCGAAGCCCTCACAATTCCTCAGAATTGCGGGCGGGGGTCTGTTTTACCCTGTTACTGGGAGTGCCTGCCGCCATGCTGGTAATTATCTCCTCTCCAGAAACCGCAGCAGCTCCCGCCGTTGGTCACCTCAGGGTGCCAGGCCTTGCTCTTGCCTACACACATAGACCAGCCCCTAGCTGTATTATTGGGAGGTTCCGTGCCCCAGGCAGAAGAAAATCTCAGATCTCTGTGCAAGTGTTTTGGTTTGCCATTTTTTTGTTCCTGTGAGAAGGCAAACCAGCTTTGCTCCAGGCTCACAGCAGACCAGCTTTCAGGGCCCCAAACCTCAAAACAGATTCAGGCTGCCAACCAAGGGCTTGGTTCACTCAGGTGTGGTACCGTCCTCTCTGTCTCCAGCTGCAACTACAACAAAATTATTACCTGTAGGGACTTTGTTTTCCCAGTTATCCATCCACATCTTCATTAGGAAGAGCTGACTGAAGGAAATCTATGAATTTTCATAGCTTGCACTTAGCTGTTTCCACAAAACTGAAAAAAATTCCAATCAAGGCAAAACAAATTGTTTTCACGTTTGCAAAGCGCGGTGTTTCACTGTTTCATGAGGTTTAATTGCTTCCGTTGCCAATGACTGTGGTGGGTTTGTTCCTCAGGCGCGTTAAATGCCTTTACTTACCATACAGCCCAATTTACTCTGCCAGCCGGCTCCAGCTCCTCACTGTCTCCCAGTATGGATACTGGCACGTTATTGTCAGTGCTAAGAGAGAGGTTTATAGGAACTACCTTCAGGGTCTGAACTTCGGTGTGGTAAATCTGGGCATAGGAGAAGCACAAACAGCGTCTCACATCTCCCAGAACTGCTGTTCCTGCAGGACAAGATGGTGTTTCTCACTGGTGACCCCATACTGCTATCATTTATCACGTGAAATAATTTTAAACAGCCAACGGATGGGACGAGTCGCTCTGTGGATTGCCAAGTACTTAAGCACACAAATCTTGTTTCCAAGACAAATGACAGATAAATTCCTCCTTAGAAGCATTTTTTACGTAAGTGCAGGTTTTAATCTTCACATTTTAACAGCCTGTAAAAATGTTGGATGATTATTGTAATTCCTTGAGGTAATGTGAAATAAATTCCTCCATTAAAAAAAGATAATCAGGAAGAGGCAGACATCACTGCAAGTTATTATGCTATTTACCTTTCTTTTCTATACTTCTGTCACGCAAATTTGAACGTAGATCCTATAATTACCAGGCTGCTGGCCAGACACTAGAAAACGTTCACACATATGTGTGAAAACAAGACTATCATAGGAAAGACATAATAAAAGTACTTAGAATAAAAATAAGTAGTGCAAACTCAACTTGCTCAGACTTGTGCAGGCCGAGAGGCAAATCTAGCCTGACAGATAGCTCCCACCAAGGAGTGCGTGCTTCCACCATGAATTTGGTTTTCAACCCTGATTATTTTGTTTGTATTCGGGGAATGTTTCTATTGTCAAGACACAGCTCTAGGAGTGGAGAGAATGAGCAGCAATATGAGTGATCCATGCTAAAATGTCAGGATAATATTCCTGTATCTTAGCACAAGGGAATGGTGTTTGCTTTTACTTTATCGGAAACCTGGTCTGCTCAACAGTTCTCACCCAGAGGAGTTGGGAGAGAAGATGAAGTGCAGGCTCCTGTCCAATTTAGTCTTGCTTTCATAAGGATTGAGTGAATTGCTGCAGAAGTTGGCAGCGCTGCTGCGCTGGGTTGTATCAGTGTGTCAATCTTTGCGGAGCTGCCCAGGAGGGATTCTCCCCACACTCCTTCTGCATGCCAGCAGCTGCGTGACTCCAGGCTAGATTTCACCCTACCTTCCTGCCATCAAGTCCTATTTCTCAGGCTGGAGGAGATGAACTTGATTCTCCAAATGCCCTGGGTGTTCAGATGCACTTCAGGGGGTGAATCTTACCCCATGGCTTCCCAGAGCAGAAGGCTGAGCCCTGTTTTCCTCATCCCTGATGAGCATCCTGATTGCTGGATGGGGAGAGGGAAGGAAGGGTGTCTTACTCGCTTCTCTCTGAATCATTAATTCTTTTCTGCAGTTTCAACAGGAGGGATGAAACAGCTGAGAGGCAGCAGAGACGTGTCTGAATCCTCTTGTGCTGAGGAAGATGCTGAACCCAGGTGCCCTGTGCATGGGGCAAGCACTCCAGACACACGGCTGTTGTAATAAAACAGGACGCAACAACCCATTTTGCCCTTTAAGCCAAAACACAGCAAAGTCCAGGAAAGAACTGCAGCCTGGGAACCCAGATTTTATCTGAGTACTTCCTTTGGCTGGGAGCAAAGGAACACCTCAGGCTTTAATCATGGTGACTAAGACCAGGAAAAGGCAGAAGCTGGGAAGCAGCTCTGCCAGGCAGATTACTCCACTCTGGGTACAGCTTCTGCTCCTGCTGTGCTGAACCATCAGAAATTTGCAGACGCTTGCCCAAGGTCAGCCAGGACGTCTGCAGCAATGCAAGGAATGGAAATGTCCCCAAATCCCAGGCTGATTGCTGGGCTGCCTCTTCCTCTCTGGAGCACAGCAGGTAGCTCCCCATGCACAACACCACCTGGTCAGCATTAGGGTGTTTGCGATTTTGGCTCTTCCCAGTTATGCTGCAGACGAGCAAAGCTGGGGTGCGTTTTGAGAGGCTCCGAATCCCTGGCAATGCAAGACAAAACCTCATCGTGCCTTTCCCATGGTTGGCCATCCTTTCCTTATGGCTCCACCAGAGGATGCTGCAGTCTTTGAAAAGATCAGCCCAAACCTGCTCATCCTTTCCAGGAGCCAGAGATCTGTGTCCAGTTGCTCACTGACATAACCCTGACCTCATTACATGCAAGATGAAACGACTTTAATGGACTTGCAGTCAGAAAAAAGAACTGTGCAGCTTTGCTCGGGATCACCACCAGCTCCCACCGACCTTTCCACACTGGCTGGTGGGCTCGCTCCCTCCGGCAGCACAGCAGCTCTCTGGTGTGCTGGTACCGTTGCCAGATTTGCAGGCAGGGAGTGCCAGCCAGACCTGTGCGGGGTAGAAGCAGACCTGTGAAGGGTATCCTTACCTGACAGCCTCACAGCGTGAGCCCAGTCTATGTCGGGCTTCCCCTTTGCCAGGAAGAAAAGAAAAAGATGAGTTAAATAGTTAAGGATCCTGGAGTGAAAATATTCTGGGAAGGATAGAGAAAGGCCAATCTGAATAGTTTCCCGTAGCGGACAAATTCATCCCCCATGCTGTTCAGCTGACCGTTGCATTGGGAGGAATCAGGCTGCATGTCTGCAGAGCCTTTGAGGAGGAGAGGGCCTTTAAAATGGAGAGGGCCTTTAAAATGCATTTTTCCCAAGTTTGGAGCTGATGAAACTGAAGCTCTCCTGAATGGGAGCCAAGCCACCACTCAGCAAACTTTGGTGTTGTCCCCAAAACAGAGACAGAGCTTTCAGCATAGTCTAAAAATGCAAATTCCAGACAAAATCCTAATGAAAAACAAACAGCAGGCTCTTGGTCTATATGTCAGTGGTGCATACTGGTTAGCCTCTAATGCTATTCTGCATAATACATTTTGGCATATGATTTTGCTACAAATCAAACTTACCATATATACTCCCCCTCATGCTGCTTATATGTTAAGTCTCAAGAAGCAGGAATTACATATATTCTGGCAAAAATTCCAAGATCTTGGTGTCACTTGAAAAACACATGAATTGATAAAAGTTCCTGGATGTTTTTTGTCTTAAAAAGGAGGTATTACAATACTAAAGGGAAGCAAAATTTAATTGTCGGCAAGGTACAGGGTTTTTTCACTGGAGAGAGACTGGCTGCTGGAGCAAACCAAAAGGAAACAGTGGCTTCTTCATCTCCAGATGATTTCAAGCACCCTTCCAGAGGGAAAGCTTTAGATGGCCACAACTGCACTCAGTAGCCGGGTAACAGTGTATGATTGGTGGTAAATGAGATCAGACTAGCCGGACTCACAGCCTGGCTTTAAAAAATTTAAAAAAAAAATCTATGAGTGTATAAATGATGGAGATTGTGAAAGATCTATGAAGTTCTCCAAGCCTGTGCTGGATGAGTCAGTTCAACTAGGTGGTTAAAAACACAATCCTTTCCTACCTGAAGTTTGGTTCCATGTGAGAACTTGGGGCTTTACAAAGCTGATGACCTTAATGGCTGCCTTCATCTGGTACCAAGATAATGAATAATCACTTGCTAAGCTGTCACTTGGAAAACGTAATGGTGTTTGTCACCTTCCTGATATTGGACTATCAGGTAGCTGAGTGCACGTACCTGCTATGGGGCTTATGGTAAGGAATGCAGTAAGTGATTTTGGGTGCTGCTGCATAGAAAGGAAAAAAGCCTGCTCAATGAGCCCCATTTTTGTGCAGGGGTTGTGAGAAGAGGTCTGGTGTGCTGGAGTGGTGGGAAAAGCTCTTTTCACTACTTCTTGTTCCCTCGTGCTATTGAGACAACAGTTTTGATATTAACTTCACATTACTGATGTGGGGACACATCCAAAGTCTATAAAAGGCTCCCACCGAGGTCAAGGGCCCTGGGCAAGACTCTTATTTGAGAAGGTCTCTTGGAAATGAACTTGGAGCCAGGTCAGCATCACCTGATTGGCATTAGGGTGTCTGCAGTTTTGGCTCTGGCCTGTGAATTACTGATGGACAGCAGTGCTTTTCCCATCTAATTTTTCTTTGAGGCTCATTCCTGCCTTCAGGCATTTGTGATAGGATATATTCCCACAGCTTCGGGGGGCACTGCTTTTGAGTTAATTCACTACAATCCTGACACTATGCTCTTGACAAGTGGTCTGTTAGGTCGATGGGAAGCCAAATGTAAGAGGTGCATCAGCGGATGGTTTTCCTTTGTTACCAAATAAATCCTCCACACAGCTCATTTGTTACATGACCTTGTTTATTACACATATTTAAACTGTTGGCACATTGTAAACTTCTGTTTCTTCCTGTACCTTCCAGAGAAGCAAAATATTTTAACCCATGCTAAACCTACAGGCATCAAACCCAGCAATTGCCTTTGGAAGCATATGATTTTCTAGCATGTTCCAGAAAATATTGAAGGTCTGATGCAGCTCTGGAGAGCTCAGGCAAGCTTTCCATCTGTATGCAAGCCTTTTTTTAACTGCGTAACTCCTCACATTTCCAGTGAAGTCCATATTCAAATAGTTCGCCAAGTCTGGGGAGTTTGCGAAAGATTATAAAGATCTTGTTTCTCTGTCAAGAATCTAAAAAGCAGGTGGATGATGTTTAGTCTCTGGCTAACAGACACTGCTGGTATCTGCAGGATGCTAGTGCTTCCTCCTCTTGGAAACAAATTGCCTCCTGTTTACAGACACTTTAATAATCAAAAAAAAGCAATTGGGGGGGGGGGGGGGGCCCGCGAAGTGCTCCCCCGCCGGCCCCCCCAAGGCCAAATGGATTGCAGAGAATAAATTAATATTAGCACTTTACTCCCCGCCAAAAGAAATAAAGCAAAAAAAACCCCGAAGTTATTCTTCATGGCATGAAAATAGCAATTTCTTGCCAGATTTACCGTCCCAGCCTTGCACTGCTAATGTTACCATACTTTATTTTGACCAAGACTTCTATTAAAATAGCTGCCAATTTGATTAAGGTGATGCTGGACAAACTCCACCTGATCCCAGCTGTTGACCACTGAGAATTTTAAAGAAAAGAAGTCAGTCTAAATACACTGGACTAGGGCTCTGGCGCAACAACTAGCTGTATTTTCCTTTGATCCCCAGAAAGCAGCATTGCCTTGCAAGACCCCAAACTTGCTGAAATCAGTGCAAAAACCCTCCTGTGAAGCCCGGGCAAGCAGAAAAGCATCCCTTGTGCCCACAGGCTACATCTGGTATCTAAACCCCTGCTGTGCACCAACGCTGATCCCTAGAAGCTGGGCTACTGCTTGGGACCCAGCAATGGTGGAGTAAGTTAAGAGCTAGGCACCTTCCTGCACCTCTTCCTCAATCAAACTTTTACTACCATAAGAAAAAAAAAAAGACCAAAAAAAAAGGCAATTGTGCTGCTTTCCTCACCTCTGACCATAGTTCAGTATTGTAACGATAACGTGGCTATCAATTTTACCAAGGACTCAGTTTGCGTTCCTATACCCATCTCAGCCCCGGCGTGAGCCAGCCCAGGGTGCTTCATATACAGCAGATGGGAACGTGTCCAAAAGAACAGACTCACCCCTGGGAGGGATTTGTCCCCTCCATGTCGTCTAAGAGAAGCCCCTTGACTTTTAGACACCTGAATTAGCCTATGCTTTTTTTGTTGTTCTTATGTAAACAACTGTTGTCTTTACAGCAATAATTTTTTTTCCGCAGTGATGATTTTCCTTACTGAAGGGCCCTCATCATGATCTAAGAGTCCAAATTATTTAGAAAAAGATGAGTATCTAGGTTTGCATCTGGTCACTCTCTCTGGAGGGGTAGAACCAATGTCCTGGACCCAAGTGTCTTCAGGGAGCTATGATCTGGCTCTGAACTTTTTGCCGTGGGCGTATTCGTACCTCCAACTGCTATTGCTTGTTCCCTGCCTGTGATGAGAAAATGCCCTTTTTATCACCAGATTGGGTGTGGAGTCTTCGCCTGCAATGAGTAAACACGAAAAAGGCAGCTGCCTGGAGAAATAAACACCTGGCAAAATATTTTTGGAAATTTCACGATTAGTCATCGTCTGGTTGGACCCCAGCTGTGCAGCTTGGGTCACAGGGAGCATTCCTAGAGGCAACATCCATAGTCAACAGGCTTTATATATTAATATAACCTTGGTTTTCCAGCATGGACGCTGGTCTGAAGGTGTCCCTTTCCTACCTCAGTTGGTAGTAGCTCTGGGGAACAAACCCTCACAAGACAACCAAGGTGTCTTGGTTCGAGCTGATGGACTGACACTGTTGGTCAGAGCACATTTGCATGAATTTACATGCATGTAAATTGCCCAGCTGTTGAATCCCTGTGAGGAGGCAAGGATGGACTCGAAGGTACAGCTACCTGAAAACATGCAAGTACATCTGCAGGGCATCTGGCAGTCTGAAAACAAAGCATGCGCTCAAGGACTTGCCAAGGCAAGGCAGGTACGAACTTTAACTACTAAATGCATCTGAAATGTCATCTGAGGGTTGCTCTGGGGTTTGAGGGGCTCCCTCCAAAGCAGGCGGCAGCCCTTCTGTGGTGAGTGTCCAAGGTCCTGGGCGGGAAGGGCTGGATTGTCATTATTATGATATGGGAGTGGGCACTTCCTGGTCATCACCACCAGGTCCTTCCTGCCATGTTCTTCCTTTGGCCAGAAATCTGGGTTAAAGTCAGCACAAGCAGCCACATGTGGAACTCCGGGATTCGATCCAAGAAACCTGATCCGTATACTTTGAAATACAAACAAGCAAGCATGCTGCAGGAAGGGAAAGAAGAGCCAACACAGAGGAGACACACCAGGAGAAGGAGATGCTACACTAAAGAAAGGGAGAATCTGAGGGCAAGGCGTTTCGGCTGGTACACTGGAAGGAAAGCTGCCCTGTTAAAACCTTCAGCGGTGATCCACGTCTTCCCCTGCCTCTGGGAGTTCTACTGCTGCCTGCTGAGCTCCAGCCACTTTGTTCTGGGGGTGGTCTGAGAAAAATCTTTTTTTCACTGTGAGGGTGGTCAAACGCTGGGGTGGGCTGCCCAGAGAGGCTGTGCGGTCTCCACCCACCCTTAGAGATATTCAAAAGCCATCTGGGCACGGGCCTGGAAACCAGCTCTGGGTGACACTGCCTAGACGGATTGGTTCAGGGAATGAACTCTGTACTTAGATACTAGTGTCACCTCTGCATTCGCTGCCTCGGGAAAACTGCACCGGGTGGGGCTGGTGGGCTTCACCCAGCCACGTGCCAGTAGGACGCAGCCTGAAAGCCCCAATTTTTCTTGACACAAGATATCTCTGAATCAGAGAGATCTGTCATCTCAGAGCTGCAACTGGAGATCAGAAGCATTTGCTGTCAGACTCGCAGAATGCTCTTCCTGCTCGTAAACCTGCAGATAAATGGGTTCTTACATCGCTTCTGGCTTCGGAGAGGCAATTTTGTGGCAAATTACAGCGGCACTGCAAAGAAGGCAAGGGGAACTCTTGGCAATGAACTGCTGTGTCATGCAGTGGCTGCTCACGAAGCACGTCGTGTTTACCAGCGCCGGACTGAGAATGAAGCCTGCCTTTTAAATACGTGATTCACGCAGATACCAAACAGCAATACCTTTCTAGCCTCTGGTTTTGTTTTCAACAATTCATCAAATTACCTGTCGAGCCTAACTCCAGAGGTTTTGTAATTTGCAGTCTCTCTTCTGATACTACCACGAGCTCACACTACAGCACTGGGTGTAATTATCTACCAGATCTCAAACAGAAAAAAAGACATGAAAACTCCTTTAGACTACTTAAATAACACTGGCTTGATGTTTCCTGTAGGGGTAATCAGATAACAGACTCATATAAATGGAAGCTTATGACACATTTAGTCTAGCTGCAGTATTTCACTAGTGTAAAAACCTGACTCAGGTTTCTTGGATGCAGAATCAGCCCAATGCAGTTTTCTCATCTGCCTTCATCTTTTATTCCATCTTTGTATGCTCCTTTCAGCTGTCCTGCCTGGAGAAGGGCCATGCCGAGAGCTGTCCTTGTCACTGCTAACAAAAAATGCCAATGGAACATCGTGATCTCCACACAGTCTGCGGTGAGCTTCAGTTTCTGTGCAAGTGGAATGTTCAAGCTCATTAAAAACACAATTAATCCCCTTTTAACCATCAATATTTGTTCCCAGCATGGTCATTAAACACTGAAAAGGAGGAGGGAAGTTTTGTGCTGCAAGTTAACAAATTGGTTATTTTTGGACTCCTCCCAGAAAGTTTTGCTTTTCCCCTAAGACCTCCTTGCCCCTTCCAGTCCCCACGGCTCCATGTTTGGATGGGAAATAATTCATTATTTTGCTTGTAGAATAACAGCAAAGAGGAATAAAGGAAATAAATGAGAACGATGAGGAGGTGGGTCCAGCTCTCCTGAGAGGGTGGGAAGGGGCAGACCTGGTCCTTTGCTCCAGCCACGGCGGAGCGGCACTGATGCCCCACTTGTGCAGGAGCCTTCAGCATAGATGGGACTGTTTGCTCTTGCAGATATTAATTATGATAAAAACTGGAGCAATCAGAGATTACCATCTTTCCTGATTTGCCAGAAAAGCTTAAAAAGCAAACTGGGAAACGAGGCTTGGACATGCCAGAAGGCCCAGCAACTGCACAGGAGGTGGAGAGTCTCATGCCACAGATGCAGGCTGCTCCCACCTTGGTCCCAGAACAGGTCTTTTAGCACGAGCACAGCCTGACAGCCTTAGGGCTCCGACAGCACGAGGGGGAATATGGCAGCAGGTGTTCCATCAGCCTCTTGCGGACAGGGTACCCATTTGTAGCTCAGGGTTATGCCAGCCTCGGAGTTAAAAGGGCAGGTTGGGGAGGGAACCTCTGGCTGTTTGGCGCTCTGAGCTCTGCTTTTGTTTTATTGCTTTTCCCGTTGTTTTTTGCGGCACGTATCCTTGGCTAAAGAACTACTTCTCTTCCAGGTCAGCACGCAGTGCTTGCCTTGCCAAGGGTTTGCTCTGCATTACTCCCGCTTGCCATCCGTCCGTGGGGTCGCACTGCCTGAGCATATGAATAATTAACAAACAGGAGGATTGATCTGTCTAAGGAGATTCACAATGGGTCAGCGGCACGCAGTGTAGTCTGTGCAGGAGTTAATGGACTGAACAGACAGAACAACAGCTTGAACTGAAGACTGGTTTTTGCATTTGTTTTTGTCAAGATACAGCTGGCTTTGTAAACTGTGGAAGTCAAAATTAATCCACGTCTAAGGTAAGGGGCTTTATTAACTCCAGCTGAAGGAGGAGGAGAAGGGTTGGCAAGTTTTTCACCAAGGTCGCAATAATTTACCAGCTTTGTGCTTATTTCAAATAATTAGAGGGTACTAAATCTCAGGGACCGTTTTTGTTGCTGGAAGCAGGACCAAGCATAAGCTCGGCTGAGACCTGCTGTTCTCCACTGCAGGACGATGGCCACCTTGCTCTTCAAATATACAAAATAAATATACAGAAATGTTTCCAGATGTATGACTGATTTTTTTAAAAAGAACGTTTCCCCAGCTACCATTAAAAAAAATAATTCTAAATAGCAATAGGGCTCGTAAGAGGCCACATTCAGTATAGTGGCAGTGACTTTTGTTCGGGCCATGAGCTCTTCGTTAAAAGCATCTGCTTTTACTTCAGGATATTTAATGATTGTAGAGCACCAGAAATGCGCAAATTCAAGAGCTGTAGAAATGCCAGTGTGGAGAAAGTAAAAATATTCCTTCGGACAGAGTTCGAGTTTACAAAGTTTGACTTCACTTTGATTAAAATCCCAGAATGTTGTGCGCTGATGGGCTTTTGCATTCTTGTAACTCTATCAGATTGTAAACTAGCATTGCAGAGAAATAAGAAAATGTTGCAGCAAACATGCTGTCATGGGAAATTTAACATGCTCCTAAACCTTTTGTACCTGAAGGAGGAACTGTGCGCTGTGTATACATGGTGCAGCTTGGCTTCCTCTACTGCAAGCGAGGCTGAGCCTGTCCATCTGAAGTCAGGATTTGTCCAAAGATGTGCCTGATCAAAGTGACTGCCTAAACCAGGCAGCACCCAAATATTCACAGGTACTTCGGGAAGACCTTAGACTGAGCAGGAACTTAAGGCAGCTTGCATACGCTGAGCTTTAGTAAGGGGAGGGTCTAGCAGCAGGGGTGCAGGCCAGCCCAGAAGGTGGGCGCGGGGCTGGAGAAGGCTCCGAGCGAGGCTGAGTTTACCGGGATAGGCACAGACAAAATGAACTCTAGCCCCTAAAGGTACAGATCTGACCCCTCCTACACTGAGCACCGTCCTTCCATCTCCCTCACACCAGGTAAAACGCACTCGTAAGGAAAATCGCAATTTCGCTGAGCATGAGCATAAGCAAAGCAACCCTGCTTTGTGCACATAGACTTGCTGAGCAACCTGCAACACCACCGCCGGTGTGGCTTGCTTTCTTAATCCCACATATCAAAACAAAAAGATGTAAATTCCGTCGATCCCTAGATTGCGCTGGCTGGAGGCTGTACAGAAACCAAGGGGAGAGGACAGCAGAGAAGGGCGCGAGCGATACTGCGATGCACAGGAGACAGCACTGCGAGTGCAGGGTTTTGCGGGCAAAAAGTTGAAATGCAAACAGAACCAGCTTTACTTGGCTTCCTCCATGACAAGGACCTTCAGGTATGGTCAGTTGAGCACTGCTGATATAATTTGGAAGGAAAAGCTAGTGAGAAGAGGGGCTGAGCAAAGTCAGGCTGGGAAGGAAGGACCACTGAACAATTACAGATATTATGGCCACAATCAGGCAGCTTCCTATCCCAGACCCAACATCTATTAATTTATTAGTCTGCTCTGCTTAATTGGAAAATGAACAATGGCACCCTGCGTGGCAGGGGTCTTGTTATTACTGACCTTCTCCACCTCCCACACGAGGGGAGGAGAATCCACATTGCACCGAAAACACACAGCTGCACAAAACAGCGTTACTGCCAAGTCACTGCACTGGCTTAAACACACCCTGACCCTCCAGCAGCGGCACCTTGGAAACTACTGCCTTTTCACTGGTTAAAAAAAAAAAAAAAAAAGAGAAAGAAAGATAAATCACAGTGGGGTGAGGCTAGATGAAGCAATACTAGCTTATACTGGGCTAAGGTTTCTCTCTGGTTTTATTTTGAGAATGTCGAAGCCGTGGTTTGCTTCATTTCTCCATTAGTGCTCTCAAAATAATCAAAATAAAACTCCCTGCCAGAAGCTCTGAAATAAAGCAAAGACCAATGCTCTCATCCATCATCCTGGGCCGGGCGACCCGCCTCCCTCCTTCAGTCACCCCGCTCGCTCAGCTAACACACCATTTACGTAAACTCACGCAGCGAAATGAACGTGCTCAAGGATGATAACGAGCTGCAGCCCCCATGCCGTGCCACCCAAACCAGCCCCCCCGAATGCACACAAAAACCTCAGCTTGGTTTGATTTATTTCTAAGTGTCCTCGGAAACAGGGCAAATACAGGGGCTTTTGGTTAAATGCGACTAGGTGTGTGCTGTCTTTCCAAGGCTCCTCTCCATCTTTGTGCTCGAGCCATGTCAGTGGTAAAGCGTTCTGACATTAATGGTAGGCTCTGTAAGCAGTCCTGTCACTTCGTCAAAATGTGTTTTTAATTGCCGCATGGGCCTGGAGAGTTCAATTATCTCATGGTTTGAAAGCTGTAAAAATTACATAAAGAATCTGTATAAATCATCTTGAATTACCAGTTCCTGTAGAAGCTGGGCAACATAATGAAACCACTGGAGAGGCAGAAGATGTTTTACACTGGCTTGCAGAATGACGCAGGCCTGACAAAGGGCATCTATTTACGCTAAAACTTTTTTTTTTTTTTTTAAAGGAATCATACCGGCAGAGGGACTGGGTCCCCACCAGTGTCTGAAAGGTGACAAAAAGGCAGGTGATATGTTGGGAATCTATTTTTGCAGCTCAGAAATTGTCAGAGCACTGAAGTTCAGAGGAACACACGGGGTCACGAGGATTCCCAGCAGCCGGAGAGCCGGCCCCGTGTCCCTACCACCTCAGTAGCAGGTCAGGGTGGAAATAGAGACGCGCCAGACACTGCCGTGGCCTTCGTGAGCAACAAACCTCTCCTGGAGCTGTGCTGCTCTTATTCTAGCAGGTTCTTCAAGTGTATTAAGCAGCATGTTTTTATGTAGAGGAAGAAAGTTTTCACCTATCACACTGAAATATAATGAAGATTAATTAGGTCACTGTTGCAAAGCACTCATCAGCGCCAGGTACCTACTGCTAGCATAATGATCTTTATTAGGGATGTGCCAAAGCATCCTAACTGCACTTACACAGAGGGCCTGGAGACAGATTTATGGAGCACTGATTATGCTAGCAGAGCATTCCAAAATCACTTTTTCAGCCCATGGAGGATTTGCAAGGAGAGCCGCTCCTGGACGTGCATCCCATCCCGAGCCACGGTGAGCACCCTGTCCCGAGCCATGGCGAGCATCACAGCTGCGCAGCCGAGGGGGCCAAGCCTTTCAAAATCATGACAGGCGAGGAAGGAGAGGAAACTTAGTCATCTTTCCCCACGAGCAGCTGAGCTGCAAAAGCGCTGTGACATGGCAAAGGCTTTCCACACCTCTGAAGCAATTACGGGCTGTCGCCACTCACAGTAACACATTACACAGTCATATCGTTTCAAAGACTGATCCCAGATGACTTGCATGCTACCAAAAAACAAGGGGCATGACAGCATTCCCACTGGCATGCTGCTCAGTTGCTAGGCTGTCTTCTCTCCACCCACCCTGCGCTGACTAATGCTGGTGACCCTGGAGACGTTTCACTTGTCGAAGATAAAACGATGAACACGAGGTTTCTGAACTTGCTATCGCTGCAGGGTGATTTTCAGCTCTGATGAAGGGGAGCACCTCAGCTGCAAGCTGTTGCGTGGTCTCACCAGGTTGCTGCGGGCTTCTCCCGGGAGAAGACATGGGTTCCTGGAGGTGGAAGCCCAGCCGGAGCTGGCAATGCCCACCACAGCCTCTCCAGCTCACCTGCAGTCCTGCCGGGCAGCTCGGGGAAACACCGCAAGCTGCAGCCCCACTGCTCTGTGTGGGCAGAGCCTCTTTTCTGGGATTTTATAAATAAAATGGTATTTTACAAATGAAATGGTATTTTACTATTCCTGGTCACTCTGCAGCAGATCACTCTGGCAGAAAGCAGAGTAAATTGTTAACGTGCTTTGTTACAGAGGAGCTGGCAACTCCGCGAAAGCTTTTCCCTTTCCAGACTCCACCGCTGTTTTACTGGGGGGCTTGGCTCTGAGGTCAGCCACCTGCCCCTGGTTTTGGGGACCCCAGTGAGGAGGCAGCGGGGCAAGGGCGTTGTGCAAGACAGCCGGGGTGGGAGGAAGGGCAGGGTGCGCTAGCCGTGCGTGCCAGCCGTGTCAAAGCCTTCCTGCACCACCCTGGGCAGGCCTGGCCGTGTCCCCGCTGCTGCGCAGGATGCTTTCCTCATCAAAGGCTCTCCTGAACATCCTGCATTTCCTCTCTCTCCTCGGGAGACACATGCAACCTGCTCCCCACCCCAGGCTTAGACCACAAGCGAAGCACGTCTTGCTGTGCTGACCCTGCTCCCTGCTTTTCTGATCGTGTCAGTGGCCAAATAAATGTGTCCCCTCGGCACACATAACTAGCCAAAATCTCTGCTGCCACCAGTCCCTGGCAGCATCTGTGAGTGTGGGACGGTGCCGGTGCAGCCGCAGTCGGGATGCCACGAAGCTGCGCGACCAGAGGTGAGGCTGCCAAGCCTGGGCTTGCTTTGGGTGGCTGAAGAACATTGCTAAATACAATGGGTCTGTATTTTTAAACCCTGCATCCCATACACATCAAAAAATCAAAAACCCACCCTAAAATTAAAAAAAAAAAAAAAAAAGAAAGAAAAAAAAGAAAACAGGCTGTATCCTTAAAGTGTCAGAGAAAAATCTGACAGAGACCTAAATGCCTTGGCAACGCTCAGAAGCCAAAAGGAAGTGAAAAAGATCCAAGACTACTTTTTAAGCTAATCTCACGAGTTATTGCAGCTCAGCCAGCGACCTCCGAGGGCACAGCTTGCCACGGCATGTTAAACGACTGTGAAGCAGAGTTCCCCCCAGCACATGCTGGTGGCACAGTAGAGTGGAGGAGAATCAGAGGCCATGGAAAGCCACCAGAAATGACTGTCCACCCAGATTCTTTCTGCATTTGTTCACAGCCCCCAAGGGCTGACCATCTCTAGACTTTAACCGTTTGCTGCCAGCAATTACCAATTGGCTTTAAAGACTTTATGGTCTCAAGCAAAGCACTTAAAGCTCTCCATCAGCCTTTCATTTTTAAGTCCATCTTGCCTGGATGGACTCCTTGGCTCTGGGGCCAAGGAGCAGACTGGCTGCCTGTGAATGCAGACAGATCTTTCCTCGCCCCTTGCTGCTGGGAGATATGGTGGATGCACAACGGGACGTTTAAAACTTCCCAAGGGAACTGCGCACTCATCGGCAGAGGTTATGGAAAAGTTTATGAGTGGACCTGTGTGAGTGTGGCTCTGCAAATAGCACTTTCCTCTCCAGAGCAAGAGGTTGGAAGTTCAAGACACACACCTAGAACCGAGAAATGAGCAAACAGCCATTTATAAGCCCAGAAATCTCACGTCAGTAAATGCCAGCCACTGGAGTGCGCAAACGTTTCCTGCCTTTTTCCGGTGCCGAGAGGCCCGTCAGCAGCAGGACAAGGAGCACAGAGTCACGCCGTACCCATCACTGCGGGTTGAGCCGTGAGGATTAGGGTGGGAATTTTGTTCCTTGGAAAATATTAGTGCATGGGAAGGAACATCCCATCTTTGCTTCTGCACAGAACAAAGCAGTAACCTCGCCCTTTTATTTAAAAGACAGGGCGCAGCACCCGCACCACAATGTCAAGCAGCTGAGCGTCTAACTCACTGGCAGGGACAGAGCAGAGGAAGATGGCTTGGCACACTCCGCTCCCCTCCTCTGAACTTTCTAAATGGGGCTGAAAAAGTCACTTAGGTTATTTTGCTGAGAAATGCAAACTGGAAAAATAAGACCAAGAGGCTGGAAGATCTCCACACCTTGCTGCAAGCCTCCCCTACGGCCTCACACCTGCAGCACGCTTAGAAAGAGCCGACCGCTCGCCCCTGAAATACTCCTGGTGTGCACTGCGGATGCGCTTTCCTCAGCTGGTGCATCCCACCCAAAGCATCACACTCAGCAAGGGCTGCTGCTACAGCCACAGCAGTTTGGGGTGGGGGGGGCACACATGCAAGCAGGAGCCCCTTCCCAGAGGACCCTTTTTCCCTTGAGCAGCCGCACAAACATGCCGCTTCCAAAGACAAACCTGGGAATTCCCTTTTCCTCGGTGCCTTGGGGCAGCAGCGTGCAGCCTACCTGCTTATTTTGGCAGGGCTGTGCCAGCTGTGGTGGAGTTTGTGCCTCTGAACCGCTGGTAAAGTGCTCAGACCCTCGCCACAACTCCATGTGTGCCGCAGGCACGTCACATCCCCAGATGCTTCTGGGGCTGCGTTTTTAGGGGTACCACCCCAAAAATGCAGCCAAAATGCAAAGACAAGTGCCTGGGGACTAACTTGACATTGACGTGAAATCTGCACTCCTTCCAAATGGGCTGCCCACCCAGAGCCCGATAGCTATGCACAGCAGTTCTGCTTATCTAGGTTTTGTAAAAATACAGAAAGATTATCTCAGCCGGATGGTCGTGGGCTGGTGGGCAGTGCTTTGTGCTTGGAAATAGCTGATGCATTTGGCTGTGCTGAGACACCCTCCCTCCTGCCAGCCAAGAGATACGGTCCCAGGGGGTTCCCACCCGTGACACACACAGACTCACACGCCACAAATGCCATGCTTAACCCATTAGTAAGCTGAAAGTCAGCCAGGCTGGGATGACAAAGGCAGCACGCAAGCTGTGACGGAGCGAGGCAATCACACTGCCTTGAATGCTCTCGTGGGGGACCAGCGTTCGTTCATTTTCTGTGTTCCTTTCAAGCTGTCCCGAATTTGAAATGTTTGCAAGAGTTGGAGTTTGTATGCTCATCTGTTTCCCTGAAGAAAAGGGGCTGCTCCCTCTAATCCTCTGCACGCTATTTGAAGATGGAAAAGCTTTTCCTGCAAACCCCCCACTGACTGCTCTGAGGCTGCCCTGCCATCACGGTGCTTCTGCAAACCCACCCAGCAGGAGCAGGCAGAAAGAGCACGAGTGACAGATCCCACCCCTGCATCCAAGGCTGGTACAGCTGCTCTGACATTGCTCCCAGAGCTGGTCAGGATACTTGAAAGGAATATTGAAGCACGTCCTCATTTTGTGGTTTTTCCCGTCCCCTTTACCAGTTTAAAGCCATTTTCACAGATATCCAAAAATAACTTTGTTTTTCTTGCATGATCTGGGATCTTGTGTCGGCAAAAGGTATTCAGCAAGAGCCTGTAAGAGCAGCCCAAAACGGAGCAGGTGCCTCCCATTGCTTACCGCCTGCTGCTCCTTGTGTTGTGTGTTTCTGGGAGGCTGCTGCAGGCAGCATAATCCATCTTTCCCTTAGATTGGGGCTAACGAGAATAAGATATGAGGAGAAAGAATGCAGTTGACTTTTTAATAAAAATATTTCACTTGCAGCCTTCAAGATGCTCCCAGTTCCCTGCCAAGGCATTAATACCCTGAGCACAATTTGGGGGGATTTTTTCACCTATCTAAAGGCAAAAGCGTACACCAGGAAGGGCAACATTTGCCTTGGGCACCTCGCAAAGGTCTCTGCAGATTCCCAGTGCAGCGCACACCCTGCACACTGGTCTGTGCTGGTGTCCTTGGCCAGCGAGCCAAGAGAAGCAGCAGATACCGACAGAGATGGAGGCAAGGGAAAGGTGGATGAGGGGGTGCAGCCCGTGGCAAGGCACAGAAAAGGAGTCTTCCCATAAGAAGTGCAGCAAGAAGCGAAAAGGCATGCCCTCATCCTTGCTGCCAGTCCTCAGGCTCCAGGTTGTTACCGATTTATGCCCGAGGCATGCTTCCACCTGACATAAACACACAGCGAGTCCCGCAAACACTTGTCCCCTGCATGCTGCAAGGCACCACACATCCCACGGCAGCAACCCCCTGCTCACAGAGGTGCCCGCAGAGCCGCTCCCACTGACTCGTCCTGATGGGTTTCCCACCTGGATGGTGGGGCTCCTCTGGGACAGCCCTGGGAGAATCCTGGCAGGGTGCCCCTTCCTCTGAGCTCAAAATTCAGGCCCCCGTCTGCCTTTGTCTCTGAGCTCCTTTGTGCAGACCAGCTTTTATCACAAAAGCTGAAGGCAGCACATCTCCGTTTGCCATCTCAGTAACCAAATCAGATCTGCAATTCGCCTCCCACCCCAGCTGGCTTCGGGGCTGGGGACAGCACAGCTTGGGAAGATGGTGGCTCCTTGGGCAGGCAGGCAAACCACGGCTGACCCCATCCAGCTCTGCTGATGTAAACCAAGAGCTCATTACCATGGCAACAGAGCAAGGACCACAACATGTATTTTTCCAGCCTGATCTCAGCAGCTCCTGATTCATACCAGAGAGCCTGTTCTCACGGGGCTGTGAGACTCGGGGGGGGTGGGGTGGTTGCTCTCCCCTCTTTGGCACCGAGAGCCACAGAGGTTGCTCATGTGCAGCCAGTCCAGCTCTGCGGCGTGAAGGGCACAGGCCGTAGGAGTCCTAGATAATTGAAGATATCCTAGTCAGCAAGGAAGAGAGGGATAACTCAACCCAGGGCAAATGCATCAGAGGGGGAAGAAAAGCAGCTTCTGAGGATGCTTTCCACCTAGTCTCCGTGGAAAACGCTCATGGGCTCAGGACCCAGCAGAGCCCTAAATGAAGCGGTGGAATTAGGAGGATAGAAAAGCAGCAGCAGCACAGGGATGGCATGGCAGCAACACGGCTTTCTGCTCTCCAAAACCCTGAGCCTGCAGGCTGCCCATGCACACCACGTGCATGAGCTCACCTTGAACAACTTGCAAGTGAAATTCGGGAATCGAAAAGCTTTAGCATTCTGTCCTTCCATGTTTGTGGCCGTAATAAAGGTATGGGATGATTTACACAAAGAAAGAAGCTCTGTGCCCTATCAGCAAGATAAGGGTTTGCTGCAACGAAAGGCTTGGGCAGGATTCAGGCCATTGTGTGGCACTGGCTATGCCCAAACACGCTTGCCGGTGTTCCCAGTATGTGGCTGCAGCTGGAACGCCTCAAGACCAATGCTGGAGATAACATGCATAAATTGATCATACAAATAAAACACTCATTCCTTCTCTCCCCCTTACTGGAGCCATGGCTGTTTCATCCCAAGACAGATTGTCCAGGGACGTGGTGGATTCTCCACCTTTACAGTATTTTAATCAAGACCAAATGCCTTTTTAAAGCTAGGTGAGAGTTCAAACACACATTATTCTCACTCAGTGCCAAAAATGCTGGGTGAAATTTATAGCCCGAGTTACACAGGAGGTCAGTCCCAAATGCTACGAACTTCAAGACACACGTACAAGCAAGATAATAACTAAGATGCAGACTACAGCGTTAGGATGTATCCAGTGATTTGTGGCTTTTGTACTTAAAGCTGGGGCCGGGGGGGGGGGCACATGCAGGAATCTGCTTTGTTGAGCCAAGATGGGAATTTGCCGATGATAAATAAAGGAGTACTGTCTTACATTAAAAACCTCTCTTTCTCAGAAGATAGGCAGATCATATCATAAAGGGGTTATAATTTCAACAGGCGAAATGCATCATCGCTTAGAAGGGAATTTGTGGTTTGGATAGGGCTCTGATACCGACTTTGCTGCTTGGGTAACGTGGGATGTCACCAGAAGCACTATTAACACCGTCACCCCACAGCTTTGCTGTTCTTGGTGCCATCCATTAATAGCAAAAATTATAAATAAACAAAGAAAGCTTGAGAAATAGGGAAGAGCTCCAAGGGAAGAGGAGGAGGCTGGCGCCAGCACTGCACATTCCTACAACCATAAGCTGAACCACGGGATGCCGCCTTTCCACCCCTGCCCTTTAAAGAGTCAAGGAGACATTGCCTGTTTTAAATTCTGCCAATACAGAAACGCAATTAAAGGTCTTGCATAGCTGATAGCGACTCACCCCCCTGCTATAGGCACAACAGTTTGGTGGGGCAGAGGGGGCAAGCTGCCCCAGCTCCATACTGGGTGCAGGGTCTGGGTAGTGCCGCTAATACTGTAACTCTGACTGCATCTACTTGGGAAAGTAACTCTGCCTTCTGTTTCTTTGCAAGACAAGAATCATACTCTCTTTATTTTGAATTGCCTGATTTACAGCACGCACGGTGCAACCTGCTTCCCCACCGGTACAAACACACCTCCCTGTGAATTAACGGAGGGGTTACGCTTTCTGCCTGCTGCAGAGCCCCCAGCTCCAGCTGCCCTATCGGTGTGTCACAATATCGATAGGCAGAGCTGCCTGATGAGGCTTTTCCAGTGTTCAATGGTGATTTTCTGCGACCCATGTCAAACCACTCAAAATGAGTTGTTTAACAGAGATGAGTCAGCTTCATCGGGAGGGGTTAGCGAGAAGCCCGGCCTTGGCACAGTACTTTTACTTGGTCCCAAAGGGCAGCCTTAGGGGGAATAGAAGAATTTGAAGTTTTACTTTGAGGGGATGGGGAGGCTGACACCTCCACACACCGGCTGCCCCCCCCCAGTCTTCTGTAGCCAAAGGTGTTGGGCTTGGAGGCAGCCCTGACCTCAGCTGGAGCCCTCGTAGGTTCTCAGCAGCAAGAAAAAAGGGTGCCAGCTCGTCAGGAAATCCCAAGAGGGCTTTTAGGACCGGCTAAGCTTTGACACAGGTCATCACATTCTGCCGCAGCCAGGGGTGCACATTTTTCCTTAAATCCTTCTGTGTATCCAGTCTCTCATTCCCCAATCCTTTCCTTCCTGCAAAAACAGGGAGGAGGGAATATTTCCCCAGTGAGGTCAGTGGAAAGGCTGCACTTGCCTCCAGCTGGGTTTGGATCAGGCCAGGGTGTGCAGGTGTCCAGGAGGGATGAGGCACTGCAGCACAACTGCGAGTTTTCCTTTCGCACCTCTGAGGGCTCGCAGCAGTTTGCAAACACCTCCGCAACAGTCCCATCCCCCGCAAGCCCACCCTCAGCTCCAACCTGCCCCCCAGACCAGGACCATCCCTTGTTCCTCCCCTCCTTTCTCCTCCCGCTGCTCCTTTCTGGATAACAATTACAGGATCCAGATGCTTATCTGCAGGGCTCTTCCCACTGCCACCGTTTCCAGTGGGATGCTCGCCTGTCCCTGGGCCACACCGTCCTTCAAAATCCATGTGGATGCTCAGAAGGCATCCACAGATAGCCGCTACAGATGGGCTAGCTCCCAGGAAAGAGTGAGCCTTGGAAATACTGCAAGAGAGGAAACACCTGAGACATCTGCAAGGTTTCTTATCTCAACAAAATTATAAACACGAGGATTAGGTGAGGTTGGCCATTATTTAACCGGATGGCAATGAAATCCCGTACCAGCTGCAGCTATGGTAAGGAACAGACCCACACAGCTTTGACCTGTGGATGAATCACAGAAATATATTAAGTTTCAGAAAAGGGGAGCATCCCACCTCCACATAGTGCTGTCAGCAGGATGCATCCCCCAGAAGGTCTGGTTACAGCCCTGATCCCCACGGCTCTGCTGGTAGCAGCCAGTGGGTCTCCCCTTCCCAAAGCAGAGATGAGACACCTCTGTCCCGCGAATACCCGAGCCCTCCTGAGAAAATTAGCAAGTGATTTGGAAAGGATAACGGCATCGTGGCATCTCTGGTGATGGAGACCGGAGCCCAGTACATCTTGTTACTGTTTACATTTTCCGCCTGGTGCCAGCGGTCTCAGGATATAGCTGCATCAAAGCCCCAAAATACCAGTGACCTCAGCCCCCGGCTCCGTTAATCAGCCATCCCCACGGTAAGCAAATCAAGCAGCGGATGCCTATAAGACACATGTTTATCATAGTGCAGGGGAGGAGCCTGCCTATGGGGACGCAAATAAATAGTGCTGTAAAAGAGATAAAGTGCCTTTGTTTTAAACCCCGAAGTAAGCATTTTCTTCACTGCTTTTGGCAGTTCAGTACAGTGGGTGGAAAAAAAATAATGAAAAAAAATAACTGAAGCAGGGTCCAGAGTCAAGGGAAGATTTTCCTCTGGCTGAGTCACAGCCCAGAGCCCAGCACTTCTCCCTCACCACTGCAGAGCAGCACCAGACAGGGGGCTACTCACTTTTTATTTACTTTTTTATCTTTTTGGCTGAAGTGGTCATGTTTCAGCTCAGGCACCTAAACCCAGTCAGCCAGCACATCCCCTGGCCCCAGCTCCCGCCACTCCGCGATAAGGAGGGAGGAACACAGACCCTGGACAAAGAGTACACATCCTCCGGCCGGAGAGCTGTCTGAGCAGGCTTTGTGCAACCTTTCCAGCTCTTATCTTTATAGCCTACATTATGAACAATTGCCATGTCCCCATCTTTTATTTATGAAGTTCTTATCCTGAAGGTTCATAATTATAAACAAGGCTGCCTTCAGCATCCATGTACAACAGGGCCAGCCTTGGATGCACTAGATACCTGCACACTCACGCAGGGTGCAGCCGCGTCCAAGCTCAGCAGGGATGTAAGATGCTGTGCTGCCAGGATGACCAGTAGCTCAACTCAAGCAAAAAAATTAAGCCAAGTCTTGTGCAATTTAAAAAAAAAATAATAAAATAGTTGCAATATGCATTGTTACAGCAATGACAAACTTGTAACACCCTTCCTCCCCGCCCCGATGGTACTCATGGGGTGCAGCCCCAGGGGTCCTGGCCCCGACACCGTGCTAGGGGCATGCAGTGACCAGGGCAGCAGGACAGCCTGGGGCCAGCCAGCGCCCAAGCAATGACTGCAGAAAACTGCTGATGCTTTCCTGTATTGCAGGGTCCCTCCCTGAAGGAAATAATGCATTGTACTGCGGAGCGCCTCGCTTTCCTGCAAAATCCCAGCGGGGGGGGGGCCAGCCCTTGCCTCTGCCCTCCACCACTGACACCGCACCACCAGCGCCAGAGGAAAAAAAGATTTCACCTTGTCCATGGAGGGGAAAAGAGGCAGCATGACCCTTGCTTTCCAGAGCAGCAGTACTGAGGAAACCCTCAGAGGTGGTTTAAAGCAAAGCTTGGCAGCTCCAGTAAATTAAGCCAGGCTTAAGGCCAGGGACCTGATCCCCAAACACCGTCAACCCATGCCTCAATTTGGGGCATGCGGGGGTTTTATTCATTTACTTATGTCTCACTGCAAGCTTTGCCCTTTTACTCATTTAACCCTCGTGTGCTACAACAGTGGGGACCACAGCTAATTGCTAACTGCTTTACCAGACTAACTAATACTGCAGATGGGGTCACCATCCACCTGCAAGCTTCCATCGGATGGAGACGGCTGTGGTTGCACAGATCCACCCCGGCTACACGTCTCTCCTCCCATCGCCTCCTGCATGGCAAGGAGCTGGGGAGAGGGAAGAGGCTCCCTGTGCCATGGGTCAGCGGTTATTAGTCTTGTATGGAAATGCAGTTGTAGAGCAAGTTAATTATGGACCCAATCCAAAAAGAGCAGAAGTTTCTGCCCCAGTGGTGGTGACCTCTGGATGGGATCCATTCTGTTTTACTGACTATATTACAGGAAGATTTACTGACATTTTTCCGTGCCACCTCCTGCATCTGGAGGTCTTCCTCCTGCCAGAGCCACGATGCTGTCCTTCCGAGCCCAATCCCCAGCAAGGTGACTTGGGAGCAGATTTAAGCACACCTGCTTGCTAGCTCTCCAGCTCACCACTTAGTGCCAGCCCAGCCTGTTTCGGCAATTTGAGGCACTCCAGGGTCAGGACCTGGGCTTTACTCACACACAAATCAACGCCGATGCTGAACAAAGGGCATCTTGTACCAGCATCCGTCCAGGAAGCCCTGAGATCCCAGCGGTGCTTCAAGCAGAGTGGGATTTGCCTCTGCCCAGAGTCAAAGCAAGAAAATAAAACCTTACTTGACCTTTTCCCAGTGATTTTAGAGATTTTTTTTTTTAATCTTTTTTCCTACTCAGAACATACCAGTTCCCCAGCTGTTGGCTTGCCCTTGAGCAGAAGCCTGGCAGAAGGCGCTGCAGCTCTAGGGATGCCCTTTTCCTGAGCCCTACATCAGTTTTGCAGCTGAGGGTGGTGGGGATGGGGAGGCAGCCCAGTTCAGAAGCTATTACTCCTCCATCCTATTTAAATGTAAGGAAGCACCTCAGGATCCCACCGCCGGCATCGCGAGCGGCACAATAATAAGGCGGATGCGGAGGTCTGACCTTTCGGCAGACAGTGATGCCACGCGGGGCTCAGCAGCTTCTGCCTTCCTGCCATTGAAATGCCGAGCAGCCCTGTTTCCGTGGGTAAATAAGAGATGTAAGCGGTAAAAAGAGTTAAATGAAACAAAACCAAAGGAAAGAAAACTTGGACCAACTTCAGTACATGGAAAATGAAAGCCATGTTGAAATTGCTCTATGTATTCCACCAGGTCATGGGAGCTCTCCCAAGCCAGCACTCAGGAGTGCAACTCAGTGTTCGTGTTCCATGCAAAAAGGTTGGGTTTGGTTTTTTCTTTGTTGGTTCCCCCCGCCAAACCATGTCATCATCACCAAGGTAAACAACAGCTTGTAACAGCACAAGGCTTTTGCTTCCCTCCTGTTTTACATGGGTTTTTTTTTATCCATCTGTTCTACCACAAGCTATTAAAACCACTGTCAAAATATACCTCCCAGGAGCTTGAGAGCCTGCATGCGGTCATCGCACTGGCTTTAAAAAAAATAAAAAATAAAAAAATCCGTGGGTGAAAGACAAATCTTTTTTCCCCCCTAGAATGGAAACTCTCCAGGACTTCTATAATTACACCAGCTCTCAAAACAATGCAGGATGGACACTTAATGCTCTGATCCTGCAAAAGGGAGCGTGCAATCCCTCTCGTTCGCAATGCCTCGCTCAGTGAGGCTGGATGGCCTCTGTGAAGCTCAGCCAGAAGAGGGCACGTCTGCCTTGGCCACAGAACAGAGATCCCAATGTGCTCCAGATTTACGGCAACACCTCTCTTAAGGTGTCTGGCCACACGTGGGTTTCTATTAAAACCGCTAAAGTGAAAAATTTCCAACTTGGCTATTATTCCTGAAGAGGCAGCGGTGTGGGGAGATGCTCCCTCTGGGTCCGGCAGGAAAGGGGCCAGCTCCTGCCCAGGGAAGGCTGGGTCAGCATCACCCACTTGTTCAGGAGCCGTGTGAGTCACAGCCCAGCTTCTGCTCTGAACAATGACTTAGGATCATGCTGATAGCATTTTGTAATCTTTTTTTAGCTTTTTTTTTTTTTAGCTCCATTTTATTTCCTTTTGGGGTTTTACATGCAAGGATGGGGTAGGTTTCTGAGCATATCCCCACAACCAAAGGGCTAGAAACTTCAGGTTCTTAAAAATGAAAGCTGATGCATATCACAGTTCCAGGGACTGAGTTGTGAAGCAAATATTTACACATTTATTTATTTAGGCCTGGGTGGGAACAGACACTTATTCCCCACTTCACAAAAAATCTTTGTAGTTTGCTGCTTGTCCACAGTCTGGGGCAGTACTTCCCATGCGAGCGAATGTGGTCAGCAGGTAAATGACTATTTTAGGGATTTCTGTGCATTTGAGAAGTGGGTCAGAACAGGACCCGGCTCCACATACCGCGGGATGGGAAACAACCAGGGCTTCCTCGCACTGGGAGCTATAGCATCACACATCCCGGGTGAGAAAAATAGAGCTGGCAGCAGCTTTTGCAGCTGCCAAGGCCTGAATCCCAGGGGATGCAAGCTAGAAACAGGGGGAGGGACAAAGGGAACAGTTACTCCAGTGCATTTGCTGAACTTGGGATCCAAACCTCTGGAGTTTAAACCCAGAACCCTCCCGGCACCCAGGCTCTCGGGAATGAAGAGCGGGTCACTTTTTGCTACTTTAAGCGTGACTTCCAGCTGAACCCTGTGCCTTAGAACACAAAACCATCAAAAAGGGGATCAGCTCACATGGACAGGGCTTATCTTTGGCTTCCTCTTGACTTTGTGTTTATATATGGTTATATTATGAGGCTTATATCAAATAATGTTAGCTAAAGATAACTCACTTGTTTATACTGGATTCAGCCTGCTTTGATGACACTAGAAATAAAGCTCCAGCAATGCTTACCAGCTGGCTCATGACGCATCTGTAACTTCGGCTGAGGTCTCTGCAAGAAGCCGGAGCAGCTCCTTGCAAAGAGATGAGCACACATGAAGCTCAACTGAAACCCAGGGGCATGCTCGGCGAAAGCACATGGTCCCAGAAAGGCACGGGCTGGGGCTCCCCAGAGCAGCGCTCTTTCCCAGAATCTAGTCCTGAATTTGCAAAGAGATGGGGGGGCGGGAAGAAAAAATAGGAATAACACCCCCATGCTGTTCCCAGTTAGAGATACTGTGGAAGAGGTGCCCAGAGTCAACATCCACGCTCACAGCAGAGAAGTGGAAAGCGAGCGGGGATAATCTTTCTTTCAGCTCCATACGCTGCATGTCAGCTATAAATACCCAATTTCTCTTGCCTCTAAGCAACAAACTTCATTAGCAGAAAGGAAAACAGATTTTTCTTGGGGTTGCTCTCATGCGACTGGAACAGCAAGCGCTGCTGTCACTGCACCCTCACTGCCGGGGCAAACCAAAGGCACCTGCCCCTCCGCAGCAGCCTGGCCATCCTCCTCCCCTTTCAAGGATGAAGATTTGCTGGGTATAACTAAAGAAATAGCCTTGAAAAAGAGTTCTGGAAGGCATGAATCACGAAGTTCTCAGAAAGCAGTCAATGCACAGCTCAGATCAGCTCCTTCCGCCTGGGGTCCCTGGGGGGATTACCTCAATGTTTTCATGTGCTATGAGATACTTTTCTGCCAAACTTAAAAAAACCCAACAAACAAACAACAACAAACATTTGAGTTCTAGGCTCATCTTCCTTATTAACGCACTCCCCAATGGGACCTATGCTTGGCAGGGGCTGAGGCAACTGCCTTGGTTTGCAGTTGGACTTGATCTTAAAGGTTTTCTCCAACCTAAATGATCCTACCCCATAGCAGGGGGCTGTCAGCCTCCTTGCGCTGCTGGTAGCGGACCAGCAGCTCCATACTTCCCAGTTGAGGACGGCATTTTGTAACACACACAGAGCCCCTTTTATATAGGGTATCTGTTCCCCCACACGCAGTGACCACCAAGAGTGCCCCAAAGGGGCCGTGCATCCAGTCCACACCTTACAGCTGTGATCTTTGTGGGGACAGAAGATGCACAGAAGATAGATTTGCTTGCAGAAGTGTTATTAGAACCATAACACCACTTTTGAAAGCAAGGAATTAATTATCCTTCTTCTACCACTGCAGGTTGAATTTCATGACCTCGTCACACCACATCCCTCAATCAATCCCGGGTCATTTGGGCTATATTAATTTTTTAACCTGTTCTCCAGGTGGTGAGGGAGAGAGGAAGAAGGAAACATATCCCACGCCACTCAACCGAACCCCGACCGATGCTCCTGCGAGTCAGGGAGGGTCCGGAGGCGGCACTCACCCCCTCGGAGGATTGCTACCCTCCCTTTCCTTCCAGCTATTGCTGCCCAGGCAGGGCAACACCCACCCCTCCCCAAGCCCCCAGTTTGTTTACAACCCTGCCTTTTCCTTCACGTTTCCCTCGAGCAGGTTTCGGCTGCCTCCAAACCCATCTCCTTCACATGAGCGAGTGCATCAGCAGAAGGTAACAGGGGGAGGAAAAGCAATTCAGTGCAGCTGGGCTGGGACAGCAACAACAAAAAAAGAGAAAAAACAGAAACAACCCCGCTGGGTGTGTTGGAGATGGAAGCAAAGGGCTGGTGCCCACCCCACTGAGTCACACCAACGTGCCAGCCCCTCCTGGGCCTGCGGGCTGTGGGAATTGGAAGTAAATCACGCTTAGCTCAGTAGCAAGAAGTTGCTGTTTGGGTTGCAAAGGCAGAGCAAGCCGATACCCTGTTCAAGCCGTTTTGTGCCACCTGAATTGCTTTCCCATCCATGTGTTTCATGCTTGGGGCTGTCAGGCAGCAAACCTCAGCCAGGAAATTTGGGGGAAAAGCTACAAACACAGAAACTCTAATAGGAGGGTGAGGGAAAGCAGGCAGGAAATTGTGCATTACGAGTAAACAGTCTATAAAGGGAGGAAATTAATATTTAATAAAAAAAAGCCCACCGTTCTCCTGGCTCTGCTCCAGGAAGGAAGCCACAGACATTTGGAGACACCTTCATTTCCGCATGTGCGTGACTGTCCTAAACACCCATGAGAGCCCCAGGACACACCACCCTGGGCCCCACCACCCCTTCTGGACCTGACCATTCCCCAGTGGTGGAATCACAGATGGTGGAGGTTGGATCTGTGAGTGCAAGAGATGATGGTGCTTCCTTTGGGATTGCCCCTCTGGCACCAAAGAGGAGGACACTGAGTACGGGTGACCACCTCAGACCCCCCGGCTCCAGGTTTTAAGTGAAACCACAGCACCGTGCTGGTGGTGCAACAGTCCTTGCTCGATCATGGCTCTGCACATCCCTGGCAGGGTGAGAACAGCCAGCCCTGCAACACACTCCACCTCGTCCATCTCACATCTCTTTTGCAGCCCTAAAAGACTGATATATCTCCTATTCCAAGAAGAACACTAAAAGCTGAAGCTAATGGCATGTCTGAGGCTTCTCTGCATTGCCTGCCACCCAAGCTCAGCTCCAGCTCAAAGATGTTTCCCACAGCCTGATGCTCCCACATAAGGACAACCTATTTTCCATGGGAAAGAAACCTTATGCACCACAGATGGAAACAAGTCCTCATGCATTGTCCGAGAGAGAAATGGTGCAATACTTTCTTTCTATGTTAATTCAGTATTTAGACAGGCAGCAACTCGCTCACCTGCCCACGTCCACCCTCCCTCCTGCTTGGTTCCAAGGGCTCCCTGCGGCTATCGGCAAGCCCAGCTCTGGCTGATCAGTGCTGGACATCCACCAGTGCAGAAGAGGTGTCAAATCTGTGCTGGAAAAAAACCATTTGCAATAAAATATGTCATTATGGTCCAGCAATAACGAGAGCTGATTAGGATTGTGCTTGATCCACTTGGGTTTTAGGCAGGGTTGTTACAGAAGATGCTGTCCTATGTCCACATGCTGCACACTCTGCGGGAACACAGCCGGCATCACTGCTGTAGCTCCCAGTCAATGCATATTATTCATCTTTATAGCACTTTGGAGGCTGCAATGAATTAAGGTACTTTTGCTGCATTTGCAGGAGGTGCAGAGAAGCTATGGCTGCACAGTGAGCTCCTTATTAGACCTCGGTACGGCTAACAGCGTGGGTACGCCACTGCTTTTCTCTTCTCCCATACTTGTACAATATTTCCCTTGTGCAATATTTCCCTCAATATACTGGAGAATAACAGCTTTGAAAGTATTATCTTTTTACTGAGGAAAACCTCAAGCTCTGAGCTTGTGGTCTTAAGTTTTGCTGAAGTTTTAGAATTTCAAGGGGGAAGAGAAAGAAAAAAGAAGAGAGAAGCAGAGACTTCAGAAAAAACATTAGTGAAACCATTTCTCCCCACGCCTGGCTCTGAGGCACTTGGAAACTAAAGCAAATGCAGAAGGCCCTCAACGCTTTCTAAGCAAAGTAATGGTTTGCCTTTTATTTTGAAATGCAACGTAACGCTGTTGAAGCATCACTGCTATCAAATGCCACAACTGCGTGATGCGGGGAGCAGGAGCAGCAGGGTTATGGTTGTTCACACCACACCACAAGAGGAGCTGGATGGGGTAAAGCAGCTGCAGAAAGGGGGAAATGTTGGCCAAGATTTGGGCTAGCAAAGGCACCTCCGTGGAGTGGGAGTGCTCAGCCTGTGGTCCTGCCCTTGGGCTCTGCATTAGCCAGGAACCACGGCCACATCCTCACTGGGGCACGCTTGTCTCACTTCTGCTTAGGGTGCTTTGTGGGTTTAGGGTGGGTGTTGTTTTTTTTTTTTTTAATGTTGACTTTTAATACCAGGCCCAGCGTTGCACAAGGGCTGCTGCAGGCTCATGTCTGGATTTCCTGTATCCATATCAGTACTTCACAGTCCTTGCTATGAGCATTTAGCAACCTGTAGGCATTTGCACTGGGAAAAAAACCACAGCACCAAATGGAATGAGCTAAAATGGAAATCCCTTCCAACATTTGCTATTGACAAGGGAGAATCCCAAGCTATGCCAAAAATAAAAAAAGTGTTAGAGTATGCTAAATATGTTTTCTTACCACATTTTGCCCTTGCAGCCAGCACCCCACAAAGAACAGACACACAGCTTTGGGGGGAAAAACCATGCGAAACTTCCCCCTGCTTTTGCAATTAGCAATTATCTTCCACCAGTTAGTATTTCAGGGCCAGTAATTGCAGGAGCAGATGAAATGGCCTGATTTTCCTTTACTGAGGCAACCCCTGGTTGGGACAGCGTATTGCAATTGCCTCAGCCACTGCTTCAGGAACAGCCTTGAGGAGGCTGAGGAGCACAACCTCTCCCCGTGTTGCCAAATTACCTAATGGCTTGCCTGGCAAAGCAGATGACCAGGATTTATATCAAATTCAGGACTAACCGGGTATTCGGCAGAGCTGAAGCATTGCTTGCAGCAGCAGCACCCTGGTGCAAGCTTTTGCTCCACCACTGTTGCAAAATAACGCTTCAGATTGCAGGTCATCAGCAGGCAAATCATTCCTCGATCCAACTTCCCTGAGCTCAAAATCCCAGACCGAACTTAATAGGATGGGTTGAATTGTTTGGCTGTAGAAATCCCATCATTTATTTTTGCTGCCAGAGGGTGTGTGCATTAGCCAGGTGTCCTGGTGGGATTCCAACATTAATATCCCTAAATCTCCCTCTGAAATTAAAAGGAGGGGTTGATGGGTTTTTTTTTAAGACTGTCCTCTTCTTCACCTTCCCCCTTACTACAGTGTAACTCCCCCAGAAGTGTTTGTTGTATAATATCGCTCTCCCTACCAACACATCAGTGGGAGGAGAGATCCCCCCACATGCAAGTGCTAAGGGACAGCATCTAATTTAATTCTCTTCTTAAATGCACTCCACCTGCGAGCGAGACATGCTGAAAGGTTATTAAGACACCGCATTTTATACACCCCATTGATACGCCGCCCCAGACCACCCAATACAAACTCATCAGCAGTTTCAGCACTTGCAAGGCACCACACCTAGCTTTCAGACACAAGAAAAAAAAAACCAATCAAGAAAAGCACTTTAACCACAGGTTAAAAGGCAGAACGTCCCTTGGGGTGAGTATTTCTTTGCAAAGAGCCCGGTGCTCCCACTGCTTCTGCTCCCAGGAGGTGAGTCCCCAGCCCTGGGAGGCTTCCCAGGCAGCCAAAAGCTCCCGGGATGAATGCCTGCTCATGTCCCATTCCTGTAAGCATCTGGGGAGCCTTTCCTTTTGCACAGGCTTGCACATAAACAAATCTGTGCTGATAAGGAGCTCTGCCAGCCTGGGCAGCTTTATTACGGCTTTCAGACTAATAACTTTCTAGTTTTCTTAGTGGCCCTGCTGCTGCTACCAGGTCTTTTCTACAAGAGCCTAACACTCCAGCTATGGTCCAGTCCTCCCACTTGCAGGAGAAAAGAGCTTGGGAAGAGCGCCCCATATAGAACTAAATTATTTTAAGATGCCTGCACACTCGGAATTTATCTCCTTATATTCAGCATGATGTCGCTTCCCTGGATGCTCACCCAGCAGCCCCTGAACACTTCCAGCAGACGGACCGATGTGGCCAAAGCCTGCCGAGAGCAGAACTCAGACCCGGAGGCCTGGCAGCCCCGCATGCATCCCGGGGCTCAGCCTGCTCCCCACGGGATGCTGCTGGTTATCGGTTACCGCAGCAGGACGGCTGGCAGCCCTTTGGGGACAGCAGCCAGAGCCCTCCCTTTACTCGGCTCCTTCCCGAGTCCGCAGCACAGGTCGCTTCTGGAAACCAGCAGCTCTTCACCTTACTTTTTTTTTTAAGCTATTGTTATCATTGTTGCACAATGTGATTTATTAGTCAGCCAGAGATTATCAGTGACCATATTGAAGTGGAGAGGAAGAAAGACAGTATTTGAAATATCTGATTAAACACACAGGGTTCCAAGCACAAGCAGGGAGGTGGGCTGGAGAAGGCACAGAGAGGACACAAAGCAGATCGATGCGGGACTGCTGTGAGATGGAGCTGTCCCGTGGGAGAGCACAGGCAACGCAGGCGGGCGTACAGCAGCATGCAGGCGGATGCCTCCTGCAGCAGGGTTAGTCCTGCTGCCACGCACATCGCTCAGGCAGCCACTCATTATGGCACAACACATCCAAGGAGCCCAGCACCATAGCGCAGCTTTCCTCTGCACGGTGTACCCTGGCTCTGCAGAGGATTCCAGCCCCAAGGCAGTGACATGTGTCCTTATCTGGCCTCCAGCAGCATATGTTACTCATTCTCATTAGTAACACTGCAGCAGCTCCCTCCCAGCTGGCAGAGACACCACGTAGCACCTGTAAATGTCTCAGCCCAGTGAGCCAGCACCAGGAGGGACAGCCAAGCCCCAGGGATCACACCAGAGAAGTACATGGACAACAAGGAACCTCAGCCACCAGCAGCCTGCAGGACAGAGCTGCTATCTTGGCACCAGCGGCTTTTGCTGTTCTGCCTGGAGATGTCCTGCTAACAGAGATGCTGCTGATCCTTTCAGCTGCCACCATCTCCTGGGTTTCCCCTGGCATGTTGCTGGCTTGCGCTCTGACCAGACCTGGCAGCCTGCCTGCAGCCTCTCACTGGAGGATGGTCAACATTTTTTTGGGGGCTGGAGGAGCTTGGATGCAGAGGTGCACCCACCCACACCGCCCAAGTGAGCAAAGATCCATGCACAAAATAAGGGCAAGAACAGCTTGGGTTTTATCTGCAAGAGATATGAAATTGCTTGATTTGATAACGAGGTTGTTTTGAACATTGAGTATCTACGCAGCTGAGCAGCTCTGCTGGTAACTGCTCAAATAGGTGGAAAAAAATCCGCTTTTGGCTGTTGATGCTGAAAAGCAGGAGGCATTCAAAGCCCACCCAGGTGGGAGCCCACAGTGATCGCCTCCACTGACCCCAGGAGAGCTGCAAACAGCACAGCCAGCCAGGGAACAGAGCATCATGTGGGGAATAACCCCCTGCATGGGCACAGCTGTGCACTGCCTCCAGCTGTGAGTGCCGCTGTGCCAGGAAGGTTAAACACCCCCACCCCGCCCCCCCCTCAAACTTTCCCCCTGCCTCCAGCTTTAGTCTGGAAGTTGCTAGTTGCTTCAATGTTGGAGAAACACGGACAACAGCAAGAAACTGCAAAAGCCAATAAAGCTGCAGGGAGGGTCCTTATGGTACATGCTGCCAGGATTAAAAACCCCAGCCCATAAATCTGCACTGCCATGCAAACAGCAAGCCTCCCCTCCTCCTGCAGAAAGGAAAAAGGGAGGAATGGAGAGAGATGCATGCTGTGCTGATGCTCAGAAGGGACAGGATATTTGGGTGGGAACTGCTCCTTCCTTTCCTCACTCATTATTTCCTTTTCCTTCCATCCAGGCAGGCATTCACTTACTCCATAAAAAAAAAAAAAAAGTCACTTCTGCTGGGACGTAACAGGGATTTTCCTAACCCAGGGTAAAAGGGCCAAAGGATAAACCTCTCTGTACAAGTTGGTTTTGAATGGTGTAGCAACTGGGGAGCAAAACACACACGAAACAGAGGCAGGCCAGCTCCAGGAGCCCACCTCCACCCCCAAGCCTGCCTCCCTCAGTGTTTTGAGTCACCAACAGTCCTTCTACCCATTAATCACACAGCATCTGTTGGGCCTCAGTTGTACTTAATTAATGAATAACAAGGTTTTCAGACCATTAAAGGGCACAACAAGCTTTGGGTGCTTGGACCAGGGAGTTCACATCTGTGCTCATTTCACCACAATTAAACAGAAACAGCATATTGAGGAAAAAACCACACAAGTTAAGCATCACATTGCCACGTAGATACTAGAAGCCTTTGCATTACATGTGAAACTTGCTAGTTTGTTCCAGTTTTGCCCACCTTATTTTACTTCTGCTAACATGATTTTTTAGAGGAGATTTATTCCAAGATTTAAAAATTTTTTTTATCCTTTAGCAAAATGATTTTGTTATTTGCTGCAGTAGGAAACCATACGCGTTCCTTGTGTTATCCAGAAATCAAATCATGCACTCTGGAACCACCATCGAGGTTTCCGTGCTTTTATTGACCACGGTGTCCTTTCTGCAGACCATTAATGCTGTTTCTGGGGAGGTGGAACTGTCACATCTTTTTGCAGTTAAATAAAAGGCAAATACGTGAACATTGTGACCTGCGTTTTGCCAACACGTTGCATAAATACGCTGAAGCACGATGCAAACATGACATTGATTTTGCTGTACAACTAGGAGCCCATAAAAATACACCATGGGGACCTCGTTTCCCTTGCACTTTCCCAAAGAGCACGTTCTCCAAGAGAACAACCCAAAATACCAACAGCAAGCATTCCACCAGCAACAGGCAACTTGCTTTCCTGTGGCCCCCAGTGAAGAAATACAGAACAGCTTGGGTTGGAAAGGACATTAAACACCACCCAGTTCCCACCCCCTGCCATGGGCAGGGACATCTCCCACTAGCCCAGGTTGCTCTAAGCCCCATCCAGCCTGGGCTTGGGCACTTCCAGGAATGGGGCTTCCACAGCTTCTCTGGGTGACCTGTGCCAGTACCTCACCACCCTCACCGTGAAGAATTTCTTCCCAACACCTAATCCAAATCTAGCCTCTCTTAGTTTAAAACCATTCTCCCTTGCCCTGTTGCTACAGGCCCTACTAAAAAGTCCATCTCCATCTTTCTTAGATGAAACATAGCATTCTCAGCTGCCTCTGAAAGAAACAGTGCTACCCATCAACCCTCACCAAAGGCAGACCCGCTAGGGAAACGGCTGAATCGCTTCAGCTCCCTTCTCCTTGGGTCTGGTGTCATTAGCTGGAGAGGGCGGCTCTGGGTTCAGCCTCTCCTAAGACAAGCCCACTGCAGCCTTTGGTGGGTCACTGCACACCAGTCTGAGCCTTGCCCATTGCTTCAAGCAAGCAGTCGATCTCAATCCAGGCTAAGAGCCCAGCATCTCAACACCACTGCAGTGGTGCCAGATGCACCATGACTTAGTCCCATAGCAGCCTCCACCAAAACAGCTTCTTGGGAATGACCAACCAGCAGCTACAGCACCCCCAGAACCGAGACAAAAACACCTCTGAGAAGCTTCACCAGACCAGTTAGCAACACACAGTTCACCCATTTCATTCCCTACCTGCTGTGGCAGAGCCTGCAGGTGCTCATCTGGACTCCACAGGACCAACATAGGTTGAATTTCAAGCAATATTTGATGCACAGTGCAGAGAAGGTGCTCACAGCCCAAGCTCTCAGAAGAAGTGTGCTGGGGGAGCAGCCAAGTGAAATAGCTGCAGCTGGACAAGCCTGATGCCTAACAAGCCCAGCCCCCCAGCTGCTGACCCCCGTCACCTGGGGAAGGGGGCTCGGCCGAGGTGAAGCAGCCCAAGAGAACCCAGGGAGATGTGGCCTCAGCTCAAGGGATCTGCTGCTTGTTGTGCCTATGTCGTGGCAGTGCAGGGGGCAGTTTGGGCAGCACAGGCACCCGGCTTCACCCCGGGATGCTTCCCTGGGGTTGGTGTGGTGCCCAAAAGGAGCAACTTCAAAGCTTCCCTGATGGGGGAAGCTCAGAGATGCTGCCAGCAAAGGGCTCCCTGCAAACGCAGCCTGTTGCAGGTGTCAGAGGGAGACACAGATCTCGGCCGTTAGCAAACTGGGAGCAGCTGGGTTGGCTCCTCAGCTGAACCCTGCAAGATAAAGCCCTGCAGCGTGTATCCCGAATTATAAAATGACTTTGTCTGTGGGAGCAGATGCAACTAGCTATCACTCAGCC
>JAVJGI010000035.1:1179825-1190168 GCA_035590275.1 Ibycter americanus | reverse complement strand
AAAGCCCTGCAGCGTGTATCCCGAATTATAAAATGACTTTGTCTGTGGGAGCAGATGCAACTAGCTATCACTCAGCCACGCTGGGTGGAAAATGTGCTCCTTTAGCACAAAGGCAGCCAGTTCGTTCAAAGGGGCAGAGTGCGCCAGGTGAGCAGCAAAGCAAGCTGTGCTTAACTCTTATGGGCATGCTAAAAAGCAAGCAGCAGCCTCCTAAAAACCCTCTATAGCACCGGGAGGGGGTTGGAAGCACTGTGTTCATGCTGGTGTTGCTGTGCTCTGCTTGCTGGCTCCTATCTCACGCACTTTGCGTCCCCAGCTTGTTGGAGCAGGGGCCATCCCAAATGTGGAACCGCAGGCTAATAACGCCGCAGGTCAGGTGCTGCTGGCCAGAGGAGGAGGATGCTCAGTGACAGTAATTGTTCTCTGTCCCCCAGGAGAGTCGTGCGGTAGAAAGCAAACAGTGATACATTGGGGCAAGGGGAAGACAGACTGTGGACCCTGAGATAGTTCTGTTCGCTAAATGGGAATTGAAAGAAAATCTTTTATCTGTGGAGTGCAGAGCCTGGGGAGATGGAGATAACGCAGCTCCATTGCGCTACTGCGTGTGATACCAACCGAGCCGCCGGGCTTTCATGCTTTCTTTTAATTACCCCCTTCCTGCTAAATTTAATTGGAAAATAAACAAGCAGGAGCCTTTAGAAGGAGAATCAGAAGCAGAGAATGTCCACTCAGAGAGATTAATTACATTGATCTGCCCTAATGATGTCCGCTCCTTCCAGAGAGTGATAGGGCTCCAGGGTTTCATGGGTGGCTGAAGGTGTGACTGTAACTACATCCCTGACATCTCAGTTCCTTCTTCAAATAGTGAGTAATAAGCCCTTCAGCAAACACTCAGGAACACAAGAAAAACGGAGGAGTGCACAATTTTGTAGTAAATTATTGCTTATGTTATGTGTGACATAGGAATACATATGCACTTACAGAAATCCTGGCAGGTGAGAGAGTACAGCGAGACCTCAAAATCAATTGTGTGCATGTAGGAAATAAAACTTGACACTGTGGATCTTCCCATTTCGGTGCTGTGGTTCACCGTCAGGTCAGATCAATAACACTTTTGGAACTATCCCCGTTGGATTTTATTCAGCATTTGTCAATCAAACTATTGCAAATTTTTAATCTTGTTTTTCAGGCTCCTGGGGAGCTACATCAGAGCTGTTGGAATGCTGAAAACTTTATTTTTGAAAAGACTTTCAGAACAGCCCCCAGAAGACATTTTACATCCAAAAAGCACCTTTTTGCTCCCTTTTAAAAGGCACTGCTTTGTGGCCATGACTTTGAGGTGGGGGTTGTGAGCACCCCTTCCCCGCTGCCCGCCGAGCTGTGAGCATGTTGAGCTGCAGCTGAGGCTTAGGACGAGCCTGTCGCTGAGTCTTTTGGGGGGACACATCCAGGCTCTGGTCCTGCAGATGCTCAGACACGTGGTTTAACTTTGCACGCAGCACAAATCCCGGTGCAGTAGGTCCACAAAAGTGCATGTAGAAAGGATGTCTGGGAGGGCCCCAGCAAGACACCTCATCTGCCTCCCAGCCAGGAATTTCTGGTTAAAAAATTCTCCAAATATTTAACTTAAATCTCCCTTGCTACGATTTAAGTCTTGACCCAGGTCAGAGGGAGCAGATTATCACCCATCCAGGGAAGCGTGAGTGCAATCGCAAGCAGGACGGGGACCGCAGGGGCCAGGTCTGCTGCAGAAAAGCAAGCCCTGCAGGGCAGCTTAGGCAGGCTGGGCTCACACGCTGCTCTTTCCACAACCGCCGTGCTGGCCCCCTTGCATGTGCATACACAGGTGGCCCTGGGTGGCGGGTACAGGCTGCGGTCCCCAAGCTCAGCTTTCCACCCCACTGTAGGATCAGCATCCTTACAGCACCTGCGGAGAGAGCGCTGGAGAAGGTGCTATTGTAGGAACAGCATCTTTATGCTTTATGGCTGAGATATATATATATATATATATACACACACACACATATAGCTGATATATCTTTACTGTGACAGCAATGGAGCAGATGCTTTCCACAACCACACCAAAGGAGGGTTGTGTAGCTCCTGCCTGTGCAGAAGGGCAGAGGAGCAGAGGAGGGCTGCTGCAGTGGCATAGGGGCAAGGACCTTCACCTCGTGTTGCCTCATACCCTGACTGCAAATGGAAACCCTTGCACTGGATTTAACCCTTCTGTTCACACAGAATTTGTGTAGATTACAAATATTTCCAAGCGAGGGTTTTTTTTCATCGCTCTGGGTACGTACAAAACCAGCCACAGCAGAGCCCAAGTCCAGCTCAGGACCACTTGGTTCGGCTGCACTACACGTAAATAACAGCAGCAAAGCCTTTTATAAACAGAAAAGCAAGTACAGAACCCAGACTTGGTAGTTTCAAGAATGAAGCAGTAGTATAAGCAGCTCCCCCGAAAAAATGTATAGATCTACCACAACCTTTGGGACTGCAGAAGAGAGGACAGAGCGATGAGAAACCCAGCCCTGGTAACCATCTGCCCTTCCAACCACCCGTTTAACTGGGGAACAAACTTCATAAAAATAGTATTTTGGAGCTGTTCCCCAGTTGCCAATACAGACAGACACACCATTTATATGGGAAACTCATATCCAGGGAAATAAATTAACGTGATAAAAATGAGTGAAAAGGGGACAGTTTATGAGTTTGGATGCACGCTGCCTCTCCCTCCCATCTTGTCCTCACCACATGTGTTTTAATTTTCCTCCCACTCCCATCCTTATTGTACTCCTCTTCCCAGGGAGACAAAACACAGCACTCTCCTCCTAAAACTGCCAACAGCAGGAGGAGAACAAATACTTCAACTTAACCCTGCTTTGGCTTCAGTCCCATCCCTGGGGCAATGCCTGTGCCCTCCCGTTGGCAATCCATAGTGTCCTGCCGTGGTCCTTGTCCTGGGCAGATGTGCTGAGCAGGCTGGGGCTGCTTGCTGAAGGACCCAGCCGCTCTTTGCAGGTACCACCTCTGTGAGTTGGTCAGAAAAGCAAAACCCACAAAACCCACCACTTCGGAAAGGAAAAAATAAAATGAATCGCTTTAGCTGTAGCTTGCACAATGCACTCTTTGCCTAAGCAATCAACCATCATACTGCTCCTAAAAACCAGGGGAGCCCAGGCAAAGGAAAACGGTTGAGAAAGACATGGCAGCACCCAGGCAATCACATTACAGCAGGGGAGATGCAAGGTCTTGGCATCCTCGCACCCAGCCCACCGCCACACTCCTAGCTGGAACCCAAACACCCTCTTCACTTAATCAATAATACTTTGGTGGCTTTTTGGGTTGTTTATGGTTGGTTTTTCTTTTGACTGAATCTCCAAACATTTGCTAGGACCACAGCTCAATAAAATAAGACTATCTGTTAGTCTCAGGTGGTCCAAGCATTATCTGGGCATGGGATTGATGTTTCTGTGCAAGCAGGACACAGGGCAATGAGGATGGAGAGCTGGGTGCTGTGCAGATGGAGATGCTGCCTTCTTTTGTGTCTGCATGGCAATGCTCATCCATGAAAGAGGCTCCCTGGTGCTGCCTTTGTACACATAAGCAAATGATTGCCTTCGTTATCATGGAACGGGGCCAGCTTGCCAAATTACAGTAAGTTTTTAAAGTAAATGTTGTTTTAGACAGGAATTCATTTGCTTTGGAAAAGGTGGCTGCTGCCTGCAGGGATCTTTGCAGAGGGGGATGTAAACCAGAGCAGATTGCTGCTGGCCCTCGCTAATCCATTCCTCAGGAGGAGGGGGAAAAGGTGTTGCTGAAAGTGAAAAAACATCCCAGGGAAATGCAGTTTTTCCCAGAAGAGTGGCAGCTGCATTTTCCCCGGCCGCAGCCACTGGCAATGACCATCGGATAAGCTACCACCTGCGTTTGCTCACGAGGGGCTCCACTCCGAAACTAGCAGAGCCTGTAAAAAAATCACTGGCTTTGTAGGATGTGGGATCCGGCCCCACGTCCTCACCCACTGAGAGCCTGCCAAACTGCTTTCCTGCCGAAACCCCTCTTCAGGTTTCGAGCATCGCCACCGCAGCACCTCCCTTTTATCGAGACCCCCCCATTCCGGTGTTGCACTTTGAAGGGGCAGCATCATCCACAGCACGAGGGGAAGGCAGGACAAAGAAACAGAGGCACACAGCACGATGCCTGGCCCCAGACTTTGGGGATAAAAGGCACCACCACCTTCCGCTGGGCGGGTGGGCAAAGCCAGTGAGAATTGCGGGAGAGGGAAGTGCTCTCTTCATGGGGCTGCCTTTCATGTGGGCCGCTGAGAACGTCTGATTTTAACAAAACCCTTGCTGTTCCCAAGCATCCAGCTGCTGATGACTGTGGGATTTGCGTAGCCTGATGCAGAAATGGCTTTGTGGGCCTGATGCCCGAAGCTGATGCTCTTTGGCACTGGAGGTAACTGTGTCTGTGGGGCTCTGCAGTCCGTCTGCTCCAGAATAAACCAGAATAATGCTGGCTATGGTCCCGTCCATTGCCTGGTCCTGGCTAGCTGCTCAGCCTCCTCCTTCTGCCGCCTTTTGCAGAGCCTCTGCTATGCTGGTGCAGAACATACTCTGTGTTGGTGCTTCACGAGCCTTCCCAGCTCTTCTAACAACTGAAAGCAAGGTGGAAACACATCCTTCCCCTCCGCGCTGAGGCCCTTTCTTTGCTGCAGCCACTTGGAAAAACTAACAGCACTAAAAGAAGGGCTTATAAAAATAATTCCAAGTGATTACCGCTAAAGAATGTGAAATATTTTCATTTGCTTTTCTTACAAAGTTGACTTTGTTGCATTTATTCACAGGGAGTATTTTTCTTTCTCTATGTAAAGGCCCCTGCAAAAATCCTGGGAGGATTTGCGAAGCGTCATATTCCTCAGTCAGACTTAGGAGAACCCACTGGAGCCCAAAGGGAATTCTAATAGACCTGTTGATAAAAATATGTAGCATAAGGTTTATAGATCTGTATATGAAGTATGCATGTGTGTTTGTGTGTGTATTATTGTTATATATATAAAAATAAATAATAACTAAAGAGGGTATGTATTTCCTGCAAAGACAAGTATTGCATGAACGAATAAACCGTGGCACCAAGTCCCGTGGTGGCTGGGCTGTGTTCCCTCGAAATGCAGGCTCAGCACGCCCTGGGGTGACACAGCGAGCCAGGCTTGTAACGTCTGCAGATTGAGGAGAAGAAGACGAGGACGAGACAACAACCTGGTGCAAACAGATCCCCTTCGCTTGCTCCCCTCCCAGTCACAAAGGTGTTTCCCAGTAGCCGGCTCTGGCACTTGTGGCTGTTCGCAAAGCCTTTCTCCATCCGTCCCATTACGCTCCACGTTTTGGAAGTGGTTTTTCTTCCCCCTCCCCTGCTTGTATTCAATGCTGTTTGGTTTTCCACTTCCTTCCAGGCATTTTTAAATAACTCACAGGGTCTCCAGCAGCTTGGCTTTATGACTCCTGGTGCTCGTCCCAGACAGCACCCAGGGCTCTGCTGATCCTGCCAGGGGGGCAGTCCCGGCGGAGCAGGAGCAGGGAAGGAGGAACATCTCCCCATACCCGACTGCAGCCAAAAACTGTCAGAAACAGTTACTCTGAGTTGCTGAATAAGCAAGCTAATGACATGCCACAGCTTCATAATTATGAGACCCTTAGCAAAAATCAGTATTCTTCTTTACCTGGCTGCAAGGCACACAAGCCAATGCGCCTACTGTTGCCATAAATGTAATAATGATGTTGGCTAGTAACTAAATAAAGCCACGTCCTGTTCCTGATACTTTGGATTTTGTTTCCGTTACATCCCTGCTAATTCCTGCTTCCTAGCAAGGGGCTCCAACACTGGCCACTACACATCATCCTTCAAAAACATTTAGCTGGAAAACGTTCCAATCAGCTCTGATACTATTAAGATTTTCTTGCTTTAAAAGCAGATGATAAAAATCTTAATATCCAATCGGTGTTACTGTAAATCATCAAAACTAAAGTGGGCTCCTGCACTGCCCAGGTTGGCATTAGTAGGGGTCAACCCAGTTCCACATTGCCCAAATCCCCCAAAATTTCACATGCAGAAAATGTTATTCCATCCCAAGAGCCTGCCCACTGTCCTGGGGCTGCCAGGCCCTGCTCCTCGCCCTGGCGAGCGGGTGCTTTGCTGCACAGCACCAACCCAAGGTGATGTCCTTGAGGACGTCCCCAGAGGAAGCCCAGTTCCTCCTATTCATGTCTGCTTGCTGCTGGTGCAGGTGTCCCCGCCCCGGCCCCATTGTCCCTTGTCCCAGCCTTGGGGGTTTGTACAAACAGCCGTTGCTGATGTCAAGCAGACGGTACATGTTTCCTTCTTTGGCCTTGAATAAACATTTTTTTTAACCAGTTCCTTCAGCAAGCTGATTTTTAATTCTTTTTTAATCTTTTTTTTTTTTTTTAAAGTCCAGTATGCCATTTGGCAGGATTTCTGTTCTCCAGAAGATAATTTGGTTTTGATTATTACCTGAAACAGGGGTTTATAGATGTGTTCAGCCATGGGGGTTGAGAAACAAAACCCCTTTTAACTTAGGAACTGGGACTTTGATTGCTTTTCAAATGGGAACATCAGCCCAACTGAGAGGAAAATTCAAAAAGCACAGCACAGTGAATAAAAAACAATGGAAGCGTGATGTGTTTTTAAGTTACCAAAAACTACTCTCCTGCCAAAACTGTGGGTAAAAATATTCGCCTGAGCATCGCAGATGAAGATCTCAGTGAAAAGTGGCAGGGGGCAGAGGGGGGAGGTTTCCTGCCCATGAAACTGTAACCAGCCTGTAAACAGCTCCAGCAGGAATGTTCAACATCTATTGAGGGGAGGGGGGGAGGGGGGGAGATAATAAAGCCACTGGAAAAAGTTATTAGTGATACTTCTGCAAATCAAAGCAAAGGATCTGACACTGCAGTCTTGAAAAAGAAGTTCTCTTCCCTATGACAGGAGCCCTGACTTCTGTCTGGTTAGACCTCATACACATCCTAAGGAAGAGTATCACCAGGAATTCATTAATTACTCTGTTGGAATGACCTCTTAAATGTGCACCTATAAACTATTTTTCAGTATTTTTGGTTTTGTCCATAACCCCTGCTTGGAAACATCCGGAGGAGACGTAGTTAGAAATGGCCATTTTTTGTCCATGGAACTTGGTCAGACAATAAAATGCTCGTTTGGGTTGTTGAAATAAATCGTCAGTTGAGCACTCGGCTTGTTTGACCATTTCAGCTGGAAAAAGAAAACCCGAGCAGTGTTTTTATAAAAGCAAAGACATGTACTGGTTTAGCAGAAAGGAAATGCTTAAGAAAATTCCCCCCATTTCTTTCAGTAGGAAATTCTGAATAAACCCAGTTCAAGATGTCATTAAAGCATTTTTTTCCTCCCAATGCAGTTTTTCACTGTGGCTGCTGACCCAAAATGCTCGGGTTTTGGAACATTAGCCGTGGATCCCTGCATGTTATTCTCAGCTCAGATAGGAGCAACACCTCTGCATCACCTAAGCCATGCTTCTCTCTTTTTTTTGGTGAAGGCAGTGCCATCTGGTAGCTTGCCAAAATGTAGGGTGCAGGAGGGGCTGGTGAAGGGGCTGCAGCTCCTGCCCCCTCCTCCTTTGCATCAAAGGTCTTTGCAACTTTCATATGTGCCGAGAAGACCCAACACCCAGCACCAGTCCCAGCTGCTGGCCAGAGGACATCCCAGCGACCAGGGCTCTCCCAGGAACGCTGTATGTAAACAGGTCTGGGGAAGAACAACAGAAATCTGTAGCTTTCAGTATTGGGACTTCTGGAAACGTTTATATTTAGGGTATAAAGGAGGGAAGCGAACAAGGGGGTGTCTTGTTTTTGTTCCTCGGTAGGATTGCTGTCACTTGCTACCTCCTTAGTGAGCCGACTCAGCACACAAAACCCAGGCAAATCTACAAACAGGAGAGAACAGGCTGCCCAGGAAGGTGGTGGAATCACCATCCCTGGAAGTGTCCGAAAAATGCATAGATGTGGTACTTAGGGACATGGGTCAGTAGTGACCTTGGCAGTGCTGGGTTAACGGTTGGACTTGATAATCTCAAAGGTCTTTTCCCACCTAATTCTACGATTACTCGAATGAACATTGAATTAATGGCTATGGTGGATGCCTGCTAAGCAGAAAAGATAAGACAGACTCACAGGTCAAGGGGTTAAGGTCTGAATGAGTTGCTGCAAGAGGGAAGCTCCAGGAGAAGATCCTGGGGATGCGGAAGGGCGGCGGACTGTCAGTGAGGGAACCAGGATTAGCTTTTTTTAAACTCATTAGCTTTTTGCTCATTTACTATCCCCCTGCCTCACACTACCACATATTCCGATGACCGTGCAAATAAACCACTCCACATTACTTGACATGTGCAAAACGTGTCATCAAACCACTCTACCTGCCTGTCTTCATCCAAGGGCCTCCAAACAGCAAGTGGAAAGCACAAGGAGCACTGTGTCTGGAGACCCCATCCTGCAGTCCTCCCTTCTTCAGGGCAGTCTGTTCATCTTCACCCTCTACATCACTGTCACCACCTTGACCTCTCTGCAGGTGCTGCTTGAATCTGCTTGAAAAGGGCAGCTTTATCAATAAAATAAATAATGATGGGTCCAACCCAGGACACGCCGAGGGGTGCTCAGATGTGCAAAATGCTGGTCTGCATAGGTGCAGGGCTGCCTTGCGTGCGTGGCTGCGGCATCCCGACGGTGAGCACGCCTGCCGCAGTGCTGGGGCAGAAGAGAAGTCACCGTGGTGCCTGGCATCTCCTGGTCTGGAAAAGGACAGCCACAGCAAGTCTTGCACTAGTAAATATTCAATTTAAATATTTCAAAGTATTTAAATTTCAATCATGCTATTGAAATACTTTCGGATCCTAAAACACTGTTGCGGAGAAGTTGCTTCAAGCCCTTCTAGGGGCTTTTGCGACACTAGTGTTTGTTTAAATGTTACGGCGTGCTATATTTATATTTGTAATGCTTTTGCCCTTTCTCCAACAGCCTTCTGCAGAGCCACCGACATCGGCCAGACCTGGCTGATTCTCTGTGCTACACTGGCTAGGGGTCAAGTGATTAACATGTTATTAACAGGAAGCATCGCAGCACCAGCCCTCACCCGCCTGATGCTGGGGCAGAGTCTGGCCAGTGCTTCCCCCGACACGGAGGGTTTGATCCGGATGGCATCGGGGACTGGCCAAGCTTGGCTCTGTCCTGGCAGCCTGGACCTTCCCACGACCTAGCTCCTATTTCAGGCCTTATCCGTCTATTTAAAGCGCACGAAGAAGGGGAAAAATGCACTGGAGATGTAGCATGTGCATGGGACACTGCGCCAAATATTCAGTTTCTTTTAGAGGCTGATAGCGAGGGATCCCACGGCGTTTTGTTTTTGCTTGGTGGGTTGTTTTCTCTTTTTCCCCTTTTAGCAATGCATGCTTGAAAACGATCAGGCCCTATTAGGGATTAGAAAAGTCATCTGCTGGGGTGAGTGAGTAGATCAAGCACTGGAAAACCAAAAAAGCAGGGAAAAAAGCAGGAACCCGGGTAGTTTCTCCTGCAGAAAACCATCGGTGGCTGAAGGGCAGCGAGCCCCTCCGCAGCCAGAGCTTTGGGATGGGAGCGAGGAGGGGGAAGACAGCGAGGGGACCGGCGGGGCCGGCAGCAGCGAGCAGGCAGCTACAGGAAGCCACAGCCTCCGGTGATAAATAGGAGACCGGGGAGCACAGGATGCACGTAGGGCGAGCTCGGCAGGACGAGGGGATGTGAGCCGGCGGCTGGCGAGTACCTCCATCTGTCCCTTTGTCCGTCCAGCCGGCGGGATGGCCGCGGCCCGGCTGCTGCCGCTGCTGCCGCGCAGCAGCGGGGAGCCCCACCGGCCCCGCGCGCGCCTCCGTGCCGGCTGCGCCGCGCTACGACAGCCAGCTCCCCCGGGCTCGTCCCGACGGCAACTCCGCGGCCACGCCAGCGGCTCCAAGAGGCGGCAACCGCCAGAGCCGGCGACGCACCGCCCGCGGCCTGCCGGACGGCACCCGCTGCCGCACCAGAGCGGCTGCCCTCCCGGAACCACCGCCACCGCTTCTCGCCTCGGCCCCTTCCACGGGCACGCCCCAGGTGGAAGGCGGACGGCGCTAAGCCGGGGACAGCGCCCGCTCTCCCCGTTTCCACGCGGAGAACGAGGCTGGGACGCCCCCCCACCCCAACCCGGGCAACGCCCCCTCTCCGCCGGGCGCGGCCGAGGAGGGCGGCGTGGAAGCGGCGGGCAGGGCCCGGGCCGGGACGGTCGCG
>JAVJGI010000035.1:1169794-1179802 GCA_035590275.1 Ibycter americanus | reverse complement strand
TTCAGCTTCCGCGGGATGTGTCGGCCCCTGCCGCTGGCCGGGCCCAGCCGGGTGGCCTACATCACCGCCTTCGGGGTGCGCAGCTCCCGCCTGGACGCGGCCCCCTTGGGAACGCTGGCGGAGGCCACCTGCGAGGGGGGCAAGGGCCAGGCCTTTGCCGTCTGCAAGGGGCCGCTGGAGGGGGGCGGCTTTGCCTGGCACCCCCCCGGGCCCCTCTGCCCCGCTGCCTGTGCCCACCGCAATGGGGGCTGCCAGCACCGCTGCCTGGAGGCACCTGGGGAGGCCGCGCGGTGTGCCTGCCACCCCGGCTACGTACTGGCCCCGGACATGGCCTCCTGCCTGCCTGAGGACGCCTGCCAGCCCAACCCCTGCCAGGGGACTTGCTGGACGCGGCCCGGTGGCTTCGAGTGCGGCTGCGAGGCCGGCTACACCCTGGCCCCCGATGGTCGCCACTGCCTGGATGTGGACGAGTGCCTGGCTGCGCCCTGCCAGCACGAGTGCCGCAACACGGCTGGCAGCTTCGTCTGCCTCTGCCAGCCCGGCTACCGGCCGGCCGGGACGGATGGACGCCTCTGCCGTGACGAGGACGAGTGTGCCCGGCCTGGCATCTGCCCCCAGATCTGCCTCAACATCCCCGGCTCCTTCCACTGCGCCTGCCAGCCCGGCTACCAGCGCCAGCCCGGCGGTGGCGATGCCTGCCTGGACGTGGATGAGTGCCAGCGGAACCCCTGCTCTGGGCCCTGCCGCAACCTGCCCGGTGGCTTCGAGTGCCTCTGCCTGCCCGGCTTCCTCCTGGAGGAGGATGGACGTGGCTGCCGCCCTGCACCCACCACCGGAGAGGAGCCCACGGGGGCCCCCAACAGCACCCTGCGCACCACGGGTGTCCCACGGACCACAGGCGCCCCACAGACCGCAGGCAGCCTCCAGACCGCGGGTGCCCCATGGACCACCGGCATCCCCCGGACACTGGGCATCCCCACCGGGGCGACGCTGCCGGCACCCACAGCAGCAGGGTCAGTGCCTGGCCCCGAGCACAGCACCGACGGCCCCCGGCTGCTCCTGTACTACATCCTGGGCAGCCTGGTAGCCATCCTCCTGCTGATGGCCTTTGCCCTGGCCCTGCTCGCCTTCAGGAAGAGAGCAGCCAAGCGGGAGAAGCAGCCGGCCAAAAGTGCAGCGGACAACTACTGCTGGGTGCCGGAGCAGCCGGAGAGCCACGGGGTGGGTGGCGAGCGCAGGTAATGGTGCCCAGGGCAGCGAGGGGGGGGTCAGAGCCTTGAGCGACAGAGACCGTCTTTTTTGCAAACTGAAAAGAAAAAGAGAAGGGATGGGGATGGGGATGGGGACGGGGACGGGGTGATGCTGCCTGTTCAACATGGTTTTGCATGTCCAAGAGCCTGTCCTGGGGTTCCGTGCAAAATGGGAGCTGATCTTTCCTGCAAGGGCAGTTCTCGGCGCTGGGTGGGAAGGCAGCCCAAATCGGTCCTGTGGTTTATAAACCGCCACCGCTCCCGCGAAGGAAGAGTTAACAGGGACAGTGCTGCGAGGTGGAGAGAGGGAATGGGGTTGAATTTGCCTGCCAGGGCTGCCCCTCAACTCTGCAGGACCTCGCCGTGCTTCAAAATAGCAAATTATAAGTTTTGATTTGCCTTCCAAACTGGTTAATTTCATTTTTCATTTGGTCTCTCCTACCTGTATTTCAAATGCCGACATGCAAAAGCAGCAGCTTCCCTGCCCCATCCCTGCAGCAGCACATCCCCTCTCCCCTGGACTTTGTCACCCAAAAGCAACGCTAGTCCCTCCACCCTCACTTCAACCCTTGGTTTGCCTTGTTTTCATTGAAATAGGTTTGAAATTCTTCTGTTTCACCAGGGGAAGAACTGGTCTCTGCAGCCATAAGTAGGTGGTGGTTTGTTTTTTTGTTTGTTTTTTTTTTTTGTAAAAAGATGTCACATCAGAGATAACTGAATAAACCTTTTTAAAACTACAGCAGCAGAGAGCTCCTCCAGGGGAGCAGGCACTGCAAGGTTAGTGGAGCTTTCATCCCTGCAGCTCCCCAGATGCGGGTGGGGAGTGTGATCCGATCCGCTGGGTTTGGAGCAGTGAGACAGCGATGCTTCCCCCGGGGCATCGAGCCCCACAGGGACAAGACCTTCACCCCCCACCCCCCAAGAGCAGGAGGTGCACAGCATGAGGAACGCTGTTCAACTCGGCCTTGTAGATGAGGGGCCAAGGCAGAGGATATATGGTAAAAAGGTATGAAAAACTGTGCATAGAAGAACCACCCACCTGTTTCTGGTGTATTCAGTTTAAGCTACTTGCAAAATACGGAAAACAGTGCTCCCCTTCAAATGCAGCCGGACGAGAGACCGGACTTTGCCTGTTGGATCATACTTTTTGGGCAGGACCCCTTCCCGACTGCTTGGGGTCCAGGCTGTGTGTTGTTTTCCATTCCTCCCCCTGCAAAGAATACACTGGATGTTGTATATTTGCTAATTATTATATATAAGACTTCTAACTCCGCTTCAAAGCAAATGCTTTCTCAGGGCAAAGTTGTTCCCCAGTCTTCCCCAGGTACCCGACGTCAGAGGGCTGTTTATACTGGGCCATGCCTGACAATGAAGCCTCTTCCAGCTGTTTCAGCGTGAATCCTCCACAAAAAAGCAAGTGGCACAGAGGCCGGTCCTGCGTGGCATCAGGCTTTGCTAGCTTCATTATTTGCCCATGCTCTACAAGGCAAAAATGTTCTAGACAAGAACAGACGTGTGATTTGAAGGGCGCATACATTTCCTGAGGTTTCTGCTCATTTTATTGTATACTCGAGGCTTAATGGCTACAGAAATGGGAACTGAACACAAAGGAGTTTGCTGTAGGCAGCGACCTGCATCCTGTTCTTCCATGTGTGGAGGAAAACCCTTTCTTGCTGTTTTTTTTTCGTCTTCATGTCTCCATTGTAAAATTAAAAGAACCCCAAAACACAACACCACAGGAAAATGTGGCTGATAGAAATGTTTTTAATGTTCTGTCTGTGCTTCCTTTTCTCCACACAGTGGCTGGGAGAAGCAGTGAATGCAGCAGTAGCGTTCTTAGAAGTCCCGCAGAAAATTCATGCCCTGTCTGTGTTATGACAAGCCGGCAAAGCATTTCAAATACATGAATAAATTATGCAAAAGAGAAACCGTACCGAAAGCAGTGGGACAACCTACATACATAAAATTATGCCTGCGCTGCCGGGCTATGCCGACTCAGGGGCTACATGGGGAGGAGGCAGTCTCAGTGACGTGCTTCGCATTGCAGGGCACTAACTGCTTGGTCTGCTTTATTGAAAGCTGAGGCGTTTTCCAGATGTTAACAGTCTCAGGGGTCTTTCTGCCTTATTTTTCAGTTAGGGTATCAATTAATTGTTGTATCTAACACTTATTCCGCTATGAAAAAGGGAAAAGGAAGTATAAATGGGGGCTTGGAGCTGGTACAAATCTGAGATGTGCTATTTATTCCAGAAATTCCTCAGTAAAACCTAGAATCCTGATTTCTGTTATGACCTTTGTGTATTCTGGTATGCATACTGTATTACCAGTGGAGTACGGTAGTGAGTCCAGCCTAGGGAAGGCACTAATTTGTGCCTAGGTTTAGTTTGGGCTCTCTCAGGTGGAATATTTCCTGATGTAGCATCCTTCACCCTGGTGCAGTTACACCTGGATAATCTCATGTCTCCCTTTCTTCCTGCCACGAACTCAGCAGGAATGTTTTGATCCCTGTCCTCATTAGAGTTATCCAGGGCCCCATGAATCCCACGGACTAAAGCAAATGGGAACGGGACCAGATAGTTTGGTACCCTGTCTTAAAGGAGACGGGACATTCATCCTGGCGCAAGGGGGTTTTACCGCGGTGCCTGGGGCAGCTACCTCTGCTCCCCGTTCCCTCCATATACATGAGGTGCCATTATAAGCAAGACTTGTAACTGTCCTGCTGTTGCCGTGGCAGGACAGGCTAGCCAACATGTCCAAAATGCTTTGTACGTATCAACTGGTTTGTAATGAAGTAAGTGTTATATTTTTATGGTCCAGAATTTAGACACACCTCGTCCTTCACAGCAATGGCACGTCAGGACTGAGTCGACTTTGTTGTCCACACAGCAATGGCACAGCAGCACAGGCTTGCAGTTGCCTTTGACTAAAAGGATAAGGTCATCCCACACATTGAATAACACCATATGTTGCTTTTCTGATGAAACACTAATAAAATCTAAACAGAATGTGTCTCCAGTGGTTTTTAATACATATATATGATGTCAAACTTGACATATATATGATGTCAAAATATATTATTGATTTGGTACATGTAATCCTTGCATTTTCTACAGTGGTGGATGGTGCTAACAGATCCTCTGTCCATGCTCATCCCTCATGCAGCAAAGTCAGTGGGGTCTCATCCTTTCATAGGCACTGCTATCCTGAGGGAGGGCCATTCACTTCGTGTCTACCAAGGCACTGGGATGATCTCAGTTGGATCCTGAGTCCACAAGCAAGTGTGGACTCACTTGAGTGAGTAAAGCCATGAGAAAGCTCCTAAGCCCACGAACAAGGTCCTAAGCCCACGAATATTGTCCTAAACCCACGAGCAATGTCCTAAGCCCACGAGCAAGGTCCTAAGCCCACGAGCAATGTCCTAAGCTCATGAGCAAGGTCCCAAGCCCATGAACATGGTCCTAAGCCCATGAACATGGTCCTAAACCCACGAGCAATGTCCTAAGCCCACGAGCAAGGTCCTAAGCCCACGAACAATCCCGCTGATTTCAGCCTAGCTCTATATGAGGGCAGAGACCTGTTTTTCTGGCTCTGGTCAGCAACCGGACATAGAAGTCACTCCATGAATTCAAGCTGCAGGACTGCCAGCGGCTAGAGCTACCCCCATGGCATGCACCACCAAAGAAAGGTCATCCTGAAAAGGGAAAGGGTCTCAAAGATGGGGGAAAAACCCCTCAACAACACAAAACCCCATTTGTTTTGCCCATGCCTGCAGTAGCATTCATGTGGTGTTTCATCAGTCACTGATATTTGCCTAGAATAGTGTTTAAAAGCAAGAAAACCCTAAAAAAAGGATACTGAGTCTCATGATGGATATTTGGTGCCTCCAACGCATCAGACTACAAGGAGTGTTCCCAGAGTTGTTCTGCCGGCCACTGGCCATGCAAAATTTGCCAGCAAGAGCCTGCACAGGGAGCAGGGGGTGTCCCTGCCGAGCACAACGAGCTGCCAAGGGTGGGATGATGGAGATATCTCAGCAGCAACGTTGTTGCCAGCCAAAGCGTGGCGAGAGGCTGCCAGCCTGCTGTTACCTCTGATCTCATTTATTGTGCTGTGCCAAGGTTGGGGCACGCTGGGTGGAGTTCCCCCTGCAATAGCCTCACCGCTAACCCGATAAACCAAAGCCAAGCAGCGCAACATGGTAATTCAGCCACACCCCATATATCATTTTCCCCCATTTCTGGGAAAGGTGCTGCAGGGAAACAGCCCCCACCAGAAGAATTTAGAGAAAAGGTACTGACTAAGGTTAAAATATTATCTACAAAATACCATGCTCCTGAATTCAAATTCCGCAGTCAGCTACTGCAAAAACAGATGCTTTAAATGTCTGTTCATTTCCTCTTTTTATTATTTTTGTCTTTCAAATGTTTCTTGGCATTTGGCTCTCCCAAGCCCTTTCAAGGCCGCTAAGTGAAGTTCACGTCTGGCGGAGCAGATTCAAGCAGCGCTGGTGACAACGTGCCGGGGGGAAGGAGCCAGCCTGTGGCAGAGCAAAGATCCTGCGGCTTTCCTAAGGGAAAACCCAGCCTCGGGGGCCTCGAGCTGCCGGGCAAGTGCATGTCTCAGGGATGCTGCAAGGCTCAACAGAAAGCTGATGGCGAAGGATAAGAGTCTGACGCCCCTAGATAAGCCAAACTTCCAGCATTTTCCCTGCTGGGGTCCTGACAAGGTTTGCCTAGCCTCTCCATCCCCTGTACATGGAGCTACGCGCTTGCCATCCCTTACAGAAACTGCCAATTAACTCAGCTGCACTGGCTTGGGGCAGGGCACGGGGTAGCATGAGGGGTCAGGGCAGGGCACGGCGTGGAAGAAGTCACACACTTGCTGTGCCAGATGTCGCAGACACCCAGCCTCGGGAAGCTTTAATCCCTGTGGGAAACTGCATCGGCTGCTTTCCCTGGTTGTAGTCCAAGAATTAACATAAAACTATGAGCCAGAGGAAAAAAGTAGCAGGCGTGCTTGCAGGACCTAGTCCAGCCCTACCACTGCTCCCAAACTGTATTTTCTGCACCTGGGCTGAAAACTGTGGCCATAGCAGACCACGGAGACGCGGGTACCTGTGGAGAAAATGTATTTTCCCGGTTCTGGCAGGGAAGCAGGCTCACTCACCGCCTGGACCGATCCCTCCAGCCCTGCCTTCTCCAAAGCCATGGTGGACAAGACTCCCTCCAGGCAAAACCGCACCAAGTAATGCTCTTAATTCGTGTGCAGCCCATTAAGCATCCTCAGGGCAGCTGTGCAGCAATGCCCCCTTGCAGGTCCCCATCTCGCTCAGATGCCCACCCAGGCATTAAGTCATATTTTTTGATGTATTTGTTCATCCACTGCTTCCTGGCCTTGAGATACTTTTCCTCTGGTTCAGTGCAGGGAAATTTGCTTTTTCTGCATGGGATTGCAGCCCCAGCCCCGCGGGAACAGGGCTCGCACACCGCTGGTGCGCGCCGCCGAACGCCATGCAGGTCACCCAACGCAGGCAGAAGGGCCCCGTCCAGGTTTGATGGTCCCAGGCAGCACCGCGGGCAGACCGTGCGCCGGTGGAAAGGCACGCGTGTGCTGCTTAATGCTCTGCCTTGCAGTTTTTGTTAATCGTGACATAACCATTTGAGATTATATTTTTATGTCATAGTATAGTATATTTATTATATGTACTTTTATAGAATTATATCTATTATATTACATTACAGTATAGTATATTTATGATACTGATTGTATTAATTATTATGTTAAATATACTTCTTATATTACAGTATAGTATATTTATTTTATTATATTTATTAGATTAAAATTTATTATATCACATTACAGTACAGTACAGTATAGTAATTATATTCATTATATTCCACTCCATTACAGTATAGTATAGTACATATATTATATTTATTGCATTTATTATATTACAGTACATTACAGCATAGTATATTTATTATCCTTATTATATTTATTGTACTTATCTTAATTATATTGTATTACATTCAACTACATTACATTATATTAAACTGTGTATAATTATCAGCATCCTGACATGAGGAACCTCATTTCCAAAGCCCAAGGACCAAGCAGCAAAGAAGATCCGTGACACATAACCACAGGTCAGAAGAAGTATTCAAAATACCCGCTGCTGGCATTCCTCTGCCCGGAGGGTGACAGTGACATCGCCGATGAGTCAGACCCAAGCAGAGCCAAAGGTCCCCCTCGGTTATCGCGGGGGACAGCCGGCCCCGCCAGCGGTTCTGGAGGGCAAGGCGAGTGGCGGCAGGAAGGGCACTGTGAGTCAGCCCCGCGCGGCCGCACCGGCCACGGCCTGCCCTGCTCCGGGCCGACGGAGGGAAAGGATCATCTCAATAAAAAAAGAGTTATTAAAACATGGTTAATCTCCTTTCTCCTGCCTGGATTATCTTTCCCGTCTAGTGGCGAGGCCAGCCCGGCAGACTGTTGTCAGCAGGGCAAGGACATCAGTGGGATGACCTGAGTAATCATTGTTTTGGGAGTACTGTATTTTTTCCTGGAATTTTTCAAAATATTTCTCATCATGCAGCCTTGAAAAGGAAATTTGTAACTGTTTTTAGAATTACTTTCTTTTTTAAAAAAAAAAAAGAACAGAAAACTATCAGGGCTTTTTCCTTTCCACCCACCATGTTCTGTCTGCTTTCTTTTTCTGTTGTTTGCCCTGACCTTTCCCCCCTTATTTTGCTCTTTTTTTTTTTTTCTGAAAACAGAAAAAAAAGGTAAAGAAAGGAAAAGAAAAAGAAAAAGAAAAACAAAATGAAAAACAAAAAGGAAAAGAAAAAGGAAAAGGGAGAAAAAAAGGAAAAGGAAAAGGAAAAAGAAAAAGGAAAAGAACTGAAAAGGGAAAAGAAAAAGGAAAAGGAAAAGGAAAAGGAGGAAAAAGGAAAAGGAAAAGACCACCAGAAGTGAAAAAACCCCCGCAAACTGGGGAACAACAGGTTTTATTAAAGCAACGCAAGGTCGGCATTACCAAGCCCTCCAGGAAACTTCTGGGAATTATCCCCTGTGCATGTTTTGTGGCAATGAAGAGCAGCTGAGCTCTTCCCAGACGAATGATTCCACGCTGGCAGGAATGGAATCTTAGGGGGAGACGATGGCTTTGGGCTGAGATTAGGGACCCCTGGCCTGCCCCCAGCTCTGCGCCATGCCCCCGCCTGCCCCCCTCCTGGGCGAGCATCCCTGCGGGGGGAATTACACCCACAGGCTTTTGTTTCCCGTGCAGGTGAACGAGCTGAAATTTTCGAGGGGTTGACACGATAGCTTGGAATGCTCTGTAGGCCAGGCTCTGAGCTCTCCATCGCTCCTCCTGCAGTCGGAGTGGAAAATAGCATTTCCTTGACATTCCCTTTCCCAGAGAGCCGTGGATGAAGGTGTGAAAGAGGCCAAAGACGGGCAGGGGGAAAGGTGTCTGATAAAGAGCACGAGCTCCGCTGCTCCCATTTCCATCAGGCTAGCCTTGCAGCTACCAAGCAGCACAGCTTGCCTCGTGATGGCTTTTTAAAAAATATATATTAAAAATTATTATTGTTATTGTATTATTTATTATTAAGGATTATTATTCCTCTTTTCCCCATCTTCCCTTCTCTCCACAGCCCACAGCGCTGTGTGAGCTACGCGAACCGCGCAGGAAGAGGACAAGACAAACATACAAGTTTAATAAAGTAACCTCCTCGCAACCAGCAAAGTGAGGAACCAGGGATTTGCTGTGCCGCTGGGGATCCCGAGGGCTAATTGCAGTGACCGACTCTTTCGGTAAAAACACTGCTCTCAAAATTGGAAAAAAAAAAAAAGGGTCAAATACCCTTTCCTTTGAGTGGCGAGGCTTGGGATGTTTGCTTTTCATTTTTGTTTTGCTCTGGGCTGTTTCTGGGCGGATCCTGCAAAGATAAAAGCACAGAAAGGGTACAGCTGTCCAGAAAACAGCAGCAGAGGCGCTTGCGAGGAAGGGGAGCCAGGACCCTGGGGGCAAGACCCCCCAGCACCCTACAGCCCCCCACCCTGGCTGCCTTCGAGGTGCGGAGGGATCCTTGTGGTGTGCAGCCGAGTGGCAGCGCCCTCGGAGGGGACAGGAATGACCGTGGCGGAGCTGGGACCCCGCGGCTTGGCGAGGCAGGGGCCGAGCAGTGCCGGTCAGGCTGCCAGGGACCCGCAGGCCAGCAGCCTGGCCCTGACAGGGTGTCCCTGCTGGGGTGGGGGCTAGTGGGGACGGCATGGGGGCTGCCGTCAGTGCTGCTGCCATCCCCATCTCCTGTCAGCTTCGCCATCGCCGTCTCACGTGGGCTCTGCCATTGCCATCCATGTTAGCTTTGTCATTGTCATCTAACGTTGGCTTTGCCATCACCATCTCATGTCGGCTTCGCCATCGCTGTGTCACATTGGCTTTGCCATCGCCACCCACGTCGGCTTCCCCATCACCATCTCACATCAGCTTTGCCACGACCGCTGGCGCCAGCTTTGGGCACTCAGCAGGCTTCGGGCCGGTGCTGAGCGCGGTGGAGCCGACGCCGTACAGAGACGGGCAGTGTCACAGCCGGGGCGCTGAGCCGGGGGGCTCCGTCGGGCCGCCTTCCCCCGGGGGGTCCTTCGGCCAGCGGCCGGCCCTCCGCCGCTCGCTCCCCCTCGGCACAAAGCACAAAATCGCTTTTTCCCGGCGCTGCTCAGACGTCCCCCGGCGGCCCCCGGCGGCGCCCCGAGG
>JAVJGI010000035.1:1142752-1162609 GCA_035590275.1 Ibycter americanus | reverse complement strand
GGCTCTGCCCCGGCCGCAGCCCCCGCGGGTGGGGCGCTGCTCGGTGCCGTCCGAGGCCGCGGGGGCTGGGGGCGCAGCGGGGCTCCCACCGGGCATTTCCCATGTGCCGTAACCATAACTAAAGCTGCTGCGCATCTGAAACCCTGCTTGAGCACCGCGTCGGGCTGCGGGGCTGCAACCCCACAGCACCTGCACAGCTGCCAAGGGCTCCAGCCCGCCTCTGGGTTTGGTGCTGTACAGTTATTTTATTTTTAAGCACCGTTAAAACCCCCTAAAGCATAAGATCTTAAAGTAGAAAGTTGCTTCCACTAAAGAAAACCTATTATTTAAGCAGCGTCAACATAGGATCCTTCCAAAATGCCAAACAAGCAGGTACTGACCAATCTTAAAACTACTTTTCCCCTTCTGAAATACCACGTTATTGGGAGATGATAAAACTGTGCCTTTGATTAGGAGCAGTAGTTTTCTAGCCAAAATCTAACTGGCTTGAGGTTTTTGACCTGTGCAGTTACTGGCTGGTACCCTGTGGACATCTTCAGCACAGCTGCTGCCTTTTTGTTTTCCAGAAAACAGTGTCTTTAGACTCTCTAAAACTTTGCCCCTCTTGACTTTGGGGCTTCTCCTACTTCATGGGGGAAAACAGCTCTCAGGAAAGCAACTATTTTTTTTTTTTGTGAATAAAAGCATTAAGAAAAAACCTCATTTAGTTTAAAAGCCACCTTGCTACTTGAGCAGTGTTTCGGGAGGGTCCTCAACATGTGCATCCACACACAATAGGGGAAATATAATAAAGGAAATATTGTTTTCCCAAACAATAAGGGGAAAAGGCCTTTATTGCAGTTTGTGTGTTTATAAAGTGACTGCTTTAAAATGGTGGAAAGCCCAGATGAGGCTTGGAAGGCTGGCAGTGTTTCTGGTCATGTATGCGTGCTGAGACCCCTGCTTCTGCTGTGGGCATGTGGTGTGCTACCTACGTGAGTCCTGCCTGGACAGTGCGAGGGATGGATGGGGCTGCCTGCCTCTCAGCCCTGCTCAAAGGCAGGTTGCTGACACCTTCCACGGTGCTTTGCTGCTGTCTTATCCCCACAATACTTGGATTATGTTTGAATACCTGACTTGGTTTCCCCTGCCTAGTGGGTGAGGAGGTGGTGTTATCTCTGCTCATAAGGAGAGATGGAGTCAGGGCTCTGCATGTCCCCCCAGTGCCAGCCGGCAGAGCTTGGGCAGGGAGCTGGGCTGAGCAGGTATTTGTTTACATGGTCTGGGGAACCACAGTGGTGTTACTTATTCCTGCCCTGGCTGGTGTCCCGGCAGCTCCTGGACGCTGGCAGCTCGGCGGTGCCGGCCGGGAGCACAGCAGACACTGCCGTGTTTCACAGCCCCGCTCAATGCCCCTGTGTCTGCTCCTCCAAATATTCACACCTCCACGGGAACCTGGGGATGCGGGAGCTGCCAGCGTGGGGTGCACAGGATGGGGGACAACCGTGGGGCTGCAGGGATGTCCCCAAACTTCAACCATCCTAGACCGTCCCCCTCCTTGCAAACCATTGCAGAGTGGGGACACGGCGTGGGTCCGGCACCAGTTTGGGCTGGGGCCACAGCCAAGGTACACAGGACACGTCTCAGAGTGAGCGCTGGCCAGGGTCGGCTCGCTGCGCCCTGTCTGACCCAGCTTTTCAGCCCACTGCTCCATCCGAATGCCTCTCACGTCCTCGCCGTGGGCTGGGAGACGTGGCACAGGCTGCGGGAGGCACGGCTGCTGGCTGGGCGGTGGGATGCCCCGTCCGCATCCCCTCATTCCCTGCCCCAGGCGCTCAGGGCTGTTGAGTTCAGCCCTTGCTCTTACCAGCTAATAAGTTTGGTTTTCGTTTGCATGCATTGAAGTGCAGGTTTTTGTGCACCAGTTCCCTCTGCATGCCCAAACCTTGGCTTTGTTGGCATAAATATTCGAGTTGGTCTGTAAACTGCTGATGCTGAATAAGGCTTACAGAAACACTGCCCTGCCAAAGCGGGGAAGGGGCAGAGGCATCGCGTTGAATGGGAGGGGACTGTGTGATCACTTGAACCCTGTGGATTTGCAGGGCTTATGCCTACAGGTGTATTTAACAAAGTTAAAGCAAGACGAGTGACCCAGCAAGCAGATGGTGTGTGGGTTATGTGTGCTTGGCTGTGCAAGACAGCAGAGTAGCAAAAGCCGAGAGCTGGATTTATCCCGGTTCCAGCAATAGGAAGGAACCCCTTAATCTTAGGTCACCCAAGACCAGACCAACCTCTTAACCTAGAGACCTGAGGATGGAGAGGGGAGTCATTCAGCTAATTACCCATTGCCCTGCTCTGGTCCCATCCCTGCGGCAAGGGCTTCGCCAGGCTCCTTGGCTCTTGGGGGCTCTGGTGGATGGCCAGACAGCCGGGCTGCCCTTCGTCCCTTGGTGCCTGCCTGCTTGCCATAAACCTACTCAAAAAAATGTCTCCCAGATTTGGAGGAATGAAATCTGTTTGAAAGGATATGCAGGATGTGCCGGGTGAGAAATCTTAATTAATATTTAAACAGCATGGTGGAATTTGTCTAAATCCTGCTAGATTAAATGCAGGCATGGTAATGGATGCGCTTGAATTTCTGATGGAAATTGCAGCGAGCATCACTATGCAGAAATACAGTGGCCAAATGAGTGCTCAGAAGCTGCAGTGCTTTGGTCCAAATGTTGACGTACAAGGGATATGGTGCTCCTCTTGGTGGGAGTTATATTTGTGGTTTATCCCTTTAGCTATGGACAAAACAAACATAAAAGGGGAAAGCACTGAAAATGGGTGGAACTCAAAGGGTGCTTGTGGTCACCGGTTCTCACAATTCTCTTGAGTGCCTCATTGGAAATGATGGGCATGTTTCTTAGAGCCCCTGGCCATGGTGCGAGGGTTCTATCTTTTTAGTACAAAAAAGAAAGAGCAGGAGGATTTCCCTTCCTCTTGTGAAAGACTGGCGACGATGGCTTTGTGTTAAATCCCTTAACCTTCCCCAGTTTTTCCCTGGGTGTGTGTGCGTTCTCCATCTCTGACCGCAGCTTTTCATGGTGCCTTTCCTCCAGCCCGGCTGGGGCATTTCTGGGAAAAATGGGATGAAGCCAGGACAGAGGGATGCATTTATCCCCCTCGCCGTTCGCTGTAAGGCTGAGGTGACATCACTTCACCAGGCACTCACACCATATTAATTTAGCTGCACCTTATTTTGGAGAGCTGGAGCCTGAGGCTTTGCCATTTCCTATGGTCTCCTCAAGCTGGCTGAGGTTTCCTGGCTGCCAAGACAGAGAAGCAGGCAACTTTTATGGCAGGGCACCGCTGAAACCCAGCTGGGGATGAATAGAGCCCATAAATAGAAAACCTGGAGCAGCTCCCCTTGCAGAGCAACTCTGCCCAAGCACGCTCCGGCTGGAGGAAACCAGGGAGCTGGAAAGCATCTTGCCTGCCTGTGGTCCCCCCATCAGGGCCGGCCAGCTCTGTGGGGACAGTGGCTACTGGCCATGGGGATGGGCTCTGATGCCCAGAAATGTCCCCAGCTGTGGAGATGCACCCTTGCTGGGGCTGCAGGGCTGCGCACCTACCCACTGCTTGTTTTTTTTTTTTTCCTTTTCCTTTTTTATTTTATTATTTTTTTGTGTGTGGTCAGACTGAAAGACTCTCCCCTCTTCCATCCTTCCCCGCAGGCGGTGCAGCCCAGGTCACCTGCCGAGGGGAGGAGATGCTGCCGAGCCCTTGCCGGGGGTGCCCGGAACATGGGCCGGCTGCGCATCTCCCTGTTTGCACTGGGTGAGGAAACACCCCCTGTGCTTTCTTGAGTCTCTGGCACTCACAGAGGAAGGCCGCTACCACCTCAAAACCATTTGCAAATAGCTTCTGTTTGCTCAGACAAACACTGGAAAAAATATATAATTTTTTTTTCTCTCACAGCAGCGTGTTTATTGCTCTCTGCGCTTGAGCACGGGCTTAGTCCCGAGCACTGTTTCTAATTGTCTGCTTTCAAGGTGGCCACAGTTTCAGCAGGTTTTAATTCAGTGATTTTTCTCCGCGCAGTGTAAACGCTGCCCTTAAACCTGGCTTTCCGTGCTCAGCTCTGCCTCCTACTCACCCACATCAGCAGCCGTGGGGAGAGCGGGTTGGAGAGGAGCCATCTGTATTAAAGATGATGCAAACTGGGCTGGAGGCGGCATCCCCCTAGCTTTCCCGGGGGCAGGGGTGGGATGCTGGTGCATCTGCAAGCCCCCCCTGCCCGGTTCGGTTGTATGCTCCACCGAGAGCCCGGGAACACACTCGAATCCGCTGCGGCGCAGGCTTAGCGTTGAAGTGCGAGCTTAGTGCCCATTGACTCACGGGCTTTACTTACTGTATGCACAGCTGGAGAAAAAAATAACTCCCTAGTTCAATCGCATAGTTAATGCCCTACCTGAGGAAATGTTTTTTCCTGCCTGAAGTCGGATCGAGGTCTGGCAGCTGGGCGAGCAGAAAGAGGCCTGAAGGCTGGGCTGCTGTTTGCTCAAGCAAACAGCTGTGGCAGTGTTGGATGTTACCAGCTCTCCCAGGCGCTTCTCAGCATCCCTGTGCTGGTCAGGAAGGCGGGGAAGGTGCCTTCTCCTCTCGAGTTGATATTCAGCATCTCCAAAGTGGGGATGCTGTGGTCCAGGGGCGCTTGTCTTCCCGCTGTCCCTGTGCAGCATCCTCTGCCAGGGAGCGGGGATGGCAAGCGACTCAAAATAGCTTTTTGTCACCTTACTGAGCCCTGCGATGTGGTACCACCAAGCCACAAGCCCTTCTGAGTGAGGTGGCCTAGCCACGTGTGCTGCAGAAGGTGGGTATATGCAATGCAGCCTTGGCAGGGGAAGGTCCCCTCCGGTCCCTGCGGCATGTTCCTGCTGCTGCTCCCACTCCGATGTCTTCTGTGAGCCGGTTCAACTTGCTGATCCAGCAGAAAGCAAACCTCGCTGGCAAAAGGTCCATCTTCTGCTGGTTTACTGAGTTGGAGCAACTCGACTGGTGGCTGAAGAGTGGCGCAAGGAGAGAGTTAAAACCCTGCAGTCAAAAGCAGAGCCAGGAGCACCCCTCTGTGCCCGCCTGCTGCCCATGAGCTGAAGGAGATGCTGTTTATTTTTTTTCTTTTATCCAAATGGCTTCAGCTGGATCACAGTGCTGCTGTGCCTGGAGCCATCACAGGATTTCCCTCACTCTGTGGTGCATTAATCATAAATATTCTGCAAATTGCAAGGTGTTTCTAGCCCCGGGGGAAGGGCATCATCTGCAACTGGGATGATACAGGTGTGTGTTTTTGCTGTCCACATCCAGGAGCAGTATAGCCCAGTGGAAAGGGCAGAATTCTGAGCATTGGCTTGCCCTAGCTCTGCAGATGGACCTGACTTCTTCAGACCTCAGCTCCTTCCTCTGCAAACCAACATGATGCACCTTGAACCCTGCGGCTGGGCATGCACCAGGTATTGCTAATATAGATTATTACAATAATGCGTGGTCTGGTGTGTAAATTTGGAATGCTTCCCTGAAGAAAATCACCCAGATACTAAAAGAAAACATGGGATTTTACTGTGTTAGGTCAGAGATTTCAAGGGACTTTGAATTTGTCCAAATCCTGTGAAATTTCAGTGGGATTTGGCAAACAAATCTCTTAAATCCCAGTGAAAGGGGTTTCCACAACAGCAGTGGCTTTTTTTTTTTTCTCCTCCTTGCTTTTATCTGGCAGATGAACAAATAAAAACAACTGAGAAAGTAATGGGAAGGATGATGCAAGGGGCAGGAGACTGGTATCTAAGCTATGTTATTACAGAGAAAATGACCTGGCACTGAAAGAATTAAAATAATGTCATTCCTGTTTGCTCTGGCTCATTTTTAATACGCCAGTCACCTTGACATTTCTAAAAGAATTTTTCAAGTATGTAAGTTCAAAAATTATGCAACTTGACAAAAGCAAGGGGGATATTTGAGGCTGGTGGAATAAATTGGGAGCTGGAGGCAGTACGTGACCCATGCCCTGCGTGGGGTGTGATGCTGGCGTGAGCGGGGCTGGATGGGGCCAGCTCCTGCATCTGGGGGGGACAGGGGGGTGTGAAGGGGTGAGATGAGGGTACAGCACACCTTGGGGCTATCCCTCTGTGCCAGTCTGGGGCAAACTGGGGCTGTCTGCTGGGGATGCTGCAGTGGATGCAGTCCCAGCCCAGATTTTCTAGGGATGCTTTGGGTCTTTAATGTGTTGCAACTAAACAACAGTGTATGAAAGAAAAAACCAACTGGCCGGTGGCCTTCCTCCAGCATCCCACCAGCCACGCGGCCCTGGACACCCCTTTCCTCAAGGAATGTGAGTTGAGGAGGGGGTCTAGGCTGCCACACTGAACCAGGGTAGGGGGGGATGGGGGCAGACCTGCACCCCCATGGCCCAAGCTGAAGCTGGGCGATTGCTCATGCAGAAGCCACGGAGGAGATCATTTGCTGGTGTAATTGTATGCTTTGCTGTTAAGCGTATTGATTCTGAAAAGTTAATCAGACAATTTGGAAGTGCTATATCTAAAAACATAAAATCCCATTAAACTGATTAAAACTGAATCCATCTTAAATAACCCCATGCAACTTAAAATTGTTGAAATAGCATATTGTATTCAAATAAAATTATTTCAGTCAAACAAGGCTGCGAGGAGCTCTTGCCCGCCGATGCCTTGTGTGTCTCGGCGAGTGCCTGTGCCGGGAGCTGCGTGCAGGATCCCCCATTGTACAACGTAAGGAATCTGCCGTGTTTGGGGACCGTGGCGGTGTTGGTGAGGGTCCCCCAGGACAGATCCCTAGGAGGTGATGCTGGGGGCAGGGGCGTGGCTGGTGAACATGTGGCCACATCTGTGTGAGGGATGCGGTACAGCCTTCTCCTTGCAGCTTGGGGAACAAGCGATGCTGAACAGCAGTCTCTTCCCAGAAACATCAGGTTATGACCGCACCTAAGCTGCGGTGTATTTTCAGGTGTTTCATAAATCGTGTTGAAACCTGAACAGCTTCTTGAAAGTGATGCTTTGCTGTCTGCTTTTCAAGTGTCTCGTGGTCCTGGGTGCCCAGCTTGAGATGGTGTTTGGGGTCTGCCCATCAGCTCGGAAGTCAAAAGGACTTTGGTGCGGCCGTAACGTGCATTTTGCAACCTGGAGGCTCCTGCTCGCAGGCAGAGCAGTGCAGGGCACAGTTCTTGCAGCAGTGGAAGTTCTCCAGAAGGAGCAGGGGATTAGGATGGCACCGCTCAACTGCCCGCCTGCCATGCCCGGCACGTCACCCCCGCACGCTGCAGGTAGCCAGGGTGCCTGGTGGGGTGAGCGGCAGCGGGGTGCGCCCTCGGGGCATGCTTTGCCCTGGATCTCACAAGTCAGGAGGGCAGAGGCCCCTCTGACGAGGTCAGTGCCTTGATTTAAGCAAAACCTTTGCTGGGAGGAGATAGCGCAGGGCGGGTGTGAGCTTGGAGCAAGCGACGATCCCTGCAACATTCCCATCCCTGCTGTCCCATGGGCTGCAGCCTCTCGCTGTGGCACGTGAGCTCCCTGATCCGGCTCTTCTCCAAACGGGTGCCTGCTCTTGGCATGAGGCCCCGGCCTTGGAAACAGCCCCCCCAGCTCTGTCGAAACGCCAGCGTGGAGCATTGGGCAGTCGCGGCAGCAGGAGCTGATTTCAGCCGTCTGAGGGACAAGAAAAGGTTTTATCTGCCAAGAGCCGAGTTCAGGATTGTTTCTGATTGCATCACTCAGCTAAAGCGCTGCGGAGAGCTGTATGCCTTATATTGCCTTAGCGATGTTATCGGCTGGCACCCGGCAAAGCAGGACTTGTGACTCAGAGATAAATGGAGGATTGCTCAGTTAGTTTGCTTCCAAATTTGTTTATTTTCCCCTTTCCGAGTCTACCATCTCTCCTTCTTGATAAGTTCAGATGGCGAGCCAGCCTCTATTTATTTGTAAAGAAAGCACTCCTTTCCACCTTTACAAGGGAGCAATAGTAATAATAATCCCATTGCTGGAGGGGTGATGAGCACTGGCTCCCATCCACCCTAACGAGGAGCCTTGTGCAAGGATCTGTCCGCAGCAGAGGGCTTCCCGAGCATCCCGCTCCAGCTGCCCTGCAGTTTGCTTTGGAAGGTGCTTTCCCCGCTCTCCTGCCAACCTAAAGGACTGGTTTTTCCAAATAGGACAGGCATGGCACGCCGAGCCGTTGCAAGCAAGCAAGCCCACCGGGAAGCTTTACAGCTGAGAGTGGCGGGTGCATGGAGAGCGTGCCGGCGTGCCAAGCGTGCCGCTGCCTCTCTGCCCATGGGCATGTCTCACACGCACTGTTCCTTACACACAGGGTCACCAAAAACTGGGAGAAGGGCTTTTCATAGGCAAACCCTGCCACATCACCCCTATAACCTCTGGAGAGTCTGATGAAGGCAATTGCAGGCAGCTTGGGACCATGTCTAGGGGAGCCAAGAGGGGTTTGAGAGGACCAGAGGGCTTTAATCCTTGCAGCAGTTGAACAAGCTGCAGCAGGGAGGGCTGCGGTGCCTTTATCGCTTCTCCAGGCCCTGATGCTGGTTCTGCCTGAGCAGAACGTGTGTGCCTCCTGAACCTTGCCCTGCTCCTTCCAAGAACGTCTATTTACCTTTGCTGGCCCTGCGAAGCGGGCAGGGGAGGTATCGGCATGCCAGACTTCCAGCCCTGACCTCTGCAGCGCTGACATGCTGCTTTATCTCCTCCACAGCCACGGGGCTGCTTTTTGCAGCATCCCGAACAAAGGACGTGCCAGCGGCTGCTGTTTTTCACCGTGTTGTTCATGGCTGTGAGCTGCCACCGGGGTATAAATCCTGTCCCCCCTTGCCTCACCAGCAGCGGGGAGCCTTCCTTCCCAAGGCCGTCGGGTGCGTGCCGGCGGCGAAGCCCCCCGTGCTGGGCTTAATTCCATGGCGTGGTGAGAGGAGGGGAAGCGTCCCCTTCTGCAGCGGGGGTCGGGGATGATGGGGAGCCCATTAGCATCTGTATGTGAGGGGGCTCGGGGAGCAGCGGGGTGCGGGGGTGCTTCCTGAATCCACATCCTGGCATCCCTGCCCTCCCAGGTGCTGTTTGCCCACCCCAGATGCTGGAGCTGGAGGCAGCTGTGCCTCCGGGGCCAGGAAGCATCATCCTCCTCCTCCTCCCGCCCCGGGGGCTCTGCATCACAAGGCCCGGGGTATTTCCTCGGGCTGAGGTCCCCGGTCCCCGGTCCCCGGGGAGCTGATGAGGTGTTAATGTGAGGGCTGCTGGCGGCTTTTCAGCCCACAAACTGCCAGCCCTGCCTGGGGAGGGGGACAGGAGGCGGCGAGGGGCTCGCCCCCACTGCGTCTTCATTGCAGAACTCCATGTGTGCGTGCAGCTGGGCCAGAGGCAACAGAAAAACTTCATTTTGCAATGGGAAAACCCCCGCGAGCCAGGGGAGGGCAGGGATGCTGCAGCCAGGGGGTGGGCATGGCCCCTGTGGATTGAGGAAAGCAGCCCTGTAAGTGGGTCTTTTGTGATGGAAGTGGAAGGGGAGGGGGGGTTAGTGAAAGTTTTGTGCTGCGGTGAAAGTGATGCTCCGGTACCCTCACCCTGCCTTCCACAGCGTGGGCAGGGAGGTGGCAGGAGCTGCGAAGGTCTTGGCGTGGCAAAAGCATCCCTGTGGAGCAGGCTGGGTGGCCTTGGCCACTGCGGTGCCTGTGTTCGACACCAGCCCGCAGGGATGCTCGGGTGGATGGGGCAGCCAGAGCTGGGAGCCGCCAAGGGGCTTCGGCCAGCTGCCTGTACCAGGCATGGCTCAAACCTGTCCGTGTTTGCGGTGGGGTGAAGCCTGGCAGAGCAAAGCAGAGCGATGTGGGCACTGTCGGCAGCGGCGTCGGTGCGAACCGCCCAGCCGTGCACGTGGGCAGAGCTTTGCTCATGGATCATGGGGGACGGATACCTCCGACGCGGCGTGTGGAGCCGGTTGGTGAGGGCAGGCTGCGATGGGGACAGGACCAGGGTGCGGGCGCCTGCTGGGACCAGCACAACCAGCCCTCAGCAGTGCTGGGTACTGGTGAAAAGGGCTCTGGCCCTGGAGGGCCCGTGGGATCTCTCCTTTCCCCTCCCCATGCAGGCTCAAGAGTGGGAGACACCCCAAGTGCAAGAGCTGAGGAGAAATCATCCCTCTTTCTTTCCTTTTTTACCTTCTGCAGCTTGTTGCAGTCTGTTCTGTTCTTATATTCTTGTTGCACTCTCATCACTGTGCTCTCATCACTACGCTCTCTGACCTTTGTTTTCTGATTAAAGAACAAACATGCTCTCTGGGGCATCTTTTGGCATTTAAATAAACATGTGACACGTCCAGACACCCGCTCCTACTGCTTTAGTGTACAAAAACATACCCAAAGTATAAAGCTCGACATATAAACCATAATCCATGTACTTCATTTAGTAAATGCTGGTGGATAAGGATGTGCACGCGGCGCATCTACAGATGGGTATCTGCAGAGAGATAAGGGCAAGCCTTGCTGTTTGCATATGGAGCCGCGGCTGATGAGGTGTGTAGTGGTCCTATTCCAGGATGGATTTAACTCCTGGAGGGAGACCTCGGGGAGCCCTGTCTCCTGCACAGAGATTGAATTAGCTGGACGATGGGGCTGACTGCCGCAGCCAAGGACAAGGGGATGGAGACTGGGAGGCTGCTCCTGCAGATAAACAGTGCCCTCACTTCCCGGCTGGGATGAGGACTGGGTGGGACTGGATTATTGTATGTCCCCAGGGAATGGGTCTCCCTAGCTCGGGAAAAGAAGGGAAACCAGCAGTTCTGCTGCATGCGAGCACGTCCAGCCAAGCCCCTCGGACCGTCACCAGCACAGCTCGTCTGGGCTGGCGCTCTCCCACACGGCCGAGGTGATTCAGCAGTTCGCACTCGTTCCGGCAGCTTTGCATCTGCAAATATTTGGTGGAAAATATCCACAAGTGCCTCAGATGTCATCTTTTTTTTTTTTTTTTGGATATCTCTTTTTCCAAGCTCTAATCATTTGGTTATTCATGTTAAGAAAAAGAAAAATTGAGAACTTGGGGATGCTCAGGTGCCTTTAGGACCAGCCTGGAGGTCCTGACCCATGGCTTCACCTCCGTAGGGCTGGTATTGCCTGTGGAGGCTCACAGAAGGTACCAGCCCCTGCGAGGAGCTGCCCGCTCGCCGGCCCACGTGTGTGCCACGTGCTGCCAGCCCGGCGGCTGCCGAAATCCCCCCGGCACACACCTGGGGCGGGGGGGGCACCGCCTCTGCTCCCAAACGGGTGCTGCTAGCAGCAGCTGGAAATAGCAGCCACACTGTTGATTTACAACCACAGCTCTGACTTTAATGGGCTGTTTTTGCTCCCCGACAGCTACAGATTTGGTCTTTTTTTTTTTTTTTTAACAAGCCTCTTTTTTCCCCCCTTTGCGTGACCCATTAGCTCCCTGAAACGTGGGCGCGTGGGGAGGCGAGGGTTCGCCCTGCGTGCTGGAGGTTACGCGCACGCTGCTCTCCTCTCCCTGTTGAAAAAACAAACCCAAAGCCTATAAGCATAAAAGGCCTTTGTCCGCAGTGGTCCCTGCTCCCCAGGGAGAGGCAGCCAGCCATGGCGAGCCAGCGGGTGCTGCTGCACCCCGGCGAAGGGGTGGCAGCTCCGGAGCTGGCCCTGGGCGCCCCAGCCACGCCGCAGGGTGATGCCTCCCCACACCAGCCCCGGCAGGAATGTTTGCTGTCACCGCAGCCTGCGGCGAGGAAATATTTTCCAAGCAAAAAAAGGCCTCCCAGTGTATTTCACGCTGACGGCTTCCAGCAGCCCTCTGTAGCCGTCTTGTTCTGCCGCCGCCGGGACACCTACCCGGAGGAAGAGAGGAGGCGAAGGTGGGAGAGCTTTAAAAAGCTCTGGTTTAAGTTTGTTCCACCCTGGCTGTCCCCCTCTAGAGCGGGTCTTTAGAGGCTGCAAAACACACGGCGGCTACTTGAGCCGGGGCGGGGGGGGGCGGGCAGATGGTTTCCCAGCTGCCTGGGATGCTCAAACACCCCTGCCCAGCATCGTGTCCCAGCAGAGGAGAGGGGAAGCAGGGTCCCACACATGGCAAAGTGGGGCAGCTCCAGGGATGTTAAGGGATGCCCCAACTCCTTCCCAGGCTGGGCTGTGAAATATAGGTCAAAGCCCTCTCCTCACTGCAATCCGGTGACGATGATGGTGTTACAGGTTGGGCTGAAATATGTGCCTCCAGGTCTTTACTCTGGCACCAAAACAAAACGTACTCAGAAAACTGTGAAAAATAAACCCAGCTTGTGAATGCAGCTGATTGGAAGTTTTTCCAGCAGAAAGTGCTGTCCGACCCGTGTAAAATCATTCCTCGGGCATGTGTTGATTTGGGCAATGTTTCCTCTGAAAAAAAAAAAAAAAAAAAAGATCAGAGCTAGGGGGGAGAAATGTTTGGAGAGAGCCGGAGCCACCACCTTCGGCAGAGCTTTTCCATCTCCGCTGCAGAACAGCTCTCCCTTGGAAATGCACTTTATTTAGCAGCCCACTGCCTGGTACGTGCTGCCATCGCAGGGGACAAAACAAGATCATCTGCTGCAGACTTGACCAAGGTGCTGGTCCTTGGTGGGTATGCTTCTGCTGCCTCCACACTTTTCCCCCAAGGACACGGGAACGCCAGTTTTACCAGGAGGGAAACACTGGCTTAGTTTTAGGGGAGAAAAGGGGTCTCGGCAGCATGCAGGAGCTGGCCCTTGGGAGAAAGCCTGGCTGGGACGAACCGTGCCAGTTGGCATCGCAGCTCCATCGGCACATCCCACCTGGGACAGGCAGTTTCAGCTCTGAGGCTGCCTTTTCCTAAAATGCCCCACTTCCCACCAGCCTCATTGCAACCATTCACGGGGCCGAGAGCAGGTGCCGAAAGCTTGTCCTTAAGCTAAGGTGGGTTTTTTTCATCGGAAGCGTTCGGGTTTGAGGCTTTTTAGCAGAAAGAAAGGATTACTGAGCCAAGCAAACATTTGTTTGGCAAAAGTTAAGCCAATCACGCAGTCAGAGCTTTCCTGGATCTTAACAGCACGGGTCAAGATTAAGTTTTTTGCTTGGAAATGAGTGGGGTGGAATTAAAATATCATTGTGATGGCAGCAACCCGTAGCTCTAGCGACGGGTGTCACTGGCCTGTGGTGGAGGCGGGTGCCCCTGGGATGGGGTGTCTGTCCTGAAGCAAAAACACCACCATAATCTGGCTGTGCTGAGCTCAAGGCAGCGAGGGTGCAGACGTCCTGGCATCCCTGGGCTCGCCCCACTGTGGTGGCACTGACCTCTCGCCGCCGGGCAGGCTCTGCATCCTGCTCGCCTTCATGGCACAGAAATGGGCTTGTGCACCCGTGGCCGACCCCGGGCAGATTTATGGGTGATCCTGAGCTGCTATTAGTGGTCAAAGAACCGCAGACTCACAGACAAGGTCTGAGTCCCAGGCAAGCTCCTGTGTTTTTTCGGAGCAGAAGTCTCCACTCCGGCTGTTTTGCTGGCGGCTCTGCCAGGGACACCTCGTTCCCGTGAGCCGCCAGCTCTGGATGGGGCACCCGGGGAGACGGGGTCCCCTGAGAGCAGCAGGCTCCCCTACATCCTCCTGGCAGCTGGAGGGGGCTGGGGAGTGACACAGAGGGGGGTGACGCAGGGCATCTGAGCAAAGCGTGCCGCCTCGCTCCCCGAGCTCAGAGGAGCCGTCGCACTCGGCGAGCGGTTCGCCCTGCTATTTATACCCGCCGCGCGCGAGAGGAGCCTTTCAGTATAAATGAAGCTATTTTAAAGGTCTTGGCCAGGTATAACTGGTTTAAACAAGGCCGGTAATGACTCAGAGGGCTATAAATGTCCGTCAGAGTCCTCGGCGAAGCTGTTGGGGATTGATCTCCTCGGCAAGCAGCCTCCCATCATGATGAGAAAGCCTGGGCAGCCTGTGCGCACTCCTGTCGCCATGCTCCAACCCCAGCACCCCTTCAGACTCCCTTCCTCCGCATCCTGAGGGTTCGTGGGCACAGTTCCTCCCCGGTTATCCTGGGCTCCATATGGGTATGGGCCCTGCAGTCCCCCATCTCCATTCTCCAGCCAGAGGCTGTGGTGCCGTGTCCCTGCTGTGGGCTGAGCATCACGAATTCGATGGACTCAGGCACAACAGGATGCCCCGATGGCTGGTTTGGCCGATCCCATCACTTAGATTTTATGGGATGCATTAAGTCTTTTGTAACTGGGTCCCCGTTTAAGGTGATGGGGATGATGCACTGGACCTTGGGCGATGTGCTGGACCACCTTGGGCTGCAGTGGGGTTGCATTATCCCACTCAGCAAGGAAAGCCACTGCCTTCCTCTGCCCTCGGCCCCTATGGGAACCAAAGCACTTTCAGATGAGGCCAGGCTGGAAGGTTTCCAGCAGAAAGGGGTTTTGTTAGGAAATAACTGGGAGTTTTTAAAGCAGAGGTTTTTGGGAGGAGTCTCTGTATTCAATTTTCCTGTTTGTTTTCTTATTGTAAAGCCAAAGACATTTCAGTTTTCAGAAACTGATAATTAAACATAAAAAATATTTCCCCCAAATGAAACCAAACCCTGAATACTTTGGTCAGCCAGGTAAAACTTCCCCTGCCTGCCAGGGCCTTTGGGGGACTGAGTTAATGAAAACGTCCATGGCAGGACTTTCCTGGGAGGTAAGGAAGACTTTTCTTCCTTTCTTTCTTGATCTGGCAAGCCAGCGTCGCTGGGCATCTCCCTCAGCACCTCCTCCTCCCTCCACCATGTGAAAGCAGGGGACTGGAGTGGCCCTGCATGCCCCAAGCGCCGGGATGAATCCCTTAACTCCAGGTTTTTCACACCAAGCCTTCTCCCCCGGACATCACTCCAGATGCCTGCGCATCTTGTTTACCCAGCAAAATGTGCTCGTGGAGAAAACCAGCGCCGGGGTGTCACGTGGGCCACGGTAAACAGCCAGCAGATGCACTCTGTTTATTTTGCTTCAGAGCCTTTCCATAAGGCACCGTTTTGCTGGTGGGCTCCTCAGAGGGGACTTTTGCCCATACCCGCATCCGACACGGTGGCAGATGCCCGCTGCCGGCAGCCCTGCCGGGGCTCAGCAGCAGCTGTGGTCCCATGGCACCCATCGCGCCATCCCTGGGTGCTGTGAGCCAGCGAGCCCCCTGCCTTGGGCTGTCATTACACCCAGGGGCTGTTAGCAAACACTCTCAGGTTGCCCGCTTGCCTCTCAGGAGTGAGTTGTCCTCATCAGCACCGGTGCCGGCGCTCACTGAGCATCCCAACAATGCCGGTGAGCCGGGGGGACCTCCTCCATCCCCCAGCGGGGACAACAACGGGACTTTATTTCCCCCCTCCCCGTCACATTCTTCAGGCACTTCCAGGGTTTTATTTTACTTTGTGGTGCCAACCACTGATTCCAGCAACTCGTTACCTTCACTGGCATGTTGAATAATTACAGAGTGGGGAGGAACGTTAAAATAGCACCTGGAGGACTGAATATGCCAAAAATAGGGACGCCAGCCATGTCCCGACAGGCCGGATCCTTGGGAATGCTTGGGGACGAAGTGAGTTTGTCTGCAATGGAGTCCCTGAGAACCTGGGACCGGGGGATATCATTTCAGTATTAAAAAGAAAGATATCCTTGGGCTCTTGATCAGATATTAAAATGACAAAGTTTTTGCGTACTCCTGGCTCTTCCTTTGTTAGACTTGTTAAAGCCTTGGAAAATATTTTCATGAATTAAGAAGCCCCATTAAACGTTGAATCTAATTAGGAGAGACTTGGCTGTAGAGTTCTTCAAATAGTTAAGTCAATATTACACGGTGTAATTGTGGTAATTCCCCCACGGTGCCGCAGCTGATGACGGCCTGGTTCAGCGCATAGGTAACTCCGGGGATGGGGGGAAAACTCTCCCCACCACGGAATGTCACTTATTTCAATGGCTCCCATCTGAATCCTTGAACGAGCGAAGGGTGCTGCTCCCTGACATGCCCCGTAGAAATTACAGGAGCTCTGGAGGCACCCTCAGGAGCAGGACCCTGGCGTGCCTTACCGCACTGATGCTGACCATGACCTTGGGATCAGGCCGTGCTGGAGAGCCGGGCTGGTTTCAGCTCTGCCAGGGGACTGCCTAGAGGGCTTTGCCGAGGGTGCTCAACCTCTCTGCAGCCTATTTCCCCAGTCCCAGAATGTGAATCATCATCACGCTCCTCATCCTCCTCCCAGTTGTCTGTTCTGCTTGTTTGAGTGAAAGCTGCTGGGGATGCTCCCAGCCCAGCAGAGCCCCTTGCCCTTACAGAGAGCTCCTTCCAGGGATCCTAAAGGAACAAACTGGGAATGAAGCCAGCGAGAGGGAGTGCTGCAGGCAGCGCATGGCACAGGGACGATGGCAGCTCCCGTGCCCCAGCTCCGCCTTCACCCTTCCCTCTCCCCGGCTCAGACCCAGCCGCTCCTGCCTCTTCCTCAAGTACCTCTGTGCAGCGATTCATCTGTAATTTCCACGTCTTATCAGGGGAAGGCCTCAATAAACCCCGGCGGTAATTGCGGTGGCACTGTACAAGCGCACCGGGCCGTCTCCCCTCCTGGCAGGCCGGTTGCCTTTTGTCTGTAACAAGATCTGCAGCCGCGCGGACTCCTTTTGCTTCTTGTTATTGAAATGCCTCTCTTCTTGAGGGCAATGACTGCTTCTATCTCACAGGAGAGCCCCTTCCTCAATTAAAGGGGAAAAAAAAACCCCCACCAACCCAACACATTTATTTTGAAACAGCAGTGCAATTGGGACAGTTCATTATATTGGATTAATTATGATAATTATCAGTAGAAGGGAGATAATTACCCTGTTTATTGTCAAGAACAAGTTAAGGGGTTTTTTTTTTGTTTTTTTTTTTTTTATTTTCTTTTGCACAGACCAGCCTGGCTATGTGGTGGTGGGGGCACAGGGGAGGGGAATGCTGGCACCGGGGCTTCACCCTCTCCCACCTTAGGGCACACGGCTCATGGCTGCTCGGCCTCCGGCTGGTACCTGCTCACTTGCCACCAAAGCCCAGCTGTGGGTCTCGGCTCAGAAGCATCCTCCCAGCATTGCCCTGGTCCGTACACGAAATTGCCATTGCACAGAGCAAGTGCCCATCCCTAGGAGCACCGGGGGAAGAGGGAGCGGGATGTGCTCACTGGCATCATCGTTGCTGCAAGTGATGGAGATGTCCAAAAAGCGCCCCAGCTCCTGGCAAAGCTTCACGCCAGCCACCGGCCTCCTACCCCTGGGGAGGGAAAGACGGCTCCTCGAGTCATGGCTTCTAATGCAAATAAGAGCGTAATTTAAAAATTAAAATTAAAATAAATATTAGTTAAATATTAAAGAGAAGAAACCAGTTTTAAATGGCCAGTGTGTTTCTGAGTAACCCAACCAGGTGTGTTTAAATAAGACACCGCTGAAGATTTTCAATTTTTTTATCATCCTAGGTATTTTTAAAAATGTTTCTTTTGAGGCAAGCACATATATTTTACTGCTTCTTTTTCTACTCTTTTAAGAGATATTAATTTTAGCGGGTTTCCTCAGGCTAGCAGCGTGGGAGGCTGCCCTTGTGAAAGAAGGGAGAGGGAGGTGGCGGCTGCCGGACCCGGGTTATTTACGGGAGCAGAGATCCCCGTTGCTGCCTTCTGGGCTGGTCCCACATCCAGCCACCTTCAGACAAGCCGCTGTCTTTGCAGGCCCACGTTTATGAATACAAATGCTTGCGTAGCTCAGAAAGTGCGTGTCCTTGCGTTACAGAGACAAAGCCTTTGTCTGAGGATGAGGACGTGGTTGCTGTAGTTCACCCTCGACACCATGTCCCCAAGATGTGCACACCGGTGATGCTCTGGGCACATGGACCAGGAGGGATGCCACCGTTCCTTGTGACAGGAGGGATGTGTTGGAGGAGGAGAGCTTCTCCTCCTCCAACACTCGCTGCACGGAAGGTCCTTCACGTCCTGGGCAGGGCAAGAGACTTGGATTGTGGGACAGACGGCCAAGGGTGCAACAGCAGACCAAGAAGGCAAAACCGGATTGAAGTGTTGGGGCTGGAGCAGCAACAGTAGGAACATCCTCTGTGGCTGAGGAGTGGGCTCAGGTGCACATTTTGGGTCAAAATCCGAGTGAACAGGACTCTCCCGAAAGCAGCTCTCCTGTGCTGCTCTGCAGCTTCCAGTCCCTGTGCAGCAAGGTGACGACAGGCAGAAAATCCCCACCTCTGGTGGCAACAAAATTCAAAATCCTGCTGACCTGAGGGGAAACGGCGCTTCAATAAAGAGCGGCGCAAGGCTGGGACCCGCGGAGCGTCCTGGTACCCCTCGTGCCGAGGGGCAGCTGTGCTCGGAGCACGCCAACATCCATCCGTGCCGCCGCAGGATGAAGGCCTGAAGGCGGGTGAGTTTATTGCACAGGGAAATGCTCATTCTGGCCTCCCTCCTTCTGCTGCGGAGCTGGCACTTCTGTCCCAAACCCAGCCGCGCTGGAAGCACGTGCTCACCTCCCACACCTCGTGTCCAGAGGGGAAAAAATGATGCTGAAGCTAACCACAGCTCACCCGGAACGGCTGAAGCCAGCTGCGAGTGGGGAGCTGAGCGGACGGGTCCTTGCACTGATGATCTTCACCATGTCCAGTAGCCATGTCGCTAATTGTACCCAACTGTCCCCGGTTCCTCCCTTCCCAAGCCTTCTGGCTGGGCTGCGTGGCATTCCGAAGGAGCAGAAAGCTCCGTGGAGATGCGGAGCCTGGCCTCGGGGCTGTGCGCAGGCAGACCCGGGGTGCACCTAGCCCAGGACCCCCTCTCAGCCGTCACCCAGGGTGGGGGGCATCTGGGGGTGACTAAAACACCCGGCGCAGGCGGGGTGCTCCCCCCGGGGAAAAGCCTCCGGCGGAGGGGGAGCGACGAGCCGGCCTGAGCCCTTTGGAGCGAGGCCCCCCCCGCCCCGGGGGATGCAGCACCCGCACCGCGCCCCCGGGGTGTCCCCCACCCACCGACCCCGGCCCTGCGGACCTGCAGCAGGCGACAGGGGGCGCCCCGGCACCGCTTTTAGCCGCCCGGACAGGGGGACGGGCCCCTCCCAGCGGGGGGGCACCGCCGGGCCCCTCGCTTTTGGGGGTCCCCCCCTCCCGGTGGGGGCGGCCCCCTCGTGTCACACCCCAAGCAACCCCTAAAGACGGGCGGAAAAGGCTGGGGAGGGCGGCGGGCTGCCACTGTCGCCGCGGCTATCGCGATAGGAGCGTGCCCTCCTGGAGGCGGTGGGGTTGTTTTCGTTTGGCGATGACTCTTGAGGGTGCTGGAGCCCGGGGAAGGGTCCTGAGCGGGGGAGGTGGGGTGTTAGGGTTCCTTTCGGAGCGGGAGTCCCGCGGCCATCTGAAATCCTGATCTCTGGTGGGTTTGTGTTAATATTTAAAAACTATCGCCAGCCTTCGCCGATCGATGGAGTTTGGGTTGGTTCCCCCCCCGCCCCCCCGGGAACGATAAATAAATAAATATATAACTGGATGGATGAATGAATGAATGAATGGGGGGGAAAAAAAAAGGCAACCGGGCGGTTTATGGGGTTTTTTGGAAGGGGGGTAGATATAGGTGGGGATCTATGGAACAGGCAAAAACAAATCCCGGGGCGCGGTGCAGGCGGCCAGGGCCGTGCCCCGCAGCTCGGCGCCGGCGGCACGCCGCGGTGCTAACGGGGAGCACGCCGGGGCGATCAGCCTCATGCCTCCGCGTGCACCCTTACCGCACGCGTACGATCGCGGAAAGAATCAAGCCACAACTTACCTTCGTCTTCCCGGTTTTAAAAAAAAAAAACA
>JAVJGI010000035.1:1072596-1132837 GCA_035590275.1 Ibycter americanus | reverse complement strand
CTTTCCCTTTCCTTCCTGTTCCCCCTGTCTTCCCCTTTTTCCTCTTTCTTTCCTTTTCTTCCCCCTTTTCCCCCTTTCTTTCCCTTTTTCCCCTTGCTTTCCCCTTTTCCCATTTCCCCCCCTTTCTTTCCTTTTCCCTTCGTTCTTCCCCTTTTTTCCCTTTCTTTCCTTTCCCCCCTTCTTTCCCTTTCCCCCCCACTGATGCTAACAGCTCACCCCTCCTCGCAGCCCCCCTCAGCCCCGCTCCACCCTCTCCAGTTCCCCCCAGCCACAGAGCCCCTTGCCAGGGGCACAGAGCAGCCGGGTAAGGTGGTGGGCAGCCCTGCTGCCACGAGGATGGGCACTGGGTGAGGAACACAGCGGCGGGTCCCTCCTGCTGCTCCCCTACCTGCCAGGGGCTGGGTTTTTTTTTTTTTACAAACCACAGGGGCAAAAAAGCCCTCAGCGTACCACTTGCTGCAGGCAGCACGGGTTTCTGCTGCCAGATCCTGGCTGCTGGGGGATCTCAACCTGTCCCAACCGTCTGCAGCTGCCAGCACCATCCATGTAGGGCCAGAGCAAGGTGCTCGCCCCTGGCTGTGCAAGGAGTGGCTTTCTACAGGTTTTGGACTCACACAAACAGTAAAAAGAATGAGCCTCATCCCTCCGTGGCAGGAAAATAGCTACAAAGCGCCAACAGCACAGAGAAGTGTAAATGTGGTGATTTTACTTCCCACCCTGGTACCGAAGGCATCGATATTGAAGGCTTTTGGAGACCTTGAAACGCTTTGCTTGTCACCGACAGCCTTCCGCACGCAGCAGAGCGGCTGCGCGGGGCTCCGCGGCTGCCGGCACTTACCCTCCCCTTCGCTCTCCTTTATTTATTTTAATAACGGCACAAGGGATCAGTGTCAGGGGTAGCTGGGGCAAACTTCTGGGCTTCGCTGAGTGTGCTGCTGCCGTGTGTGCATCCCTTATTAAAGCCACAGATTCCCATCTCCGATTGCCTCTTTGTGTCTGTACTTGTATGCGATACCTGTGTCACGCTCCAGTAATTCCTGACGGGAATGGGGGGAAGCGTTATCCTGGCCTGGAGGAAGCTTAAGAAAATGCTTTGCCAGGATGGATCCTTTTAGGCTTCAAGGAAGTGGAAAAAAAATAATCGTAACAGCACCTTGAGAAAGTTGAGGAGTTAATTAGTGGAGCTCTTTGAGGGATGCATGTTGGTGCTATGCTGAAAGCGAGCTCAGAAAGGGCTTTGGAGAGGAGAACAAACTCTGACAGCCAAAAATACTCCCAAAGTGATGATCAAACCGCTTCTGATGCCAAAGCTTTCCTACCATGCCCCACCTTGGAGCTCCCCCACTTTCCTCCACGCCATGTAACTCATTGCATGTGGCATGGATATTTCTATCCCCAGTGGCAAGAAAACGGGTGTCCCACAGGAAGGGATGGATGTGTGGATGTGTGAACCCGTTTTCTTTGCCATAGGTTTGCAGCGGCGTAGCTGCCTTACTGCCCGCGCGGGGCTGTGCATCACTCCTGAGCTGGTGGCCTGGGAGATGGGGGGGGACAAATCTGACGGCCCTTGCAGGGGGAGGCAGTGGAGTGGGGGGCAGAAGGTGAGTTTTGTTTCAAAAGGGGTTGCCAGCACTTTCTGTCACCCCTGGGTCCAATCTGAGACATCATTACCAAACTAATAAAATAGCTGCAGATGTTGAGTCAACGGCAGAACATGTTTCTCGGGAGCATCCTGACAAACTCTTTGGTTTGGAAAGTCATCAGCCTGCCCCTGGTTTTCTCTTTGTTTCATCTCCATCACCACCTGCCTCCCTCCACCATCGCTTCCCTCCTGACTGGATTTTTAGGGAGAGAAGAAGGAAAAAGGCTGGAAAGGGCCTTTTGCATAAGGAAAGGCAAAAATCTGATGCCTGACCTGGAGAAATGCCCACGTCCAACCTCACAGCACGCTGCCAGAGCCAGGAGACGTGTAGAGACCCTCAAAGAAATAAAATCGGCAGGAGGCAGGTGCTTTCCTGCCCATCGGCTGGAGCGGGGCTGTGTAGTGCTTTCCCCCGGCACGAGGATGCTAGGAGGAGGAATACATCAACCAGGGTGACAGGCTCTGCTGCTGCAGAAGCAGGGACGGGGTTTCCGCAGAAATAAGAACGCCCCGTGCTCAGGAGGGGGGGGTTGTATCTGCTGAAGTGCCTCTTAACCTTTTCTGTATCCTGTTACTAAAGGGGAAAAAAACCACGAGGAGTTCCTGCCTCTTCACCTAAAGAAAAAAAAGGAGGGGGGGGAGGGGGGGGGGCAGAGAAAAAAAAAGAGGATGCTATTAGCCAGCTCTCCAAGACTTTGGGATCCATGAAATCAGATGAGCTTTGACACGGCAAAAAGCCAAGCGCCAGCCAGGCCCTGGGAAAGGGAGAGGGGGGGAGAAGGGGTGGATGTGGGGAGAAGGCACCCAAGCTGTGGCCACAGGACAGGGCGCCTGATCCGGGCTCCTGAGGCTCTGGGTTGTAACACTGCAGGGGTAGGTATTTTAGCTGCTGTTAACACAGCAGCTGCTGGTTCCACTGGGGGTGTTGAGGCTGCTTGAGCAAAATCCGTACTCATTGACGCATTTTTTAAAAACTGGGAGCCTTTTCCTTGTACTGCACTATGTCCTCTGCTCCCACACCCCGAAAATGTTACTCCAGTTTACACATTAACCCAATTTAGTACAGCTGATTCCTCACCTGATAGCAATACCCTTCGCTCAGACGAAAAGAGATATTTTGGAATGGCTCCTGCTGGGGTGAGGCAAGGGCAAACCATCTCAGTGTGCGAGCGGCCAATGCGATGGGATGCTAGCTCCATTTGCAGGCAAGGCCACGAAGAATGAGCAAAGGGGCTGGGATGCAGTGGGATTTGGAATCCTGCAGGGTTTGGGATGCTTCATGGTTTGGGATGCGGTGGGTTTTGGGATGTGGCAGGCTTTGGGACACAGTGGGATTTGGAAGGCTGCAGGGTTTGTGATGCAGTGGGGTTTGCGATGCAGCAGGGTTTGGGATCTGGCAGGGTTTTGGAATGCTGCAGAGTTTGTGATGCGGCGGGGTTTTGGGATGCAGTGGGGTTTGGAATGCTGCAGGGTATGGGATGTGACAGGGTTTGGGATGCTGCAGGGTTTGGAATGCAGCAGGGTTTGGGATGCGGAAGGTCCTGAGATGCCGAAATGCCCTGAGCTTTCAGGGCTTCCCGCAGGGTGTGGGGGATCTGTCCTTGCTCTGCTGCCTCTGTCGCCTTCCTTTTACTCTGTTCCACCCCGCAAAGGGCCCCGCAAGTGTGTCTGGGCTCTGCCCGGAGGTCCAGCCTGCACCGAGGATGCTCCAGGGCTCTGCTGCCCGGGAGCCGGAGAGGGACAGGAGGTGGGTCCGTGCTACAGCAGGGAGCAAAGAGAGAGCCGGCATATTTTTCCCGAGTTACTTATTAACCACTGTTCATTTGACAGGATCAATATTTCAAGCGAGGGAGTAAACACTTAAGAAGCACCACTCTGCTTTGCTCTCTTTTCCTTTGCAAAATGATTTATTTTCTAAAATGCATCTGCCTGGGAAGGAGGCAGCGCCTGAAGCCCGGTGGTTTTTATCTGCGGGATATGCAAAGCACATTTATTTCGTCTTTTATCTCTCATATTGCATGTTGATCCCATACATATAGATTGATTTTGTTCAGGTAGATAATGAAAAGTCAAGTGGAAAATTTACACAAAGGCACTCAGGATCTCGACTTTCTATTGGTATATAAATTGGTTTATTACTTCATTCCCTTAAACAGGGACTTTCACACTGGGGAACACTTTAAAATATATCATGTTTAAACACAAAACCATTTACCTTTCATGTGTTTTTTTTCCATCAGTAATTTCCTCGCCACTTTTGTTAATTACCAAAGATATTTGTGTTTAAACAAGGGTTCGCTCCTTCTCCATCCCTCCAGCAATTCATCTTCCTCCTCTCGTTCCTGTTGCCCGAAAAGTCCTAACGGGAGATTTCCAAGCCGCTGGCCGTGCCCACCGCACCGACATGTTGAGTGCTGGGGCTGACAATACCTCGGGAGCTTTTATTAATTCCCTATAAGCGGCTTTCATTTCGCCACCCTCGCCTGGCGTCAGGCGCTCCGCCGAGGCGGTGAATAGAGGGCACAGTATGTGAGAGCACAGCTTGGAACAAAAAAAAAAAAACAAAACCCACAACTAAAAACCCCACCAAAAAACCTAGAGGAAACATTATTAATAAACATCTTCTGGACATTTGGTGGCTGGTATAGGCTGCTCCAGCTTAAAGCAATTAATTCAGGATACTGACATAAACTCTCCAGCTCTTTGACAGCTTGGAGCTGAAATAAAAATGCTAGTTCTCCAGGGAAAAGGAGAGGATAGTTGGCTCTTTTCTGGACTGTTTGCTTATAGGCCCAGAGAGCAATCTTCCTCGCAGAATGAAATGCAAGGACACAAACAATGTACCAGGGAGAGAATAGGAGATGGGAATGAACAGTTTGAACTATTTGCTCAGCAGAAGGGCAGCCACAATGCTCGGCCAATGGCTTTCCCATGCATCAACCCGGCTTCTTAGCCCCTTTTGTTGTTCAGCCTCTTCCTCCGGCCAGATAAGAGCACAGCTGCGGTGTCGCGGCTAAGTCAGGCCTTCTACTTATCCACCCAAATCTCGCCTCGCCTTTACTGTATTTCCCCCGGCGAAATGCTCTCTCCACTGTATCGGATGCTGCGTTCGCCCCCAGGGCCACTTGCCAACGCTCAGGGGCAATTCTGCCCCCACCCCCTCCTTCGCAGCTTGCTTTTGCTTCTTCGAGGATGACTAGGAGACCCCTTTCGGGCACCCGCTGTAGCCGCTCCGTCCCCTTGTCCCTCGCTCGGGACTCCCTTCTCCCACCGAGCGGCACGGGGCCGCCTGGCCGGGAGCCCGAGGCAGGTACCGGCGGTGCAGCCTCGCACGCATCGCCTGGCGCGCGCCNNNNCCGCCCACCCCTCCGCACCGCCTGCAATCGCACCCTCCATCGGAGCGAGCTGCCCTCGCTGCAGAAGTGCCATGCTCCAAAAGGTAAAGGACATTGCCATGGTGGGCTGGAGGCGCAGAGCTGCCAAATACAGTTTCAGATTTCCCTAAGGCAAGACCGGCCCGGAGCATTTTACTGGCGTCGTCTTTGCAGGGCAGCGGTGGGATCTACCTCGTGCGACCCGGGTGGAAGCGATGGCAATTGCCGATGGCAATATCTTTGCAGGGGCAGATCCTGCTGCTGCATTAGGCAGCCGCCTCCATTCCCCTTCCCTCCCTGCGCCCGGTGTCCCTGAAGATCACCCTCCCTCCTCTAATCCGCCCAGGCCACCACTTGTTTTGCTTTAACGATGTCATTGCTGATCAGGCAGGCAAATGCTGTAATTAAAAATAAATACGTAGCAAGGTCGGATGCTACAGCGCAGGCTGGTCTTACTCTCTGAGCTAAGCGCTGATGCCGATGGGGATGCTTTGCTATTTTTACTCTTTGTCCTACCCCAGGCTGTTGGTTTTGGGAGCCAGGCTGCACTGCGTGGTTCTGTTGTAATAAGGTTTATTTAGCTTGAAAGGGTTTTACGAGGTGAAAAGGCAAAATGCTGAGGACTAAAGAAAATGCCTGGCTGGCTGAGATCACATTCAGCGTTTGTAGTCACAGAGCACACCTGCAGGAAACACCGAGTTTAAACACTGCTTGTGTCACAAAAATCTGAGAAACCGACAGGGCTTTTTTGTTGTTTTTTTTTTTCTTTTTTTCCCCTTTTCCCCCTTCTTCCCTGGTGGGTGGTCAGGAGGATGGGCTGAAAAGCAGGAGGGCTCCCATTGTCTCTGCGCTGCCTTAAGAGCTGACCCCACGTGTCCCTGAAGTCGCCGAGCACCTGGCTGTCCCCTGCGCCCGGGGATGCTGCATCTAGGGGACTAGGGGACGGACCCGCCGCAAGCAAACGAGAGCAGTCCAGAGGTGTCTGGCCGTGCAGTCCCTCACGAAAAGACTTTTTAATGACTTCACAGCAGCAGGATTTTTATGCCCAAGTGGTATCTTATCCCCCCTCATGGCTGGGGTACTCTTTTATTTACTTCTATTCGTATTTCATAGAACATCTCAGGTGGGAAGGGACCCATAAGGATCATCAAGTCCAATTTGATTTCCATTTTGAAGGCACAGCGCTAAGGAAAAGCTGATGCGGTGTTCATTTTAGGGCTCCCAGGCTCTGCCGTTTCACCGGCAGCTCCAGCCTCATACCTGACAGCTCTGGAGCAGCCCCTCAAGTCCCTAAAATGGGGCAAACCTGCCCAAGCCAAGCCCCGCCAGCAGCCGAAGCAGAGCAATCCCAGCGGCACTCAGCCTGGCAGCGGCTCTGCCCCTGCGAGACCTGGGCCGGCATCTCGCCCACCTTGGGGCATCGATCTGCTCCCGACCCAGATGGGTTAATTAATGAGACATTAAAGAGGCGGAATGACACTTCCCACCACTCACTTACGGTGCTAATTTCCAAACCACTCCGCCATAGACAAAGAGAAAGTGCAGTTAGTGCAGAGTAATTTGCGCTGTGTTCCTGGCGAATGAATTTAGGGGAGCAAATATAGTTATGCAGAATTTAAATTAAAGTTGACACTAATGTAAATACAGCAATGCAACTGCATGTTTAAGAAATATGATGAGGCTATGGTTTTAATCAGGTCCCTTTAACTCAGGTGGCATTTTAAATCCTTGCCATTTAAATTGGATAAAATCCATAAGCTGGAAGAAGGAGCGTCAGTGGGAAAGTCGGTGGGCTCGGCTGCAAGCATGGACCAGCTCTGACCCAGCTCCTTCCCGAGGGATGCCCTGGGCACAGGAGGGGTACCTGGGCTCAAGGGATAGTCCTGCAGCTGCCTGGAGCCGAGATCCTCTGACCTTCTCACCCAGAGAGGGATGCGGAGAGCATCCCCATGGCCTGCTGAAGACTTCCCAACCCGGCTAAAGCCCCGCTCCAAAACTCAGCAGCTCTCCGACCCTCCTACACCCATTGCATTGACATTTCATGGGAGCACAGGCACTCCCCACCCGCATCCGTGTCATCCCAAATATGACATAAACCCAACAATCCAACCCCAGAGCATCTTTATTTGTCGACCCATCGTGCAGCCCAAATTCTGGAGGGGATGGAGTGTCTGTCAAGGTCTGCAAATTTTCCCTGCTGCTTTTGAAGGCTCTGTTTCCAGCCTAAATCATAGACCTGGGCGTTTTGGGGGGGGTGGGGAAAAAAAAAAATTAAAAAAGCAAGGCAAAGAGGAAAGAGCGAGCCCGCCTCACCTACTTCAAAGCAGGGTGATCCTGGATGGGGGCATGGGTGCTACTCAATAACAATAGGCATTAACTGCAACATGGCCCGAGCCACTTAACAGGAGCTCTGTAACCTGGCAAGACCCAGAGTCATTTCTGTTACAGTTACCGGAACAATATATTTGGCAATTGAATTCTTCTGTCTTTTTTTTTTTTTTCTTTTCCAAAGTGAATATAATGCCCCTGGCAGGAGCAAGCTGCCAGCATGGCTCGGCCACAGGTTTCTCTGCCACGAGATCAGGTCCCTTGGCATGAGGCACCACCTCTGCCACCGCCTGCACAGTGCCAGGGCTCGCTCGCCTGCATCCCGGGCGGCTGCTGGGACCTGGCCCCCGCGGACCCCCACCCAGGGCTGGGGACAGGCTTCGCTGCGCCAGGGCAGAGCGGTGCTGGGGCACGCCGCTTCTTTCCCTGGGTCACCTTGCTCCTGGAGGGCTTGTCCCTGGGGCTGCTGCAGCGCCTGCAAACGCGATGGTGGGGAACCGGTGGGAGAAGCGATGAAGAGGATGTACCGAGAGAGCATCGAGTGCCCTTCGCATCAAACCGTCCCGTGCATCCTGCTCGCAGGTGGTGCCGGGACAGGGCTAGAGCAAGCGTGTCTCGCTTCGCCTCCACCCGTTTTCCCCAGGAAGCGTGCTTGAGGCGAAAGGTAGAGAAGATGGGGGTGAAAAGACCCTTGTCAGATATTTCCCCTTTTTTTTTTGTGTGTTGCAGATGTGCTGGTGTTAACCAAAGCACAGATGCTTCATGCAGCAATTATATGAGACGAGCTAGCCAGCCCAGAACAGTGGCCTGCGACGTGTGTCGATACACCTGCAAGGAGCTCAATTAAGCTTCATTCTCCTCTTCCCTACTATAAATTGAAGCCTGTAGCTGCGAAGGGGAAGCAGCCCCTGCCACAGCTGAGCTCATCACCTGGCCCCTAGCACCCAGGGGCCACAGGTACTGGCCAGTCCAGAGGAGCCAAATAAATCGCCCTGACAAAATGCAAGCAAAGTTAAGTTTATGTCCATATCGAGGCAGCTTTGCTCTGACGCCTAAATAATAGTAGTAGCAATAATAACAATAAAAATACAATGATGATGGTGATGATAATAATGATGAAATAACAACAACAACAATAGCAATAATTATATCAACTGACAACTTTTGGGGGGAAAGAAATATTTTTCTTGAGATTTTTGGACAGCCTACATTTCATTACTGGTTGCCTCTAGGCATCTGGGGTGCCTGAGCTGGAGGCACTGCTGGGCTTGTGTGCAGTTTAGGGACCCGGGGTCTGGCCCGAGGGGCAGGGGGGTGCAGAAGGAATAGCTGGGGGAGTCTGGATGGGTCAGGCATCTCTTCTGTGCATTACAGTGTGATGCAAGAAATTCCCAGCACTGCGCATGACTGGACTTGTGTTATCCCAGGTAGGTCCTGCCTGGCAGGGATGCCTCCCACAAGACATCTCTGGCTCCTGGCCCTGTCCCAGCCTCCAGAAATCTGCCCGCCTGCCTGCCTGCTGCCTCTGGCAGAGCCCACTGGCCCGGCCCTGCAAAGGATTTCATATTCCTGTAGCTGTCCTAATCCCCTGGTGTGACTCAGCACTGTTAAGATGCCTAAAAGAGTAATAAAAAGTGTTATAATGCCATTAATTTCGCCCCCTAGATATCCCGGCTGCCCTGCTACAGAAAAAGAGATATTGTAAATGTCCGATTTGGGGAAAAACACTGAGAAGGATTCAAAGGAGGGGGAAAACTCCCCCCGAAAGTGAGGGGAAAAACCTGGGGAGCATCTCAGGCGGCAGGGCGATGCGCTCCTGCTCTCCGGGGGAGCCAGGGGGGTGCCAGGTAGGGGGATTTTACCCTGCGACCATCCCCCAGCCTCTTGCCTGCGCACAGATGCCTATGTCCACAACTCCCCCCCTAAGGACTTAATGAGCTTCCAGACAGCTATTGTCTTGACAAATCTGATTGAAACCAGCCAAGGAGTTCAAGGGTTAGGAGGGGAGGGATGCACAGACAGGGCGACACCAGAAACCCTGTCTGGGTGGAAATCGAAATAAATGGGGCTCTTACATAGGTGCGAGCTGCAGAGACCTTTGGAGCAATGATAATTGATGCTGAAGAGCACCCGAGTGGCCCTGACACACCGTTCTTTAGTGTTTAATTTCTGGTGGGTGACGTGGGGAAGGAAGAAGCAGAGAAGTTGATGAAGAAGCAGAGAAGTTGATGTGATCTGCCCTGATTTTGCTGTCCAAGACCTCCCTGGGTGAAGCCAGTGAGCGCTTTCGCTTGCAGGACTGATGGGGAAGTAAGAAAGCGGTTGTGCAGTGATTTTGGTTTGCAAAGCCAGTTTTGGTCCCACCTTTTTTTCCAGCTTTTAGGGAGAATTGCTTCCATGGTCTGGATGGGCCCCAGGGTCAAAGGCGCAGCAGCTGCCCGGGGAGGATGAACAGCCCTTATCGAGAGGCTGGGGCAAAGTCCAAATTGCTCAACACATTTTGGGCACACCTTGGACTTTGCCAAATGCATTCGGAAGGGGGAAGGTGAAGCAGAGGGCAGCACTGCTATCCCCAAATTCCTTCTGCTGTGAAAGCTGGGGAGCCCCTGGGCCAGCAAAGCCTGCTCTGCTCCTCTCTGGCCAGCCACGCTGGGTGGGTTGATTGTTTTTTTTACATCTTGAGACCGTCAGGAATGTTTTCCATGCACGAGTGTAGTGCATTCAAAATCCCGAAACCACCTTCATCTCAGCAAGACCAACAAAGATAAGGAATAGCGTCTAAGTTGGCTGAAATTAGCATCTGCATCTGCCACACAATGCCCCGGCTGCCATTAGCTGTGACCGGGGAATGGCACTAGCAAAGTATGCTGGCAATGTTTAACAAACCATCCGTCTTTTACCTGGTCCTACTCAACAGAAACCTTTGTTTGAACCACGGGCCTATTCAGTCATGCTGCTGTCTGCTTATCGGGAAGATTAATCTCCTAGGTATCACTATATTAATTTTAAAACCAGCCTTTATTATTCCCAGTCCTCCAGTGGGGCGGCGGGAGGGTGAGGAAGCGTTTCTGCTGCTGACGACGAAACTAGGCTCCATGCTTGCCCATACCAGCGTGACTCATCCCCGTTGTCTGCACCCATGTTAAAAACCAAACCAGAGCGGCAAATCCCGACTCCCTCCCACCCCACGGATGCCCACGTTCTCATTGGCCTTTTTTTGCAGGGGGAGGCTGCACGTCCCGTGTCATCTCCTGCATCACCCCAGCACAACGGCTTGTGGCCAGGATGCCGTGGCAGGAGCATCTCTGTACAGCCCCCGTGGGTATTTGAAGAGACAGGGGGCATGAAACCAGCCCCGCTGTGTGGAGGGGTGCAGGGAGCGAGCCAGGTGAAGGTGGCTGTTGGGAAGGCAGTCGCAGCGGGGGGCAGAGCCCCAAATTCCTGGCGGAGTGCTGTGCACACATGTCTTATCTTGCCCAGCCGTGTTTGCACAGCACGAAGCCAGCCGCCCCAGCTGGGAGGGAGGACGGCCAGCACCCACAGGAGTCCTCCAGCTCCGGTCCCTTCCATCCCCGCGTGCCAAGGCAGGTCTCTAAGCTATTTTGTGTGCTGCTTCAGGCTTTTTAACAAGATGCTGGTGTCTCCTGGGGCTTAACCACCCTTGACGGACCTGCTCTCTGTGACTTGCCTCATCTTAGCTATTGTTAAAGATGGTCATTCATACTGCCGGTCACATCCATACCCTGTGGCACTGAGATCCACCCAAGCACCCAGTGAGAAACCCCCAAAATATCATCCTGTGTTTATTTCAAAACCAGTACATGCTTTATTTGCGCTGCTCATTTCTCATGACAGGGGGGTGGGCAGGTCACAAGCATCACCTAGAGATGCCCCAACACTCCCACACCACCTCTGCATCCTCCTGAGCCTGTGAAACATCCCCTCGGAAAGGGGTCTGCCATGAAAACATTGGTGCTGCATGTAAAGATGACCGATGCCTGCCTGCAAGCGAGCCAAGCCCTTTCTTCCCAGACCCAGTGGGGTGAAGTAGAGGGGATGCAGGGGGTCTGGAGGCCTTTGCAGGTGGGTGGGAATCAGCCCAGGGTGCTGCAGGATGGCGGGGGCAGCTGTGACTGCATGACTCCCCTGGTTACTGAAGCCCCCTGATTTCGGCGATGTCAGAGACAACCCCTCCAAGTGCAGAAAGGAGCTTAAAAAGCTTTATTTGAGCAAAACCAGGGCATTTCTGCAGCGCATCTGTGCCACTCGCCCCCTCCTCTCTCTTGGCTGTAATGAGCGTCATGGGAAATGTCCGGCTTCTTATTAATAATACAAGATAGGAAAGCAAACACGCCTGGCCCGCTGACCCAGGCAGATGTACCTGCTGGGCACTCATCTGAGCGCGTGGCTCCTTCTGGCCTGCCTTGCCATGGGGGCAAAGATGCTTTTCTTCCCCAGTAATTGAGCTGGAGGGTGCCTGGGACTACCTGGACACACGATGGGCTGCAGCAGCCGCTGCCCGGCCACCCCTGCCCTCTTGAAGCAGCCCCTGTAATTGCATATTTACCCATCGGAGGCTCTCATTATCTCATTATCATGAGAGGTTAACCGAGTGGCTCTGGGTCACCGAGAAGGTCACTAACAATGCTAGGAAGGGTTCAGATTCATTCGTTGGCTCGGCATCTTTTTGGTGCTGAGGGACTGATCCTCAGGATGTTGTGGACATGTCCCTGCCTGAGCTGGGCAGGACAGCCCCTCTCCCTTGCGTGCTCCCGGGTTGCTCTGGCACGTTGGATGCATGGGCGAGCAGGGGGGGCAAGCTGAACATCCTCCCATCCCTTCCCTTTGCACCCCAAACTCGCAGGAAAGAGCCATGCAAACAGCTGGATGATGGAAAGTGAGCCCCCAGCTTCAGGAACCAGGCTTTTCGTTCCTGCAGTCAAAACCAGAGCAGCTAACAGGGGGTGACAAGGCTTTTCCATGCGGCACGCCATCGGCAGGCAGCGGCTGCCCGTTCTGCCCGCAGCCTGCTCCCCGGGTGTTTGCGTTGCCTTCAGCTATTATCCACCCTCGCGAGGAAATGCAGGGACTAATAAATAGCTCGTCAGCACCAAGCGCGAGACTTGAGCTTGGGAAGAGCACCTAGAAAGACAAGGATTTCCACCCTGCAGCAGGAGAAGCGGCCCCTTCCCCTTCCCCTGCCTAAGCTAACTCTTCTGCTATGTCAAATAACAGGCAGGCGGAAACCCTGCCTACACTGGCAAGGGACAGAGGCTTCCCTGTTTGGATTCGAGATGGGGATTTCTGTGGCTGAAAGTACCTTTGTTATTTTTCCAGGAAAGCTTCCTTTTTGGCTGGCTTCACCTCTGCATAGGATGCACACGGCAAATTGACTGCAGCGATGAAGAAGGAAAAATATTTAAACAAGCAATTATGAATGAGCTTTGGTTGCTAACTCAGAGACCAGTTTCCTACGTCTGTGTTAAAATGTAAGTGATTTACCCTAGAAGTCCAATCGCAGCCTCAGGAGTTTATTAAGAACGCCTCTTAGATTAGAGCTTTGTGGCCAGAGAGGACCATAATTAGTCTGCTGTGCTCATTAATCACTTGTGCTACTAGAAAGCTGTGCTCCGCTTCCAGTGTGGGTATGCCTGGGAGCAGGTCCTGCCGACTGGTTCCCATTTATCTTCTCCCCACCAGATTAAAGAGCTTTTTAGCACCCTGGATTTTCTCCCCAGGGGGCTGATCCTACACCACAGTCCAGTCGTTCCTCAATGTTTCTGAGCAGCTTGACGGTGAGCCCTGGTCCCTGCCTGCAACGCACGTCGGCTCCTCGTTCCAGCCTTGCATTAACCTCAGGGCTCTGCCCTGCAGTTCTGCATCCTCAGCTGGAAAGTATAGCCAGCTCCAAGCTAAAGCCCACAGAAAGCAGTGAAAATCTCTCCCCTAGCTCTCTGGAAGCTCTAGCTCAGAGCAGAGCAAGCTGCACCACCTCAACAACCCAGCAAAGCAAGAGTTGCAAATCAAACACCACTGCCAGCTTTGGGCAGGAGGATGTGGGGAGTGACGGGCTGGCTGGGCAGAGCTCCAGAGGCCCCTTCCCACCTCCACGATGCTGGAATTTTGAAGAAGGGAGTGTAAACACTGGTGCAGCCCTCCTCTTGGCCAATCCCGGAGAGCCCACCCTACAAAGAGGGCCCAGGCATCCTCACCCACCTGGGATGCAACAGCAGCAGCTGGTGCCTGCGTGGTGGCTCCAAGGTGGGGAGATGTTCCTGTGAGTAGCAGCAAGCGCCGGGTTCTGGTTTTGCCCTCTGGGGCAGGGATCTCTATCCTGCCTGGTGTGATCTGGTGCCCGGGTGCTTCCTATGGCCTGACTTTGTTTTTAAAAAGTTTACATGGCTGTTTTTAAAAGTTAAAAGGAAAGGAGTGAACAAGCACAAGTGACTAAGGGGACCGATCCTGACCTTGCTCTATGTGCAGGAGCTGTGGCTCTGAGCGTGTTAAGCCTCACGGCTGTTGCCCACGAGCCCTCAGCTGTGACGTGAGCGTGCAGGCATCTCGCAGGGACAGGAGAGCCCTCTGAGGTCTGGCTCATGGGCGTGCACACAAGTGGTTTCGTTGCCTCCGAGGGATGTGAGCTGGCTCTTAAGCTACGCAGGAGTATTTTAAGTTACATTCTTTGTTATAGCTGTTCTGTTAGACCTTTGTTGCAAAAAAGCTCTACCTACTTGGATGTTTTGAAAGGCAAGGTGGAGATCAAAGCTTTTGGTGGCCTTGGGGCTGCAATCTTTACCCGGCCTTGAGGGAATCTGGCTGTGGGCCGGGGTGCTGGCTCTGAATTTGGGACATGTTCCCATGTGCTTGACACAAACTGTGGCACATGGGCTCTCACGCCAGGGGTACTCCAGAATGAAGTGTATCTGTTGATGCTATAGGTGCCTGTGTTTAGAAAGGGACTGGTTATATTTACAGGGACTATTGCGTGCAAAACCTCTCCCCTCTCTCAGCCTTTGGGGTCTCTAGGTGTGAAGATGAGTGCTTGGAAAAAATATTACTCTGTGTATCCTGTCCTTCTAAGCTTCTCTAGATATCTATTATCTACTGCTGAAAGGCCAGGTGTGGGCCGTTTGCTCCTCTGGCCTGACCAGACCAGGTGATGGTTATGTTCTTAGGTATGTTTTTCCCTCACCTAAGCCCACAAGTGTCCCCCTGAGCCCAGTGCTACAGGCAACACCTGCATCGCCTGCAGAACTGATGGTGCAGGTGCCTCATCACATGTGCTGCTTCATCCCATGAGGCACTAGAGACCTAAGCCAGTGGTGGGGTGCTCTCTGAATATTGGCGACCTTGACAACTTCTTCAGACACAGCTCAGTCCATAGGAAGCCCATGGTACCAAGGCTTCCAGGCTCCTTCAATGTCCTTGGGAACTTTATCTCTGTGAGTCACCATTAGCTGGCCTTTACAAATCTATGGCATTTAAAGGAGTTTCCTCCTTGATATGAAAAAAAAGCAAACCCAACCGGCATGAGGAGCTGGTGACCTGGCCCCACATTCCTCTGGTGGCTTTGGGGCGTGCCAAGTTCATGAGGAACATGGTGGCAGGGCTCCCTGGGCCAAAACCTGCTTGAGTAGAAACTTCTGGGCTGCCTTGAACCTCCTGGTTGCAGCTCCTGTGCATCCTCTTGCCAGGAGGATGGTCTGCAAGCCCTGGTTGACCCTTCAACAGTTCAGCTACAGGCATCCCAGGGTAAGCAGCACGTAAATCCATGGAGCAAAAGGAGGAACCCACTGTATTTTCTCAATGCACCCCATCCAGCCTCCACAGTCAGCCCTCTGAGACCAAGAGGGATGCAGGTAGCATGTCTCGGCAGCAGGGGACCAAAAAGCTAAGGAATCATTTAATTGCTTGCTAGATTTTGCATTTCATGTGCTTCCCAGCTGCAGGGGTCCTAGAGGAAAACCTCACTTGCATGCAGTCCTTAAAGGTACTTGAGCATCTGAACCTGGAAATAACTGTGGAAGGAAAAGGGGCACTGGCTAACCAAAGGCTTTTCCTGCCTGCCTGTGTTTAGATGCAATATGAAATGCTCCCTGACATGCAACTGCAGTTAATAGGAAGCATTTGTTCCTTCAGTGGCCATCGCATGGGTGGCTGTCAGCTACAGTATCAGTAAGGCGTTGGTGGTGAAAGCTTTCCAGCTGGGAGCGTGGTTGGGAGTGGGGGGGCTGTCAGCTGGATTTCCATATCTGGGTGGTATAAATGGAGGGACAAAGCCCTGAGAAGACCCTTGGCACTGCACTGCCTCCATCACCGTGCAGTTTTGGCAGACTCCGCAGTCGGGGCGGATGAGCAAAGCATACTGTCAGGTTTTGACGGAGTCAAGGGAAAAGTTCGAGCACCTTGAAGTTTGACTGTGATTCTCGTTTAAGCTGGCACAAATCACCTTCCCCCAGCAGCTTTATGGGGGCTGGGGGACCTGCATGTCCTTTGCGCTGCGGAATGGGCGTTTCTGTTCAAAACGGGCACAAACAAATGCGTTTTACTTGCTAAGTCAGAGAAGGCAGAACTGGCCACTGGTGCCTTTATTGCTGTGCCCAGGAAGGGAGACCATTCACTCTTCTCTTAAACCACATCCGCAAGGGGTCAGGTCCTAAACCCCATGCCCTCCTTTCCTCAACACCTGGAAGAATCCAGCCCTCAGTAAACAATTTGGAAAAAGAAATGCAGTGCAGAAAAGAGTCAAGCCCCTCGGTGACACCAGGGAGGGCGGGGGGGAGAGGAGAGGAGCGGAGCGAGGCAGTCTGCATTCCTCCCCATCCATACATTATTCGTGGGGGATTATTTGCTCAACCCCAAAGCACACGCACACACACAAATTGACAGCTGCTAAGAAATACAAAGCGCTGTATTCAGATGACCAATATGGAGCGTATGAGCTGTCTGCTCGGGGCTGGCTGATGTCTCAACCGTGCTAGCTCCATATTTTATCCCAAAGGAAGGATGAAAGAGCCCAAGGTTGGAGCAGAGGAAGCTGCACTGCTGGGAGTGCGACCCATCTGGAAAAGAGGTTATATATATGTGCATGGGTGTACGCACACACAGAGGCATATGCAGAGGGAGTCGAGGGCAGGTGAAGGGAAATCTGCAGCCGGCGAGCGGGCAATGAAACAGGGAGGCGTGAGCCAGGCTGTTCATTAGTACCTGGCTATGGCTGCCGCTGACCTGATGGCAAATATGAAATATCAAAGCGCTTGTCAGCACTCCTGAATGGGACAAAGAAAAGGCGCATTAATGATTAACTCCGCTAAAAGCTCAGGCTTTTTTATTCCCATGGCGCTTGGACTATCTCGCTGCCATGTGACATGCTTGGGCCATTTTCTAGCAGATTGGGGAAAGCTAGTGAGCAAACACAGGTGCTTTCGAGTCAGCAGTGCTGTCAGGGACAACCACAAACAACACCAGCTATGCCTGCCTAAATTAGCTCCTGTGTTTGCCTCCATTTTTCCTTCCTGGAGATTTTACTTTCTAAGTCCAGTGTCTTTCGCTCCTGTCTTCGACTATTCACACTCAGCGTTAAAAGAGAGAGAGAAAGACAGAGAAAAGAAAAGAGAAGAAAAGGGAAAACACACAGAAAGGCTCTTCTTTGAACCCGCGATGCTGCATGGGGACCGAATGCAAAAGACCCGAGTAAACTAATTAAAACTACTCAGGTCTTTAACTGCAAAAACAAAACGCATTTATTGTGCTCAAGTGGAATTATTTTAGTGATCCTCAGCAAACACAAAGTCCTGCAAACATGCGCGGGGTGCTGCGACTGTGGTTTCTAATAAGCCTGGAGCAGCACGGCGCTGGCGGGGAGAAAGGAAGGGCTCTGGGCTGGGCAGCCGCCGGGCACAGGGGTGGCCTGGGGGGTTTTGCCATCACTTGCTGGGACTTACACCTTGGACTGTGTGTGTGACCTCCCCGGTGCCGCTGTTCAGAGTGAAGGTCCCTCTAGTGGTATTATTTGTTTTAATTTATTCCTTCCATAGAGCAAATCAGACAGACTTTCTTTTCCTGTTCAAATATTTATATATGTGTGTTATTGCACTATGCTTGGACTCCTTGCAATCACAGCGGGGCAATAAAGAACAGACTATCAGCGTGTGATGATAAAGGTACATTGAGTAAACAGCAGAAAATGAAATAAAGTTATAAAAAAGAAGGCCTGGGATGGTATAAATGTCTACAAATAATCACTATATCAGCCTGCCTGATATTCAGGCAATTAACAACAACAGGGGTGAAATTGTACCCAAGCTGTGCTATTGAATTTAAATGCTGCCTCCTCTTCAGGCCCTTGAAGGAGGAGTAAAGCATCCTGCCTTTCCAAAGGAGGGATTTGCAGCCTTTCAGGGGCCGGGTAATCCGGATGGCAGCCCCCACGGACTCTGCCAGCTAACGGCAGGAGAGGGGCTATAATAATCCATACCGCTGCAGACCCCTGAGGGCTTCAGCTTTAGGGCACTGCCAAATGCGATGGAGTGATAAGAAGGTTGGCCCTGCAATGCCAAGGCTGGTGGTGCAGCTGGAGCTCCCTCAGTTTTATCATTGCGGAGAAAAGCTTGATCCCCCTGCAAAATGGAATGACTCCCCAAAAGGGAGGAGGATCCAAATCTGCAATGTCCAGAAGTTTTCTTTGGGCTCGCGCTGAGCCTTTGCTGTGGCCGTGCAGTGAGCCCGGCAAGGTCCCGTGTGCTGGTAAGCATCCATGAGACCAGTCGCAGCCCGTGGCAAGTGTTGGGTAACTTGGTGGTGGCAGCACCCGTGTCCTCAGATCAAGTGACTTAAGCCTAAAGTGGATTAAAGTTGTATAAGCAAGAAGTTACCGTGGGTAGGCTACTGGTTGGCATCGTCAGGGGGCTCCGGCGGAGTGACCATGCACCCACAAACCTGCCCTTGCGATAGCGTTGCAGGTCAAACGCCCGATGGCACCGAGTGAGAAGGCAGCTCTGTCGGAAGGTGGGTTCTATGAGCAGTGAAAAAGGCAGGAGTTTGAAACCAGTGTCCAGATTTTGTACCAAGGACAATGATTGCAGATGCAGCATAGTTCACTTAGGGGGGAAATTAAAATCTGTGTATTTAGTGAGATTATGCTTGAACTGGTACCAATTTATTTTGCCAAATTGAGCTGCAGCCAATTTCTCTCCCATGTGATGGTGGATAAATATCATTAAATAGGGAAAGATGAAGGCGGTTGATGCCCTTGCATTAGCAGGAACTAACATTGTATGCTCGAGAACGAAAGGACAAAATTGGGGAGATTTGGATGCAAATCATCCAAATGAGACAGATTAAGCATGAGGGGCCAAGGGAGAATGGGATCCAGGAAGGGTGATGCTGGGAAGAGTGGGAAACTTCTCAGGTGGCATTTGCTGAAGGAGTTGGAAATGGTGACACGGAGGCTGGGAAAGTTCTGACCCACACACATAGTGTTGCCCCCTTCGAGGTACCCCATGTCTTGGAGTGTATTAAAGCTGGGGTGCCAGGGGCAGGTCCCACCTCTGGACACTGGAAACTCACCCTGGGGAGCCTGGTGCCATCTGTGATGGGGTCTTCTGCCAACAGCTTCGCCCTGCAAGCCTTCCCAGCCTGGAAGCTGAGCTAGGGCTTCGCATGGCCATTGAAGGAGAAGCTTAAAAGCAATTTTCTTCTCAAAGCAAAGCTTTTGCTGTTGGAACTTTGTTTTCCAGTAAAAAAGAATCAACAGGAGTGGTTTGTCGTAACTTCTGGCTTTTGAGGTTTTTTGCATATTTTTTGAAGAGCTAAATATCCTGTAGTTTGGGAAATTTTATTGTTTCTGATGAGATAGTGGATGCTTGTTTAGCAAGAGCCATGTCTGGTATTTTATGAATTACAGTAAGTTTTTCAGATTGATGTTAGAATTCATAGAAATGGATTTTACAAGTAGTATCGCATCAGGGGGGTGGGGGGGAACCCAAACACTTCCTTTATCCACTACAGACTCACTTCCATCCAGTGTCAGTGAATGCCCCCTATTTCTGTGTTTGGAGAGGCCAAAGATAAATCTCTGGCTTACCATCTGTAACAGATGCACAGGTAGAGTTTAACCCTTCCTTTGCCTCCTCTCTAAGCTAAATAGTTGCAGTCGCTGATTGGGTTTTTTTCTAGATAGGAATTTCTTCCTATCCATTTTTATTCCTCATTACTCCAGCAGCAATTAAACTGGTTTTAGTAACTATCTATTGAACACGTACTCCTCCACCTTTCCCTGTGCAGCGTACCACAAGAAGCCTGCTTGCTGCAGACCTCATCTTACCATTGCCTACGCCGCAGCTCACGGCGATGCATGCTGCCGGCGCTGAACGCGGCAGCAACGCGCTTTCCGTCTTTCAGCACACAGAAATGTGCCCATCCACTTGCTTCCTTCGCTTTTCTGCCAAGCAAGTAATCCGTGATGTGGCCTGGTTCTCATACTACCATGACCTCACTTATGTGTGCTTTTGACAGAGCTGGGTGTCACGTTCTCTTCCCTCTGTAAACCCTCCGTGCCATCAGGCGGACTCTGGAAGTCTCACTAGATCTCCCTTTGATCCACTGCTTTTGGTTTACAGGAAGGGAAAAGTTTCCTAGCAGAGAAAAGCTGGGGTCTGGGGCGTGCTGGACCCCTCTAGCACAGGGTCATCACTTGGATCTTTTTTAAAACCATTTTCGTGGCTCTTTCTCAAGAAAGTTTGCAGGTCAATACTTCCCAGCATCATGCAAAGATGAAGCAGATCCAAATCTTCCTTCTTGTAGAACGGTTGCTGATGTACTTGTAAATATCACTGCTCTCTTCTGGGGTCCCCTGCCACTACGGACCCTCTGAGCGGGATTTGCTTGGCTTTGTCCCGTGACGGTTTATATGCCTGTGGGCACCAAGGGGCCTTGGCCTCTGCCCCCAGCTGCAGTCCATGGGGTGATTCCCAAGGGCTTTCTGGGTTTGAACCCATCTCTACCTGGCTCGTTCGGGACAAGGATGACTCTTTGTTGGGCTGGTACTCGGGATGGCACGGAGAGCTAATGAAAACCATCATCCTCCGCCAGAAGTGCACCTCGTTGCCGGCGCAGGCAGAGCTGGGGGAGCGTGTGGCTGGCTTTCACCTCCCAGCGCATGTGAAAGGACTTGCCTGTTTGTGTCGGTACCTGCAAACCTGGGTGCAGCTCCCACAGCACCCACCTCTTGCAGGGTGAGACCCAGGGGGGCAAAGAGGGAGATGCCGAGCTGCGGCAGGGAGGATGATGCTGTGAATCCCCATGACCATGGGAGAGGATGTTCTGCCTTATCCTGGGATCTGCACTCCGGAAAGGGCATGGAGAATCTGGAGAGGGTCCAGAGGCAGGCAGGGATGGGCACAGCTCGCAAGGCAAGCTGCGAGGAGGCACGCTGAGCTCTGCAGCCGGCGCGGGGTTGTCATGGTCTGGCTGAAGGACCTGGGAAAAGTCACTGTGGGTATTGCAACATCCCTGCCCGCCCTGGCCTCGTCAGCAGCCTTTTGGGAAATAACCATGACCCAGAATGCTCTCCCAACCCTAGCTATTCAGCAGCATGGCGAAGCAGAGGGTTTGGGATGTGCTTGCAGATGCACGGAGTTATTTTTTCGCTGTTCTATTAAAAAAAAAAAAAAAGATGGGAGGGTGAAAAAAGGAAGTGATACTGTTGCAATCAGCATGGTGTGTGATAAAGATTTATTACAGGTAGAAAGCAAATAAAGGTATGGTAGGAACTTCTTTATTACCCATATCATGATTGCTTATGTGATCAGTGACCTGGAATACATTCAAATTCATGTTAAATAAAAGCCTAATAGAATTCGCCTCCCTGCCCCCCGCCCCCCCCCAGCCTTATGGTGATACATGGGCAGTAGAAAGGGCAGCCAATTGCCGTGTTTACCCGCTTCCTGCTTTTCTGGAAAGTCAACAGTTTTTAAAGGCTTAGGGTGGCTTTGAATTAAGAAACTTGCACTGGTTTAACTGAGGTCAGTGGTGGGCAAATGGTATGTAACTGTGGGGTTGTTTTTTATGACAAGTGATGCTGCCAGGCTCACCCCACCCTGCCCCTCTGCTCCCACCACGCAGCCTGGGCTCTGCCTTTCTCCAAGCCCTTTCCTTGCTGCTTTGGGAGGAGGACGTGACCACAACAAGGGACTACAATGTCCCGAGGCACCCAAATGACTTGCAGAGAGCACGTTCATTGCTGTCCTGAAGTGGTCAAACCCCCACCCAGGCGCTGCGGTCTGCGTGGCAGCCCAAGAGGAGCGGGTGGATCTGATGCCACCCCGCTCCCAGGCAGTCACCGGCAGCTGCACCAAGCCGCCTGCTTTGGGCCGAGATCTTGGAAACCCACTGCTCTGGCGGCAAGTCCTGGTGGCTGCACCTCCAGGAGGTACATGTGGGCTCAGATAAGGCCTGGAAGGTCTTGTCTGCTCGCCGCTTTCAGACCTTTCTTCTTTCGGTGGTTCATCCATCACTAGTTAACAGGGTACCCTTGCAGGGCTGGCTTTCTTTGTGCGGTATCTTTAACCTCCTACAAGTAAATACCCTTTGTACACATGTATCTCGCTCCTTGATAAGGTATTGTATTCCTTCCACCACCAAAAGCACTGGTGGCATGGGGAGAAAGAGTCCATTTAGATAAAAAGCAATTAGCACCTCCCAGGCTGGCTTGGTATATGTTGTTAAAGAAAAGGGCCCTCGCAGGAGGCTGGTGAAATTCCTCCTGCCTAGAAAGAATCAGGAAAGAAAGAAAGAAAGAAAAAAAAAAAAAAAAAAAGAAAAAAAGCCAAGATTATTTCAAAGGAAACCTTTTCTACAGATTTGGAGATGCTCGTGTTTTTTTTCCTGAAAACCAGGCACCAAAGCTGTCTTTTCTTGCAGCTTTAGGTCAGGAGTTAGGTTTTGGTAAACAAGTTGTTGTAGTCTCTTGAGAATGGAAGAAAAGTTAGTAATAAGCTGAGGGAAAAAAAAAAAAAGATAAACCACATCTTTGGTTTGCTTCCCTGTGGCGTGGTCCTGGTGCACCCTTCTGGCTGGCTGGTTGCTGCTGCAGGCAGGTTGGGGGTGGGTGGCAGGAGGTGTTTGGGGGTTGCAGCGGGTACTCGGCCCAGCAAAATATTATGCTTTATTTTATAGCCCCCTCCCCTCAGTCATATCATTACACATGATGGGCTTTAACAACACAGTGCAAAGCAGTTTCTGCAAGTCTCTAGGAAGAGCCATGTATCTTCATTTATATGTTAATTTGCATTAAATAAATGTCACTATAAACAACTTGTATCTTGGGAGAAGGTGGAAAACATATGGGCGTTTGCCAACCAGGGGTTATTAATTTTACACTTTCCATCTGGAGCCTATAAAGGGTCCATTCTCAGAAACAATAAAGATCCAAGGTCACCGGAGAGCGCGGGGAAGGCCACCGGCAGGGTTCTGCCATGCGTGATGCAAGTGCCATAAAGCCTTTGTTCCACCTCCAAGGTGCACATGCCCACGTACGAGCGCCTCGTTAAAGCCTGCGCGCATGCTGGGGCATGTTCTTCTCTTCTTCTGAACCGTCCCACCCCCGCAAACCCAAGGAGCAGCCGGGGTCTGTGCCAGGAGGAGGCACAAAAAGGGATGCCTTGCTGGCGGGGGGCCAGGGAGGAAGCACGAAGCTTCCCCCAGCGATGCTGGGAAACTATCGTGAGATGTGCTGCTGCGAAGTCTCCCCGTGCATGGAGAGGAGGGGGTGGATGTCCTGCACCTTGGAGAGGTCCAGCCTGCATGGCCATGGCTGGGAGGAGACATGTGGAGGACATGGCGGTGAGAAGCGACAAAGTATTTCACACAAAAAGTAATAAGATTGTCTCCAAAAGATCACCTCTTTCCCTTTGCGTGGCAGATTCCTTAGGAGTTGCTGTGGGGGGAAAAAAGTTAGGAGCCCTGAGGAAGGTAAAGCACCGTGGGCTGGGGGCACAGGTCTGTGCTGGCCACCCTGGAGGTCAGCAGAGCTGATGGTGGTGCGGTCACACCTGCTAAAAAACAGACTGATGGTGACAAAAGTGTCAGCAAACACTTCTGAATGCTGCGACGTTGTTGCCACATACGGGCTGCTGCTTTTCAGATACTTGTGCAAGCAGCCCCATGCCCCTCGTCCGCCCCTTGGGCTCCTCCTAACCTGCCATCCTCTTGCTTTCCGTGGTTCTTGTTCCCTTTCTCCTCCTTTTGTTGCAGCCCTTGTTTGCTTTTCTCACCGCCTGCCCCTCTCCCTTCTCACCCCTGCGTTTATTGGATTTCTCTCTTCTTTCTTGTTTCTCCTCGGTTCCTTCCTTCACCCGCTTTCCTGAGCAGGAAACAAAACTCGATGGTGTTGGCGTTGGTCGTATGAACTTTTGACCCTCCTGGGCGATGTTGGAGTGAATTTGAGATGTGGTTGCATAAATGCGCCTCTACCCAGCACCTGGATCCCGAACATCCTCCCGGGTAGCCTGAGATGCTGGGGCTCCAAACCCGGCTCGGCGGCTGCATCCCCACGGGACCTGAGCTGCAGAGGGGAGGGCGAGGAGCCACGCCAGTGTTGCTTGCAGGTATGCGTGCCAGGGCCAGAAATGTGTTAGCGATGAGTTTGTCGGCCTCGAAGGCAAAGGGAAGCCAAAACCGAGCAGATGAAGCTGTACTGAAGCACCTTCACTGGAAACAGGCTGCTATTTTTTTTTTTTTTTTAATTCCCTCCCAGTCTCCTGTTTTTTTCCAAATCTCCCAGTGTTTTCAGCCAGGAGATGATATTCCCTAAACCAAGAGGCTTTTTGATTAAAAAAAAAAAAAGCAAAAAACCCCAACCAACCAACCAAAAAAACCCACAACAACCCAAAACCCAAACACAACACCACCCATAAGTTATCACAGGAGGAAATGTCAAAAAAAAAACCCCAGATTCTTCCAGGCCCCCAGGTTTTATTCTGAAAAGTGAGTGAGGGGCCAGGTTTGTAAAGGGTGTCTCAAGTTTTAGAGGGGTCTGCGGCAGTGCCAGGGTATTCTGGAAATGCTCCCTGGATACTGGCCATCTCGGCATGTAAATATCTTTTAAAATTGGTTCCCTAGGAGCCTTGAGAGTCTCCAGGACTTATGCTCCTAAGTCATTTAGGTGAGCTGAAAAAGTCAACTCAGAGCTCAAAGTAGAGCCCTGGTTGCTTGGGGTGGGTGGGTGGTTTTTTTGGTGGGTTTGTTGGGGGTTTTTTTTGTGATTGAAAGTTGATTTACTTGCTGTTTGGGGAAGGGAACACCAGTTTAGTGTTGTTTCAAAGAACATTTTGAAAGGAAGAGTCAGTGGGTGGTTATTTCTTAAGATGGCTGTTTCAGAGGTGGCTCCGTGCAATCATTTTCAGCCCATAAAAGGGGAAAAGGATGATAATATTTTTCCTTCTGTAGCTGAAACGAATCCAGCCCTGAAATGAAGAGGATGGTGGGACACAAAGCGTACTGAGGGTGGTGGTCGGTCCTGAGCTGGCTGCCCCGCTTTGCCGCCCGCTGCTCTGCCCTGCGGCCGGGTTTCGTGCGCTGCCAGCCGGTGTGCCCTGGCTCGCAGGTATCCCATCCCACCTGCCCTGATAAAAACCTTCCCAGGGGAGTTTCTCCCACCCAATTACATACAACGACGCTGGCTGCCTGGAGGCTGGAACCCCCCAGTTTCCAAACACACATGTTTGGTTGTTGGGGTGGGTTTTTTCAGACATATAAAGCTAGCCAGTCTCTTGCCGGGTATTTCCATACTGCTCCCGGCTCTGTCCTAGCCCGTTCCCAGTCCGACCCGTCCCGTAACAAATCTATTCAGGGAGGCCTCTGAAAAGGGAGAAAGAAATGCCATCCATTCAGCAGCCCCTGCTCCTTCTGACACCCTCTGTCTCCCCATCCAGTTCATAAAGGACTTTCTGTTGGTTCGCAGCAACCAGGGAGCAGGAATGCCGCCGGCCGATCATGGTTTATGTCGTCTACAAAACGCCAACAGTATGGGGATCAGATGACCCTGGACGTGTTTATTGTAGTAGGGGAAATTAGCAATAAATAAAGGCAAGTGGGCAGAAGAAAACTGGGACCCTCTGGGACTCTTGTGTCTATAGGGTCAGAATCAAAAGAAGGCTTGATTTGCTCCTATAATTTAACCCAGCCCCTGGGCTCCTTTATCAGAGCAAGGACAAGGACATGCTAATCTGAGTGCCCATAATTTAACGGAGATATACTGTACTTACACTGTGCATTTCGAGGCGGCTGGCTGGTCCCGTGGGGCCCCGGGTCCCGGCCGAGCCGGCGTTTCACGCGCAGCTGGCGCAGGAGGCTGGCCCTGCCGGCAGGAGCCAGCCGCTTTCCGTGCTTGCGGGCTGTGGTGCCCAGATGGGGTTTCTGGCCAGGGCTGTCTGAGCACAGGGTTTTAGGGCATGTTCTTTCCTGGGAATGCTGGTTTTTCCCCATCCCTGTGGTGTGGTAAAGTGTGGGAGCCAGGCGTTGCTGTCTCACCTGCCAGGGATGGGTCCCCTCACCCAGCGTCCCCGTGCGACTGAGCTCGTCCATGGGGGGCTTATCACCCCTCTCTTCTCTCGCACCCCCAGCACTCACCCCGTCCTGGCGGAGAGACATCCCTGCAGAGCCCGGTCCTGCTCCAGCCCCTCCATCCCGCTACACAGGCACCAGTCACCTTCCCCTCTGGGCCCTTATTTAGGTGGTTAATGGGATTACCCAGCGGTTCAGTGGTGTGTGCGTGGGTAAATGCGGTGCTGGACGAAGTCCTGAAAGCCCTGCGCTGCCGGGAAGGACAGTAAGACACCCCTCTGCAATGTGCCACCACCAAGTCCTGCTCCCACGGCTGTTGGCGGCTTTGTGCAGGCTGGGGCATCTGGGTTTTGACTTGCATCAGCCTGCGAGAGGTGTTTTTTCCTCCCTTCAAAACTACCCGCTTGCCTTGTTCCTAAGATACTTTTCCCTTCACCGAGGATTGTTCTTCCCATGGAAAAAGAAGAAAAAAAAAACAGAAGCGCCAGGGTTTTCAATAATCTGGGACAGCAGAGCAAGCCAATAAATTCTCTGCTTGAAAGATGAAAGACTACAGTTAAAGAAAACGAAAAAAAACCCAAACCAACCCCTCCTTCTGCAGCCCCTGCGTGCTGTACCACAGGTGTCTGTGGCGCTTAACCAAACAGCCCTCTCCTGTGAAAGACGGGGCTAACAAAGCACATGCTTCCCCTTGCAAAACTCACTTTCAATGACTGAAAAAATTCAAGACTGCTTTTTTGTTGTTGTTTTTTGTCGTGTGCGTGTGTGTGCACAGATGCTCTTATCTATTCCCGCTCTGTATCTGCGGCGTAAGTGGGATCAGGGCAGTTGCAGTTTTTGGCTCTGGCAGCCTGTGGCTCCGTGGGGGCAGGGGCTGGGGTAAGACCTGGTGGGTTCCCATTGACTTTGACATTGGTGCCCAGCCACTTTGAAGGGATTCCTGGCCAAAAAACCTGCCCGTGGCCAGCAGGGCCCTTGCTGTCTCGGTTCAGTGACCCAGGGCATGGGCAGTCTGGGTCTGCAGTGGCGGCATCTCTGCATCCCGCTGCCCCAGGAGGGATGGAGCTGCCGGGAAAACGCCTGTCCTGGGTGCCAGCTCCTGCACCTTCCCCACTGAGGCGGTGGTGGGGAGCAATTAGGGACCCCACTGAGGGGTAAAAGCCTCGTTATGTAAAATAAAACATTAAACCAGGCGATAATGGAGGAAATTAATAATACCCAGAAGACGTTAAAGGTAAATATGATAGTAATGTAAAAGTAGTGGCTTTAAATATTGGCTTTTATGTGACAGCTGCTCTCTAAGCACCTGCTTTAGGCTCTTATTCACAACAGTAATTTACAGGCAGCAGCTTTTGTTATATGGCACACACACAAAAAAATAAAAAAATCCCTATATTCCTATTGTCTTGGGGCTTTTTTCCCTTCCATTTCCGTGCCTGGGAGGTATTATTGCCTGCACTCCGTTCCCAACCTGGTGAGACATGTTAAGGCTGTTAGGATCCTGATGCCGGACCGCAGACTGCAAAGGGATGCATAAAAATAATGCCCCCACCCTTCCCTGGGAGCAGCTGGTGTTTGCTTGCTGGGTGGCCAGGTGTTTTGGAGCCAAGAAGTGTGTGGGGCTGGGGGCAGTGGCTCGGGGGGCACGGGAGCTGCAGGTCCCAAGCCTGGGGGGATGGACCCTGCCACACCAGCGCTCTCTGGGTTTGAAATGTTCTTGCTTAGGCATCCTTTGGCCGGTGAAATGTGGGATGGCAGTGGCAAGCTAGAGGGATGGGCACAGCTTTAAGTGCTGTGAGCTAGAAGTTCTGATTTTCTGCTTTTACACAAAAAACTGTTTTCTCTTTGGAATATGTAGTTGCATATTTGGGAACTGCATTCTCCTGATTTTTTTTTTTTCCCCTATGGACATTTACATGCGGGCTCTGGCAGCAAAGGGGAGACATGCTGAGCTTCGTCTGGCACCGGGGCTGGTGGCACCACATGTTTATGGCCCAAGGCCAGTGGCCTCCAGGCACCAGGTGCTGGCCCGGGAGAGCTGGGGGGGGGCTTCGGCACCAGCGAGTCCAAAGTACAACTGGTAACCAGTAACCGTGTCTGCCCTTCCCCCCTCACCCTGCTGTGTCCTCCCTCTGGGGTTCCGCACTCCCCTTTTTTTGCAAGAGGTGTTTTCTCGCTGCATCTGGCAGCAGCTTGTCTTTGGGCCCCCGCAGTGTGCAGCTTGGCAATGCAAGAGTTGCAGTAGTGCCTGTGGCTACAGAAATTATTGCAATTCTCAGTTTTTTGCATGGTTTGCTTATTTTAGAATGCCAGTTTCCAGAGTCATGCCATTCTGCAACTAGCCTCTTGCATTCACCTGGGGAAAAGTAAGCTTTATCCATCCCCCCCTTCTTTTTTTTTTTCTTTCTTTTTTTTTTTTACAGCCTCAAAACCCAGGAGGAAGGTAAAAATTACACCCTTCAGGATTTTTTGTAATTATGTTCTTTTTAAGGTCATTCCATCACTGGGTATTAGTTTCATGGAGTCCTTTCTGAATGCTGGTTGTTAGCAGCAAAGCATTTCCGAAGCCAATTTGGCTCTCGGGAGTGGGATGGGACAGTGGGTGCCCAGCAGAAAGGTCCTCCTGCACCCTGGCAGCTTTTTCACAGTGATTAAAAGCTTTGCCTCTGTATGGGGGCTGTGATTCCTAATTTTGCAGAAGCACTGTGGGGCTGAGGGATTGCATCGCGCTGGGTTTGAGGGCTGGAATATTACCCCAGCCCTAGTGATATCGGGTGGCATGGTAAACTTTTACCTTAAAAGAGCTGTGGGGATGGATAAGAGATGTGCCCAGGCTTTGTATTTACTTTAAGATTAGCGAAGAATTGGCTAGAACAGCATGTTTTCTGTTGACTGTGAAAACAAGCATGGCCCTGGCCCGGGCTGAACCTGGTGGGGGGACAAGCCCTGCGCTGGCAGCGTGTGGGCAGGGTCCCTGCCTGCAGCTGGGTGCAGGTTAACCTGGCAGGAGCCCTGCTTTGCAGGGGGGACGGCAAAGACTGCAGCAGTGGTGGCTAACACAAGCCCAGCCCGGTGGGGGTGGTGAGCCCACCTGTGCTGTGGGGGTGGCTGGGACACCCGCTCAGCTCTTTGCTACTCCAGGACGTTTTTAAAAGGTAATGAACATACAAACATGGGAGGGAAAGAGCACTCGGGTAGCGTGGCTTAGGCCCATGATAGAAAATTCAAACAATATTAGACTCAAAAAGTCAACATTAGACACACTTCTACTAAGGACCTACAAACAAACAGAGTTCCTCTGTACACACATTAACAAACACGGCTTGGATGATGATGATGGCTGCTTTCACCTTTTCATTGCCTCTGTCTTTTACCCAGGCATTGTGGTGGTTTTCGGTGGTTCCCAGCATTGGGAAGGCTGCGTTGTGAAGGGATCTTGCTGCTAGTGCTCATTCATCCATCCATCCATCCATCCACCCCTCGCTTGTTGAGCCTCCTCGGGGAGCATAGCCCTGGAGTCAGCACATCCTCGGAGTTTTTGTCCCTCCTGGTCTAGAAAAGTCAAGAAGAGTTAGTGCAGGGTGAGCTGAAAAGCTGGCAGCGCTCACACCAGCCCCGCGGCAGAGCATGGGGAGGTGCAGGTTCCCTCCCGCGCTTGCTGGGTGGATTTTGGACCTTGCTGTCAGCCGGGTGCTGCTGCTGGGGTTTGCTCTGCGATAAGGATGGGGAGCATGACCCGAACGGCTGGGCAGACGGCCCCAGCCCTGGCCCGTGCCGGCCCCTGGGCTGTGGGGCAGCTGGGTGGGTGGCAGGTAGATGCTCCCGGTGACACGGGAGGGCTAGACCCAGGGGCAGAGGGACAGGCAGCTGGCCCTGGCTGTGCCTGCACCCAGCATCACTGTGCTTCCGCAGAAGCCGCAATTGCTACTAACAGGTACGAGGTGCCTCGGGCACAGCTCGAGGTCTGATTTTTCCATGGCTTAGCAGCCGTCCTTGGGGCTGGATGTTTCTAACGCCTGGAGCGAGATCAAACCTCTCCTTCCCGAAGACGAAACACTCACCTTCCCCCAGACCCCGCTGCTTAAGGAATGGAGAGGGAGATGATCTCTTTTGACAACCTGCCTTTATATATTGAACTGAATAACGAGCCCTGCGTTTCGGGAAAAGGAAGAGCAAAGGGAGCCCTTGGGCTCTGCTGCTGCTCTCTCCTCTTCCGTGTTTCACCCTGCAGATCAGGGGGAAGCGAAGGGAAAGCCTTCCTCTTAAAGAGCATCCTAATTGTCATTGCCCCCGTGCCTCCGTGCGAGACAGTCGATAGCACCCAGCAGGCACATCCAGGGCTGCTGCCGCTCCTCCGAGTCCCTGGTAATGCGATGCCTTTCCCCAGGATCAAGGTATTAAGGTTTAGGTTATTTGTATTGATTTTATGTGCTGCCATGCTGTGTCAGTCATGCTCATATTTGTGGTTCACAAATTCCTCCTTTAAATGTCACAGCCATTTCATCTCCCTTTGCCGTCAATACTTCCAGCCACGGGGGCTGTTTATTAACCCCGGCGCCGGCTTCTCCCGCACACACCTTACTTCTCCTTTTCAGGTCCCTCTTTATTAGCGGCGGGGGGAAGAAGAGGAAAAATAGAGTTACTTCCCCACAGAGGGAAAAGACCTCCTGAAAGTGCGTTGGGTTGCTCTGTACAATTTTTGGGCCCTCTAGTGGTTAATGCCATTTTTGGATGAATTTTCGGCATTTCCCCTGTGCTGCGGCAGCGTGCGCGGCTGCGGCTTCCTCCTGGCAAAGCCGGGACTGTGTTTGGATAAAGTGATTGCTGAGCAAGCAAGTAGAAAGAAAACGGCAGAGACGGCTTCATCAGGAGCCCGCCTTGCTCAGGGATTCCCCTGGAAAAGCCAGAGCAGGTCTGGCACATCACCCCGAGCCATCCAAATGCACTGCTCTCTCCGGGAAGTGACCGGGAAGCCCCACGGATACCTCCAAAGGTATAGGGATAATGACTGTATTTATTAGCCGGCGTCCTATTTTCCTTGCGATCCTTTAACAAACAGGCAGCGGAAATAAAAACAGCAAACATGTTTTCCCCTATTCCTCTGCAAGCGCTTACTTAAGCTTTTATTATATTTGGCCATGGGACGTTTGGTAAACTTACTGATGATATCAGAGAATGATTTTACAAACAGTAAAAGTTACACTATTGACACCTCCAAATTCGGGAGTATTTACATTGTGTTAGGTGCACACTTGCTCAGCGAGATTAACAAACATTACTCGAAAGGCTATAGCCAAATCCACCGTGGTTGTTTATAAAACCTTTACAACTCATCAGCTTCTACTAACACACTGGCACTGTTCAATTACCATCACTTTTAGAGAGCCTTAGCAAAACACCCAGTGCCCATGTAAATAGACAAATCTGAAAACTAGCTGGTCTGTTGGCTTACATACTGTAGGTAATGTTTTCTTTTGCTCAAATTTGTTCTAGAAACTAATCACGCTCTGATAAAGCCATCTGCAAATATGAGAAAGATTGACATCCACATGTCAAAGTTTACACAGCCTGACCAAGTGTACATATAGTGCGGGCGATGCGAGGGCCCCGCTGCGCTGAGTTTCGTGGGGCCATGCCGGCAGGGATGCTGCTTTGGGGACAGAGCTCCCTGCCTGGGCACCGCTTGCCACAGCCCAAAATGCGATGTCTTTCTGGGAAGGGGGTTTAAAGCCGAGTTATTCTAATGCAAACAGCAGATCTTGGCTAAGCCTGGTTGGGATGGAGATGCTCTGCCGCATCCCTGGCTCTGCCAAGGCGTCAGGGACCTGGCATTGCGATGCTTCCGCGCCAGGGTGCTCCCGCACCAGGCTCCGGCAAACAGCTGGACTTACCTTCCACGTACCCCTTTTCCAGGAGGGAAAGGAAGCTCTTTTTTCCCAGGGTTTTGCCCCTGGGTGCTTGCAGGGGCCCGCGTGGAGCTGGCAGGGTGCCTCGAGGCATACGGCGAAGGGGCATCGGCCGGGTGCCGAGCCAGTAGTGTTGTGGTGGGGCTGGGGGCAAGTGGTTGTGCCCGCGCTGCTGGCTGCCCTGCAACGCTTTCCGCATGGCAACAGCCAAAAAAAAGTTGGAAAAAGCTTCGAGGTGAAGCTTAGCAAAAGGTTTTGACACAAGACTTGTTATCCCGCCGAGGACCGATCATTAGACTTGATCCAAAGTACAGAGATCCGTTTGGCTTTCGGTTGCTAAACACGGCTTTTGTTGACTCCTAAACAAGGCCAGTGCTCGAGATTTGGAGCCAACCCCAGTGGCTGGCACCCGGACCCTGAAAACCCAAATACAGAAGGAGAAAATAAATCACTTACGTTTCACTTAATCGTATTGCTAAAGAAAGGATTTAATGGACTTCCCATCCTTCTTTTAATCAAATAAAATATCCTGCCTGCACGCGGCTGAGCCTGGACACTTGCCTCGCCAGCGCGGCGAGGGAGCCAACTCGAAGTGTGTGCTGAGGGGAGCCGGATAAAACCCTGGGCCAGCCGCCCTGGGCTCAAATCCTCATTTTTTTCCAGGCCCCGTGGGGCTGGGGCAGGACCCTGAATCGAGAGGCTGGGGACCACAGCCCCAGGCATGGGAGCCGCTGCTGCAATGCACGTCCCACTCGTGTCCTCTGCTGATGCTGCTCGGGGAGATGGGTTTTGCTATTGCTTGCCTTGCTGCTATTGGCATATCGGCATCGTGGTATGGAGCCAGTCTGGGATGGAGAAATCAGGATGTTTTTGGAGCTGAGGGGGAAAACGCCACCTCCAGTACAGTGATGGTCCAGGCAGAGCTCCTCTCCTGGGCACTTTTTTGCAGGTTCCCAGAGCAGAGAGGTAGCACAGGTAGCATCACTCCCAGGCTCCCCTTGGTGCTGAGCTGGAAGGTTGGAGTCCTGGATGCTCCTTTTGTGCTAAGTGGCTGTAATGGCGTGGTTGGCTTTTTTCCATCGGTCCTGGTTTCGCCTCTGTATTTCTGAGCTGTGCTCCCAGCCTCTCATGTGGACAGACAGGTAAACAGGCATAGACATATAGATATTAAAGCAAAATTCACACCCCACCCCTTCCCTATCCCTCTGCTCCCACTGCGGCAGAAGGATGCTTGGGGCTGGCCCTGCCAGCCGGCAGCTCTCCATTGGGAAGGGGCAGCTATGCCATCCTGTCTTTCCCTATATCCCTGCAGAAAGCCAGGTCTGATTGCCTGGGCTTCGTTATGCTAACGGGGTAGCCTAGCAGGGAGCACTGGGGTAAACCCCGCTTGCTCCAGGGCTGCTCCACGCTGGGAGGCTGCTGCAAAGGGGACCTTGTCCGAGGGGAAAAGTCAGCCTTCAGAAGGACCTTTGATGGAATAAATAAATAAATGGATAAATCCAAGCTCGCCTTTAATAGGGGCTCGAGCTGCAGGTCCATGCGTGCTAGCATTAGGTGTTTAAGGCGACTTGTTTGAAAGCGCATCAGCATCAATCATTGTCTGCTGCTACTTGAAAAACAACGCTGATAGACTAGCGGGGAGCAAAGCTTTCTGCCTGCCTCCGCAGCATGCTGCAATTCAATTAGTCATGGTCAGAGGGTGGCATTATTATTCATACATTACTGATTGTTCCCAAAGTAAACAGTGCGAGGATGGGGTCTGTGATCCTCTCCGTGCCCTTAGCCAGGACACAAAGGGAAATGCGATGCAGACCCTGGGGTGGGACGTTGTTTGCAAACTTCACAGTCAGATCGTGCTGGTTTTCATCCTCCTCGCAGATAAGTGTTGGTGTATGCATACAAAAAAGCCCTGAGATATTTTACCCCAGTCAATTCTGTGATGGTTTCTTTTAACACTGATAACTTTTATTTTAAAAAAACCCACATGCTAATTTTAGATAGGATAGGTAGCTTAAACTATGCAAATACAGACCCTGTCACCACAGAATATAATAATGATCGACAGCTTAGCAATTAGCAGTAAATAACCACGCTATGCAACACAGCAATATCATTTGCATGCTCGCAAAATAGCCACCCAAAGCTGTAATGGCCTATGAAGCCATCTGTTTGTCAGCGGTACAGCAGCGAAAGCCAAAACACGCATGACATGAAGCCTGACCGAAGTGCTGGGGACCAACTTCTGTCCTTGCTTGGGGCTGCAGCAGCGGTCGGACCTGCGCTCCCCTCCACAGCAGCCGGAGGAACCTTCCCCTGCAGCAAACATAGGGAAGAGGGCTCCTGACAAGATTGCTAATTGCTTTACACCTTTCTGTCTGTCCCCCCCTTACCCCCCTGCTCAGTTTATCACCTCAGCTAATGGTGCAAATTACCGCCCGGGCTGATTTCCTCGGCTTGCCCATGATTTAATAAGTGAATGCGAAGCTGTGGGGAGAGGGGGTGAGCATTGCCTGCAGAGCAGCGGCAAGCTTGCAAGGGGTCATAGCACCAGCAAAGGCAAAATTCCTGCCCACCTGGGTTGTCATCTGCTTCCCTAGTGATGCTGCAGAGCAAAATGTATGGAAATATATGGAACTATGATGGGCAGATGCGGAATAATCAGTTGCTCTGGGAAAACGTTATACTAGTGTAGGGGTTTAGGTGTAGGCTGGTGCCCAGGTCTGGCACGGCACTGGTCTCGAGTGTACGATAAAGTGTTTAAGGGCATAAGTACCCTCTGAGTGAAATCATTTTACGATGACTAGGATGAAAATAAGTACAGTCACAGTTAACGTAAACACCACCTATGCAGGTGATACCTATGATGTATGTATTGGAAAATCTGTTTTCAAACATTCGAGCTTAGCTTGATTAAAGGTTAAATGGATTTCCAGCACTGAAAAATACAGTACTTCCCACGCTGGGTGAATGCAGAAGGGTTTTATATGTCCTGATGTATTTAACAAACTTACAAGCTCCTCTTTAACCTTTGTGCTTCAGAAGCATTAATGAAATATTCTGCCCAAATTGCCTTTTCTTTTGGGGCAGGGAGCTTGAAGTGCAGATGATATTTTTCTTCTCATCAAAAAAAAATTTAAAAATTGTATGAATGTATAGAAAATTAGTCTTCTCCCTGGAACCAGATCCCAGCTCGTCCTGTGATGGGGATGCTCTCCCCAGTGCAGCATCTCCACTGCTCCCCGGCAAACCCCTCCTCCAGCCCGCTAATGTATTTGCACAAAACTTGAAGGAGCGCGATCTACGTGAGAGCCCTGCTGCCTCCAGAGCTATTACAGGGACTGATGGGCAGCCACCCTGCGAATCAGCGTATTTGCTCCTTTTCCTTGGGGAAACCAGTTGACTATGATAAAAATGTACTTTTTTCATAGCTACTGCCCCAGTGCTTGATGAAATTCAGGTGCGAGGGAGGAAGATTGCTTTGGGCAGGGTGAGGATGAAGATGAGCTCCCTACTGAGCATGGACTGAGTGAAGAAGTTGTAGTGGTTGGAGCTAAACATCTTCCAGGCTCAACAGCAGAATTATTGATGTGGCTGCACCATTTCTGGGAGGACACGCAGCACGTAGCACGCACACAACAAATCCCACCCAAAGGAAAATAACCACCTGATACTCCAACAAACTCTAATATTCCTTTTTTTTTTTTTTTTAAAAAAAAAAAGGTTGTCTTCACCATCTCATTGATATTCTTCCCCTGCCCTATTTCTCTTCCAAAGGACCAACCCAAACGTAGCAAGGGAGCAGCCACAAACCTCCCAAAATGACAGATGCAATGCCTAGTGTCAGTCAGCGCCGTTATTTTGCATAGCGGTACTGTTCTGGCCCCTTGACAGCTTGATTTAAGGCCGCCCTTGCTTGTCGTGTTGACATGACAACTGTGGGATATGTCGTAAATATCCCAGGAGTGGACAGGAATTGTGGGGCTGGATTGTACGGGCGGTATTGTACGGCATGTGGCTGAGCCCTCAGCCTGGCCCAGCGGCTGAGCAGGGTTTGCTGTGGTTTTGTTTGGAAAAGAAAGAAATAAGAAAGAAAGGGAGGGGAAAAAAAAAATTAAAAAGAGTAAACTTTATTTTTGGTTGATTTGGTAACTCTTTGTGGTTGTGGCATCACTCATGGCCATCAAGGACCCAGCCGGCTGAAAGCCATCAATCAGCCAGTGGTTTTCTTAAAGACTTGGAGATATCTATTCCCCCTCCCCAAGGCTGAGCAGCTGCAGAAGTGAAGCCAAGGCTTTTCAAGACTTGAAGTGGAGGACAGGCTTTTAAATCTGGGCAGGCAGGATGGTGAGAAGGAGCGTTATCAGAGCGAAGTGTTGACCTAAAACCCATCAAAGCCAGGGCAGGGTCTTACTGAGCACCCTACAGGGTCCTGCTGGGTGCAAGAACCTTTGGAGCCAGGTTTTGGGGTGTGTTGGACCGCGTGGCATCTCCCCAGTGATGCTGAATCCCATCAACGTTATCGGCCTGTTTCTGGCCTCGGTGACCATGGAGCCTCGGTGGAGTGGCTCCAGCCTCAGCCACCCCACCCAGCATGCTGGAGCAGCCATGTCCCAGCAGAGCATGAGCAGATGAAGGAGGTGAGGAGGTCCAGAGGCGCAGACAGCAGTGCCTAGAGCTGCTCTGCCCAGTTACATGGCATCCCAACAGTTTGTTGGTACCTGGAAACAAAGATTAGAAATGAAACGGTACAACTGGTACAACCAATTTTTCCAAAGAGACAGTATTCGAGCAGTGAGTTGCACTAGGGCAACAGAATTTCATGATTGCCTGGACTTCTGATACCGTTCTGGCGTAAACCAGAGCAATCCGTGCTTGGAGAAATACCCCAGTCGTCATCTTCAAAACTATACACTCAGGCTGAACGAGTTCAAAGCCCTTTCCTCAAGCTAGCATCCACGGAGGGTGACATTTCCATTCTGTTATTTTCTCTTAGGTTTGGAGTTTATAAAGCAGCACACACGCATATTGAGTTTTGTTTCAAATTGAAATGAGACATTATTGAAACAAAGGAAAAGTTTCCTCTCCTCTCCCCCCATTCTTTTCCGCTATTATATGCAGCAAGACAAATGATGGGGAAAAGCTCCTTCCCACTTTTTCCTTTTCTTTTTTTCCTTTTGTAATTTTGAAAAAAGACCCCAACTTGAAAGGAAGATGAGCCAGAGCAGCAAGGGAACAAAACCCATCAGCAACTCCATCGCTGGGATTTTAAAACATTTAAATGCACCAGGGTTACGAGGGAACAATCTCTGTCATTTCCAAAGTTTCCTGAGTTGGAGGAGCTGTGGAAAGGAAAAGAGGGGGTGGGGGGGTGGGAGGTGAGGGAAATAATGGCAATTCCTAAATATGAAACATGAAATGCACAAAGTGAACTTAAGACTTCAGATTCGTTTTAAGGACAGTTCATTCAGAGGAAGGCGTTGATGCCTTGGTCCCTGCAGCTGCTCCCCTGGGCGTGAGCCGATACTGAGCCCCCCTTGCAGGACACGGGGGCCCCACGTCCCCCAGCCCACTTATTCATGGTCCTGACCTGGAACAGAGCCTGACAACTGCATAACCTTGATCCAGTCTTAGATGGGCATGAATTTACCTTTAGCTTTACAAGGACTTCATTGCTACCCCTACCTTCCCTATCCATAGCCCGAAAAAGCCTAAAGTCATCAAAACCCCCAGGCACCTAAACCCCCACCCCCAGTCCCATTTTCTGTGGCACGGGGGCGAGATGCGGTGGGTACCATGAGCATTGCACCTAAGGTCCCTCCCAGCCTCACCGGCAACAGCAACCTGGGGCAGATGCTCCAGGGACAGCAGTCAGAAGGGGGCGAGCACATGAGTTTCCCTCCCCAAATATTCCTCGAGCCTTCAGAAAGGATCTCTCAAGCCCAAAGTGGTTTGTAAATATTTAGTAACTCTCACGGCACATTTCCATGAAGCCTCCCCCTTGTGATGCTCATTTATTCCAACCTTTTCTAAACTTGCTGCTGCAGGCTGGTCCTATTGAAGCAATCCCTGATGCTGTGAGCACCAAAGCTCCCGTCCTGATTTTGCATGACCTATCCTTGATGTGGTGCATCACCTCTGAGTGTGGCCACTGCCTGGCAATTTCAGTGTGGAAAGGTGTTTGCATGGGTGGGCGGGCTTGAGACCCACCACCTCATTCTCTTGGGTCATTTTATAAATCTTAGTTGAATATGTTTATTAATGAGCAAACCGTAAATGTGACAGGGAAGAGCATCCGATCCCACCGTCCGCTAAAACATCACCTCTGCATAGAGCTGGATGGTGGAGCATGGAGCTGCTGAAGGCAAGGGCCATGAGAAATCCCAGAAAGGACCTTTAGTACTGGCCAGGGCACATCCCACACCTGGTATGCGGGCAGCTCGGCAGTACTTACAAGCAGAAATCATAAATGCAACACTAGTCCTTCCCTTCCATCCTGGATGCTGGGAGAAATGTCTTGATTAGTTTTGTTTGCCTGTTTGCTTGGGCTTGTTTGTTTGTTGATGTGTGTTGTGTATTTGTAGGTGTGTGTAGGCTTTATTGACCGAATGCTAAGTTCACGCATAAGTGGGGTTATAGGGAGGTATCAAGGAGGAGAAGCAAGCTGGCTGGATTGATAGATATGGCATTTACATTCTCTGTTCAATCTGCATCATGAGGAGGGTCACTGCGATATTAGTTTTGACTGAGATGTAGTTTGTGGAGCTCCGAGGAGGCCACAGGCACAGGGCTGGCAGAGGGAAACCCTTCCCCCTTCCCCAAAACCTGGCCAGAATCACCACCAGATTGTCCTGACAAGTCTCTTCCCATGGGCTGGTGGGAGGAGAGGGGGAAGGTTGCAGGCGATGGGCTCATAGGGAAACCTCAGCTGCTGGGAGCAGCCATGGGACTGCCCGAGACAATCCTTGTCATTGCCGTTGCCATCATCATCACTGGTGCTGTCGCCATCACCATTGCCATCATCATTAGTGCCATCACCATTGCTAGTGTCATTGCTGTCACCATCACCATTGCCATTGTCACCACTAGTGCCATTGCCATTGCTATTGCCATCGCCACCACCATTGCTATCATTGCTGTTGCCATCGCTGTTGCTATTGCCGTGGCCATCACCGTAGGAGTGCCAGGAGAGTTGGGGCAGCTTGGCAGGCATGTCACCCCCACTCCAGGGGACAAGTGCTGTGCTGGGAAGCTCGGCTCTGCCTCCATGCCTGCCGTGGTGGTGGGGGCTCCAAGCGGTGCTTCAAGAGCACTTACCGAGTTTCAGGACTCAGAAGGTAAATAAAAGACACATTTTTTTAAGGTTTCATACTTACCAAACCAGTCTGGGGGTTTTTTTTCTTTGAGGCTTTACTCGAGGTTTTTAATCACCCGGCATAGGGAAAGGAAGATGAGGCGATGTGAGGATAAAAGCGACTTTAGTTGTCACCTGTGTCCTCTCCCTGGTGGGACAGCAGGAGGGGTGCTCCCCAGCCCCAGCTCTCCCTGTGCAAACAGCTCCTTTCCCTCTCTGCCCACAATATGTAAAAACAAGGCATTCATGCACAGTTTGTGATCTGGCTACTTCCACTCTTGGCTATGTTAACCTGAGACTGGCAGCAGGGGTCTGGCTTCCAAACAGCCCAGGAAAACCAGCTCCAAAACAGTGCCCAGCACCAAAAATCAGACCTCCAAACCACAAATAATGTTGGAAACCTCAAAGATAAAAACAAAACAAGTCAACATAAATTCATCCTGCTTGTGCTGGCTCCCTGCTGATTTACATCAGCTCAGTGCTTGAGCAACAAATATAAAATAAATATCCTCCGTGTACAACTATCTGTGATACAGGTGCGTGCGTGGGTGAGTGTGGGGCTCGCAGCCTCCGCACCAACGGGCAACATCTGCAGCTGCCCCCAGACAGACAGACAGATAGTCTGATGTGAATTATTTAACACAAAGTGCCGTGACCTCTATTAACAAAGGGAGATGCTTCCAGACCTGCGGGCAACACCATGGGAAGCAGCTGGATCCAAATCAATCTAATTGAAGACGGGCCTGAATTTATTATAGGAGCTGGTGGCAAGCATCCTGTTGAGGATGCTGGGGGGGGAGTAGATGCCGGTACAGTATACTCCCTTTAGCTCAGCTGGAAAGATCACGGCCATAAATTGTACTTAAGGAAAAGCTCAGCAGCTGAGCGCGTCCAGATGCGCACACACATGCGCTGAGAGGGGGGATTGCTTCATGCCGGGGTGCTTTGGAAAAATAAAATTATCTTGAAATTTCCTGATTTTTTTTTCTTTTTTTCTTTCCCCTTCCCCTTCCTCTGCAATCAAAAGAAAGAACTGAAAGAAACGTGCACTTCAAGGCTTTAAATCTGAAACTTCCTAATCCCCTGAAGTCCACACTAGACTTCTTGCCTCCATGGAAACCCCAAAGCATTCATCCAAGTGATTGGCCTCCAATGAATTTTAGATAAGACAGAATGGAACGGAATTGATGTGATTTTAATGCAGAAGAAAGCGGTGGAAGGGAGGTCCACTTGGTTCATATTTGAATAAAGCAAACATGACAGACAAAAGGCTGACAGCTGTAAATGACATTGTCAGTACAAAAATTATCAGCCAGTTTACAATCTGTTTGCTTATGTTGAACAAACAGAATGTGTGTGGCATCCCTTGGCTTCATGAATGGCAGAAATACTTGCAGGCTCCGGAGAGAGGCAGATATCTGTTCCCTCCCAGCCCTCCCACTATAAGATATCCATTTGACAGCCGCGCTGAAAAGGAAAATTCTCTCCTTCCCGCCCCCCTGCCCTTCTCCTCCTGCTTTTTTGCTTTAATTTTTTTAGCCCTTTTCTTTGGTTTTTTTCTTAGTCCTCTTTTTCTCTCTCACCTCTTACTTTGCCTTAGTTGTGGTTGTTGGGGTTTTTTTTCTGGTGGTGGTTGTTTTGTTTGAGGGGAGGGCTGCAGCTGGGCACAGCCCGCGCCGGTGCGGCAGCGGTGCTGGATGGTGCTGGATGAAGCCGTTCGGCGGCGGCTTCGGCATTCCAGGCACCAAACCTGCCGTTACCTAGTGAAAGCTGTGGCCGAACATGCCTCTGTTTTCTTTTCTTCCTTTCTTTCTCCTCCTGCCCGGCAGATCCTGGGAGCGCCTTTCGGGGACAGGACTCTCGCAGCATTGTCTGGGCTGCCGTGGTGCGGGCGCTGGCTTCAAACCCCCTTGCTCTTTCATTCCTCACACCAGCCAAAATGTTAGCACCCCCCAAAATGTTAGCTGTGACCAAAAAAGCTTTTTTTTCTTTGGGCACACAGTGAATGAAGTAGTGATCCTCCTTCTCTGCAAGCGCGGCTCCAGGGCACACGTGAAACAAGTTGTGGGGTCTCAGCTCAGCGTGTGGGGCACTCAGGGCACAGAAACCACCCCGCTCCCTTCGTAAAACCCATAGTTACCTGCATATTTATCTCAGGCACTAATTTTTTTTTTTCTTTTCCTGGAGGATTTCTGTTGTCATCCTGCGTCCTTGGTTGAGTTTTTCCGAATGTTATTTTACTGTCGGACTTTGCAGAAGTTCTGGCCCCGAGGCCCTTACCCCCAGCCCATCCCCGTGGTGTCAGGCCACATTTGTACCACACAGCTTTGCGATTCCTGGAAACAAGCTGCCTGCCAGCATAATGTAATCCTTCATTAAAAAACAAGTGAACCTGAAAGCCCACCTTCGGGTTTCCTATTTGCCCGGCCAAGCCTGCCCGTTTTATTCCGTTCTGACCTGAGCCTTAAAGATAGAAGGAAACCCGACGGCTTGTTGCAGTGAATCAAGCCCCCTTCTTTTATGTGAATGTAAGGGGGGGAAAGAAAAAAAAAACAACCCACGCCAGAATTTGTTTAGTGGCACTTGGCTTGTTTGATCAGAAGAAAAAAATAATGACAGGTGAGTACGGTCTGTGTGGGGCAGATAAAGGGACTAGAATAACACCGGGAGAATACGGCAATTGCTTTCCGGGCAGCCGAGCATCCAAACACAGGCACTCGTATGAAAAGTTTATCCAATTATGGCAAACCGGATGACGCTTGTTATGTTGTGTTACTCTTTTCATTTTAATCTAAATTGCCGTTTCTTTCTCTCTGATATGGCAATCGGTCATAAAGGGTTGACCACCATTAAAGCTGTTTGATTTGGAACCCTGTAGTGTTTGACTAAGAGGGTAAATGCAAATTTGATGACAGAATAAGGATAAATTTACATATCAGCTTCGGCTCACATGGAGAGAGTAAACATTCTGTTTATCTCAAGTGTCACTTTATGATTTCAGTAGAATATAAAACTGACCTTGGTCCAGACATTGCAAAAGACCTGAATGAAATATATTGTTGTCTAAATACAATTTACTCAAGTAGAAGTTGTCAGCAAACCCGGCGTAACTCAGCAAACAGGGTTAGACAGCAGGGTCGCCGGGACAAAATTGTTCCGATTGACTCCGAAATGAAAATCTCCGCTGCTTTGTAGCCGGCAAGCGGGTGGGAAAGGGAAGGAGCTTCCCCTGCCGAGGCCGTTCCCTAAATCACGGCTCCTTCTTCCAGCTGCAAGCTCGAGGGGAAATCCGAGGAGCCGCAAACTCCGTGCTGCAGTGGGTGGGGGGCAAATTTATTTGGAAAAAGATATGTTAAAATGCTACATTTGCTATTTTGATTTTTTCCAACAATTTTTTTTAAATCTTCTGGCTGTTATTCTTTCACTTCCCTTAAGTTTGCACTCATCCTTTACTCAGCGTCACCTACAAATAACTGCACCTCAGGTTGCACACGTAATTTGACAGCCCTTTCTTTCTTTTCTGCTGCCCTGGGGTTTGTAGTTGTGGGGAAGAAATATGAAACTTTAATGGTTAATGGGGATTCTGCCTCTGCACGGAAATACTTCCAGGCTATTTAAACTACACTGCGTGATTTTTCCCCCTTGCTCCGTCAAATCATCCAAAAGGAAAAGAAATGCAGGAAGGCACAGAGATTTTCTCCATCAGCTAAGCAGTGTCTAATAAAGGGTCAAAATGCGGAGTGCGATGCTTAATGAATGACTTTGTGTATTTAACAGAGAGGTGCGCGAAACTGACTGAACAAGTAAATATGAAAGTAATCGGAACCGATACACAGAAGCAAGAGGAAGGAAAATCTATTTTTCCAGGTAACTAAATGAATCGGCTATTGCAATGATGCCGTGGGCTCTCCCCCGAAATGCAGAGCTGCTCGCAAGGCACGGGACCGATATGAAAGGAGCAGGCAGCGAGCAGGAGGGTTGATTTTGCTTGGTACCCACCCCGGGCAAGGTAAAGGTGAGGTGCAGGCTGGAGGGAGCCCTGGTTTGGGGAGGGCAGGGAGGGCAGGGCATCCTCGGTGCCCGCTGGCAGCACCGCTGGTGGCTGCTCCAGGCAGAGCCCGGGCACTGGCTGTTCCGGGAGCAGCGTGGGCTGGGAGAGACAAAGGCTGGAGGGGAACAAAAGACAGAGGGAAATAAAGGCGACTCGTGCGGGGTCGCTGGTCATGCTGCAGATGGGGTTGTTAGTGGGGTTTGGTTATTTGTTAGTGAGAACATCTATATTTTAATGCTTATTTGGACTGCCTAGAAATTGCGTTTCCAGGGGCCGGACCGCAGGAACTGTTCTGCTGTCGGTGCTATTCCACAACTGGACCCTTTGTGCTCAGGCGGTATGAACACGGGTACAACACACCACGCCTGGGTGACACACCGGTTCCCCCAGACCCTGGCATCCACACCGTGTATTTGCGGCTGATTCATGCTTCCACGGCTGCAACGCTAACATCTTGCAATTGCCGTTTACCTGGGCCCAGCACACGCTTAGGATCCTTTTTTAATTCACGAGCATCCATATAATGAACCTGGCAAAGCCAAGAAGCCTTGTGGTACCGAGTGGGGATGGTTTCGGTCCCCCTTGGGGAGCCATGGGGCAGGGACGGGTGCGGAGGCAGAGCCCTGAGACTCATCAGCCTGGGTTTGACCCCTGATGTATAGAGGAGAGAGACCGTATGGAGCTACAGCCCCAATGCACCGCTTGTTTCAGAGCTAACACCTCAATAGAAAATGGGAAAAAAAGGGGGGGGCGGCGGGGAAGGCAGGAAAAATAAACCAAAGCCGATGAAAAAGCAGGGAGAGGCAGCTTCTGCCCGGGACAGCCCTGTGCTCTCCCAGGCTGCATGGGGAGAGCTCCTGCCCCATCGCTTGATCTGTTCCCCCCATTTATAGAGATTATTTGCACTTCTAAAAGCCTGAACAAGGCTGCAGCTCCTGGGGGCCGGGAGCAGGCTGGGAGAACAAGGGATTTGGGCTGACCCCGGGAATTCCCCGCTGCTGCATTGTTTCAGGGCAGCCAAGATTTAGCAAAAAAGGGGCACTTCGTCTTTCGGGGAAGGAGGGGACGCATCCTCCCTTGCTGGGGAATATCATATTCTGCTGGGTAGGAAGATTCATGTCTTGTCGATTCTGATGTTGTGTTTAAATTAAAAAATCCCAGAGAGAAGGAAAAAGTTACTGGGAGAAAGATCCAGGGTTCCCAGCTCCTGTGCTAGCCACATTTTACTTAAATTTTGGATCGCGAATGAGATTTTTTCTCTATGCTTTCAAAAATACCATGGTTTTTTGTTTTTAAGAGAGAAAAAAGTGTTTGAAAGAAATAAAACTGTGACTTTCCTCTTCTTCCCGGCCCAGGACCCCTTGGCACAGCTGGTCCTGCATGTTGTTGGGCTTGCAGTAACGCAGGTATCGGCACCCGTCGCCCTTCCCTGGATTTCCTTGGGTGGGCAATTGCCTCAGTGCGATGCTCGCTCAGTTGCTCTCTCTGAGCCCGAGTGACCTGGGCAAAACCTGCCCGGGTTGGCCTTCCCATCCTTCTGAACCCCTCTGTTCCCAACGGCGACTCGCCGCGGCTCTATCCTCTTTGCAAAAGGTCATCCCTGCTATTTCTGTGCCTTAATCTGACAAGGTATGAGGGAGGGCTCGGCCAGATGGGCCCTAACGATGATGATGTTACAGGTGCTCTTCGGAGATGAGCCACTTTCCCAGCGAGAAAGGCAAGAGCCTGTTTCCCAGAGTGCAAAGCAAAAGGTGGGTTTTGCTAAAGGCGGATTTGGGATTTGCTGATATTCAGATCCAGAGCAGGAATCAAGAGGACGCCTGATGAAGAAAGCGCCATTAATTTGGCTGAGGGTGGTCCTTACAGACCCATTGCATCCACAATGGTCCACATCATCTGCTTCAATCCTTCGCCTCCCAGGTGGCTTTCCCAAAGGCTGCTGGCAAAGCAGCCGGCTGAAGGGAGGACCAGCCAAACCTCAGCTCCGCGGAGAGCACCCAGAACATGGTGTGCGTGAGACCGGGTGCTCCTCACCGCTTGGGTCTGCCCCAGAGGACACCAAGGCCGCCCTGGAGCAGCCTGCCAGGTCGCGGTGGGTTCCCAGCCTCTGTAGAGGGCTGCGTGCATTTACCAGCTGCCCAAAGAGCCCCTTCTCTCCTGCTGCTTCTCCTCCTGCTACTCATCCAACCTCTTGCCAACCTGAGGGCTGGGGCTGGTGAGTGCTGCCAAAACCCACCTGGCCCAACCTCTTGCAGGTGGGCATGTCTCGCTGAAGCCCCCAGCACCCACTGCCCAGCTCACCACATCCCCCAGCACCTTTGTGGGCTCTGGATGGGGCCCTGCGGTGCGGGATGCCCTTTGCTGCCCATTCCCACTTCTTCCCAGCAGAAATCCCAGCCCTGTAGCCAGCGTAACCCCACCAGCTTTCACACCTCGTACTGATCTCCCAAAACCAGGACTGATCCCCTAGGCTGCCGCAGTGAAAGCTTGTATCCAAAGCACCGTCCTGCCCAGCAATACCTATAAAAAGTAGGAAGGTGGCTGCTCTGGGCTTTCAGCATCACGAATGTGAACCTTCCCCTGCAGTGGAAACCAGGGCTTATAATAGAGTTGCTGACAACACCTCAATTACCACTGCGCTACCCGCCGCCCGTAATGAAGGAATTTTCCTCTTTTTGCAGTGTGAATACTAATGGAGACGGGCTCCAGAGCAGCACCAGCGCAGGAGGATGGTGCCATCTAAAGGAACCAAAGGCAAAGAAGAGCAGCATCCACCACCGAGGGGGTGCGGAGGGACCGGCCGTGTCATTTTAGCTTCTGTGAGGTGGCTCAGCAGCAGGGCTCCAGCTCAGCAGAGGCCTCCAGAGGAAGTTTCTGATGGGTACCTGATGGTTTCATGCCACCTTAGAGACAATAGGGGCCCTCATTTGCATAGAATTTGCTTATTTCCTACAAAGCAGATGTTCAAGGGTATTTTCCTCCCAGCACCTTCTTGTTTCCATCATGAACATAGCTGGTACCAGGGGAATCAAGGGTAATGTCGGACTGTCTGGGATCCTCGATCCACGCCAGGCAGGACCATCCACCCCAAAGTCAAGTTGTCCTGGTCCTAGATGACTTAGTGCAGGTCTTTGGGAGCAGGTTTTGTAAGTGCCCGTATGTGATGGGTACAAGCTTGGTCCCGCCCCGGTGGCCTTGCTGGAGCATCAGGGATGGTTACGGCACAGGAACTGGGAACTGGGACCTCCACAGAAAAGCTTTTGAGCTAACCAGTCCAAGTCAACCCATGGGCACATCTGCTGGCGCTCTGACCCAGCTTCAACTCCCCCCGCTGAATTCCCTTTGTCAAAAGGGCTGCAGTCATCCAAAAAAATCCTCTTGGCATATGCAGCTAACAAGCCCAAACTAACCCCAGCATTCCTATTTTACCTTTTCTGAATTACTGCACGCTATGAAAGAAAATCAGTCATGATTTACAGAACTGCCGCAAGTACCCTGCAAGATGGGACTGCCCGCCAAATTCCAGGTATGAGAGGAAGGCTGACACTTTTGTTCCAGCAATTAATTAATTTTCACCGGGCTTTCACTTTTACAACCTCTTTTTCCACTTCCCAGGTTGCTCAACTTGAAATCAATAAGACCACCCCATGATAAAGACGTCATGCTGAATGTATATGTCATTAATCACTTGAGTTACCTTTCAACCCAGCGCGTTTCCTTTGTTGGAGCCTTCCCTCGAGGTACTGGAAAAACAAACAGACACATTTATAACAACCCCTTAGGGCTAAGTCAACAGTTGCATTCACCTCCTTAATCAACATCTTGGGCTTAACCAAGATCATCTCTAAAACTCCTCAAAGAGCTACAAAGCAGTAACTGTACTTTCCCAGTACAGATAATTGGGATTTTACATGGCATGATGATAGATTTTATTGAAAAAGTTATCCTAACATCGTTGCTCGCTGCTGGGAGTCCTGAAGTTGCTGCCCAAACTGAAGCGAGCGTTCAGATACCTGATGGCATCACGAAGACGCGCTTGGGCATGTTTTCCAAACCATTAATATTTGGCTGCGGTGCAACATAAGATGAAAGACCTGGAGTCCTTCGCTTTCAACCACCCAAACCACATATGACACGGACCCGTAAAACAGGCCCTGCCATGCCTTGGTCCTATTTTTACACATCTCTTGTAGAAGAACGATGTGGAGGTCAGCAAGAGCTGGGGCAGCTGGGACCATCAGGGCTGCGGCCGTCCTCGGGCACGGAGCTCCCTCCTTGCAGGACTGGCACCACCTGGAGCTTTCTTGGTCAGTGAGCGCAGCGGGCCCGCCGTGGGGTCCGTCCCACCAGCAGTCCTTCACCCAGCCAGCTCCTCTCCTCTCCTGGAGCTCTCCACAACCTACTGGGAAGGACAGAGCCTCTGCCGAAGTATTCAAAATATTTTTGAATGAAAGTGTCAGTTCAAGATCCTCAGCATAAAACATACCTAACAAAGCCTATTTGCAAAGTAAATTTACTCTGGATTTCCGATACCTAGGAAAGTTTTTTCTATTATATTTATTTAAAATTACAACAGTTTACATTAGAAACAAGCTCAAACAATTAAGGTAAAAGATAAATAACTGCATACAGTTTAATTTTACAAAATGCAAACATACATCTTTCATTGTTCCATTATCCGAGTATTAAGTGCAATATAATTGTCTGATGCATTTTCGCTGACTTAAATGCTATAAAATTAAATGGGCCTGACTTTTATGAAATAATCTTTATTTTCCGTCATCATGCAAGCAGTGGCCTGCGGTGGCTCAGAGTTTTTTTGGGGGGACACCTTCAAATGAAATGTTTGCTTTCTGCTGTGCAGCAGGGTTCCTCTGGATTTCAGATGGCCAAGAGTACCGCCTAGCAAGAAGCCACCCCAAGAAACAGGAGCTGGAGGTTGCCTTTGGAAAAGTGGGGCATCATCCCGGATGTTAAGCTGACAGGGAGAGCTGCGGGATGCTCCGAATGCCGTGGTGAGCAAGCATGCAATACTTTCCATGCTTTCCTTGCTCCCCGCACTAAACACCCCTGGGGGACATGCTCTTTATCTGGGATGCAATTATAAAAATTGGCTTTGAAATAATCCTTTTAGAAGGGGCGGGGGGGGGGGAAGAAATAACAGGAGGCTTATGCGCTTGTGTCATAAGGTTGGTGCTGTATGTACTAGAGCGACCCGTAAAAGCAGTGTTCTATGAACAGCAGAGTGCCCGGAGGTCTCAGAAAGAGCGGGTTTGGTTTTTGAGGAATATACTGAGTCTGAAGGAAGAACCAGGAAAATGAAAACTGATGTTATCTTATCAGGGCCCTGGTATAAAGAGACTGAAAATGATGACATCATTTAATTTTGTAAAGAAATGGGAAAAGAGGGATGCGGCGAAATAACAGCAAATAGCGCACAGCCTGGAAAGGGGGGGCAGGAAGACCTGTGTGGTAAGGCAAGCGGAGGGGCAGCCGGAGCCCACCGCGCAGCAGCGCTGCCCTGGGGCACAGTGACGGCGAGCCGACTGTGTGCCACCGTGGCATCACGGTCCCCGGCGGCGCAAGGCAGGGGCCAAGCCAACACCCCATGGCTGAAACCAGAAACACTTGGAGACTAATTGGGGTGTAAGTTACAGATGAATCATATCATTTTGAGCCACGGACCGGGCTCACAAAGGTCTGCAGGTGCTTAGGGATAATCTTGTAAACCCCTATTCCTCCAGCCCTTTGAAGATGCCTGCGGCTTTCAGCAAGCCAAGAGGAGAGGCTGTGTCTCCTGCCGCTTCTGAAGGGCTGAAACGTGCCCTCCGAAACACTGGCCTTACCCCAGCCCTTTGCAGCCGTGCTGGAAAGGCAGCTTTCCCCTGTCAGCTCTCCAGGCACCTTTATTCCTCCTTTGTAGCTCCAGTCCCTGCCCACTGAGGGATTTAGGAGGCGATGCAGCCCCTGCATCACACCACCGCTGCCTCACTAGCATCTTATTACACCCCCTGAATTATGAAGACCATATTCATCTTGAAAACAGGCACATTCCTCTTGTGCAAGGATGCCTCCAGCTCTCTCCTGGGTGGGCATGAATCACACCAGCCTGCCGAGATTGGCCCTATAACTCCTGTCTGCAGCAGCCCCAGCACGGGCTGCTTGCATGGAGGATGCTGGCGAATGCCAGGAACATTTTCCAAGGCAAATCGAGTGTTTCGATAAGACGAGCCCGACATGCAGGCACTAGACCTTGATTTGTGGTGACTCTCGTGACAGCAATGCTGAAAGGGCAGACCCTCAGCTGGTGTAAACTGGCACCGTTCCCCCTCCACACCCAGGGCCTGGGTCAGCTCGTAAAATGGTGTAACTCAGCATAGCCCTATGGATGTCACTGCATCCCCACTAATTTACCCCCGCTGAAAACCTGCTCCACGGGATGAAAGCATTAACTCTGCTGCTGGACAGTTGCAGAGATGCCTCCCTGCAATCAGAACTGAAAAACTGCAATGCAACTCTTTTTTCCCCCTTTTTTCCCTGTCTTTTTTTTCTTTTTTTCTCCCCCCCCGCCCCTTTTTTCTCCCTTCTTTTTTTTTTTTTTTAATAACCCTTTAATTCTTCCCTTTACAGCTGCATTCTCAGTTGTCTACTCCTGCATCCACAAAGAGGGGCTGCTAAAGGAGAAGCCAGCATGCTAATAACTCACTACCTAGGCAGTCGCAATGCCCCAGCCTTCACTCGCACCCCCAGACAAAAAGGCCATGTGTCACAGCCCCGAGACAAATGCTCCTGGCACAATGCTGCGACACAAGCGAGGGGGCCGGAGGTCAAAAGTTATTTGTGTAAGCCGGTATGCTTTCAGCAGCAAGACATAGCTGGAACAAAACTTTAAAGGTCAGTCTTGTCTCCTTTCCTCCCCACCCCCCCGTTCTGCCTGCACCTGTCCCGAGAGCCCTGCCTGTACAACATGCAGGCAAGGGGTTGCAAAACCTCCTGGTGAAGGGTGGGAATCATGCCGGGAGTGGGCATGGGGAGAGGTTTGTCCCCGGGAAGCAGGAGGGCAGAGCCTGCTGGGGAGAGCTGGGCTCCACCTGCACCATGGACCCGCTCGGTTTGCCGGTGGCAGCCAGGAGCGGCCAGTGCCTGGAGGTTGGGTGCATCATTTCCATCGGGATGCTCTCAACCAGCCCCTGGTCTGCCCACTTTTAGAGAGGTGGTGTTCACAAGAAGGAAATTTGGGTGGTTTGCATGCAAACACATGGACTGGAGAGGGAGGAAAAAGAAAATAAGAAAAGACAAGAAAAAAAGAAGAAAAGGAAAGGAAAAAAAAGGGAAAAAAAGGAAAAAAGCTTGCGGCAAGCATGAGCAGACAACAGTGTCTCTATGGAGACAGGGAGGGGGAGGATGGGTGCACATGCCTCAGAGGCAGACACCCAACCACCAGTCATCCCACAACTTTTTGGGAAACCCCTATCAGATGCATGCATTTAGGTAAAGCTTGCTTCACCTGAAAATTCACCCAGCCTAGGGTGGTGCCTCTGTGCGCTTGCTAACAAAGTCCTTGCCCTCAACTTTGGCAAGCAACAGCAGCAGTGCTGCTCCCAGCTGTGCCTCCTCCAGTTGCTAACTGGTTTAAATTGGAGTACCAGCGGGCCAGTAGCGATGCACTGGGGGAACCAGGAAGCCTCAGCACGCTCTTGGATGGATGCTTTCTTCTCTGTATCAAGGCATTTGGGCAGAAAATGATACAAAATTCCCAAGAGCCAGGGTCTTTGCTGGGACGGTCAGAAAAAAAGACAGGAATAGGGGAAAACACCTCTCTCTGGCTAGAAATTATTTTGATTTTGCAAAATAAAATAAAAAAGTAGTTCTAAATTTTACCCAATAAACACAGCTTTTTTCCCCTCATATGGGATTCATGAACTTCTGGCTTTTCAAAGCAAATTATCAGTTTTCCTTTTACACTCTCCTAACAGAAGACTAACAGCAGGGATGCTGGCTGGCAGGAGAGCAGGGTACCAGATGCAGCAGAAGCTCAGACCCCCCCCATAGAGACGCATGCTGGAAGGATGGAGGGAGAACAAGTGAAACCAGTGCTGCTAATGGGCAGCACCTCTCCCCAGTTCCCTCGCCTGGGCCATTCTCCCATTCTCCCACCTCCCCTGGGGAGACGTGCATGACTCACACTTGATAGGGATGCTGAACTCAAGCCCAAGCAACCTCACCGCAGCTGCCGCCCAGGCTTTGGGAGCAGGCAGGATTTGCCACAGAGGTTCTACGCCGCAGGGAGACCCGCCGGGGAGCAGCTTGTCCCCCCCAGGAATGCGCCCACCCCCTCCAGACGAGAGGGCATCCTTGGAGAGCGAAGCGAGGTCCTCACCTTTCCCTCTCCTTTCAGTTCCCTGGGACAAAGCATAAATACCTCCAGCCAAGTGCACTCAGTACGTACTTGTTTGCCAAGCCATTATCTACTCCTGGGTTATGAGAAGGCATTTGTGTTTCAACGGGAATCCAATCAATAAATTCCACAGTCTTTCACCCTCTCTTCTCGGCAAACATATCCATCCCACCCCACTACACCAGGTTTTCTCCCTTTGCTGGAGTTAAATATTTGTGGGGCCTCTTGTTAAAACATCAGGAGCACCAGGCTGCAGCAAAGGACTCCGGCCAGCGCTGGCTGGGGTTTCCACAAGGAAAGCCTCTCCTCCCTCGGAAAGGGGTGGCTGATGGGAGGAGGCAATTCTCCTGCTGCTGTCCCCACCCCAGCCAGCAGTCTGGTCATGGAAAAGGCAAATGAAATGAAAAAGCATCTTCCATGGAGCTGGACTCAATGATCCTTAAGGGTCCCTTCCAACTTGAGATGTTCTATGATCCCTAATATGATCTTTTACAATGGTACCTTGCCCATAATCGGTTGACGAGACGGATCTTTCTCATTTCAAAACAAGAAAACCTCCTAGTTTACTGCTTCAAGGATAAATCAGATGCCAGAAGGTCCCTTTGGAAGTCCCCTGGGCACCCGTGAAACTCAGCCTTGCTTTGTAGGAGAGGCACCAGGAAGGGACAAGGCTAAACCCCAGGTCAGCTGGTGCAGGAAGGGCTTTGGCCCCTCCGAAAGCACGGTGATATAAGGTGACAGCAGCTGTGACAGCAGCCCTTTAGCAGCTGCTGGTGCCTCCAGCTGTTCCCAGGTGGAACACGGGACTAGGCATTGGATTGTCGGGGCAAGAAGGTGTTTCTCTCCAGCAAGGGTGCGAGGATCTGCTGTAACCATGGCACAGATAGCACCAGAAAAAGCAAGCATATTTTTCTTAAGCTTTATTTCAGAGGCAACAGCAAACAAGTTATCAGAAAGTGTTTTCCTGGTGCCAGGTCCATTCCCATTCCTTCCCCTCAGGAGGGGAACTGTGTATCCCAGAAGTGCTCAGTACTAATTAGGAACTTTTATTAGGAACTCGCCAACATTTCGCATTGCCTGCGGAAACTACCGCTCTTGGCTCTGCTTTTAATAACTATCCACATCTCTGCTCCCAGCTTTCTCTCCACAGCCTCTTTTTGTCTGAGGCAGTGGAATCTGAAAAAGTATGTTTCCAGTTAAGATTATCAACCGCATTATTAAATGAATTCAATGAGTACTAAGGTCTGGAAGTTTTTCCATCCCCGGCAGGTACCAGACAGACTGTGCAGACACTCTTGTGTCTTCTCAACATATGGCCTTGCTTTGTGCCTTCACGACGTGCATCTCCAGTAACTGACTTAGAGCTGACCCTCCCATTGAGTCAGGATGCGCTAGACCAGCCAGTGGGAAATTTCCTACTGGTGCCAGCAGTGAGATGGGCTGGGTTGTACTGCTGTCACCGTCACGTGCAAGCAAATCCTGCAGGCACGGATGGGCTTTTTCCCCAAAATGGACTTTCTGCCCAGCAGGAAGGGGGTGCCTGCAGAGCTTCCCTCTCTGCGGCTGCTCCTCCGATCACACCTGGTTGGGAAATTTTGATGTTTTCTGAATATCTTGTTATGTACTAAACCGATGTCGCAACCTCAGGCTGAGCTGGGCTCTTGCAGGGCTTTGCTATGAGTCAGATAGACCTTTGCAAGACCCTCGGTTGTGGGCAGAACTGAAGGGACTTATGGATGCCAGGCTTTAAACTGCCGCCTTCTGCCTGTCTGTGTTTTCGGTAAGATGCTAGAGAGCATGTCACACGTTCACAGACCGGAAGATAGATGCTGAAAGTTCAGGAAAACCAGTCATGTTTCCAGAGGGAGCAATCCTGATTGGCAGCTTTAGTGTATTCTGGTTGTTAAAGGCTCGTACAGTAAACCGCTGAAGTCAGTGGAGGCAGGACTTTCGTGGCAGCTGAGAATCTCAGCTGCTTCCTTTAAAAAAAGCGTTTGCTCTCTGCATCAGGAATGTCTTGTGGAAAAGAAAGTATGTCACCAGAGGACATGGGGAGTTTCTGACACAAGTAATGGGAGTTGAAAGCTATTGGCCCCGCTGCAAGAATCTTTCAATCAAAAGCTGATATCAAACAGCAAAGGCTGTGGCAAGGAGGGAGGAAATTCGTAGCAGAGCTTGTCAGGCGGGCAGGAGCTGCAGGCCCTTGACAGGGAGCTGGGCTGGCGCCAGCTGCTGATTGCAGAGCATCTCGAGCTGGGACATCCCGCGCATCCCCAGCAGCAGCGGGGAACGGGGGCAGCGGGACAACGGCTCACGGCGGGGATTTCAGGCATTTTCCACTGAGACAGGGAAAGTGAAATAAGACATTCCCTGGGTTATTTTCCATTCCTAAGTTAGGGGCATCTGCTTGCTAGATGAGGGCTGGGTCATTCCCTCAGCAGGGCAGCGAGCCCTGCTCTGCCCGAGCCCCGGGTGAGCGGGAGGGGGGCTGGCGTGAAGGACGCCAGCTGTGCTGGCAGGGCTCGTCCTGCAAACGGCTCAGCCTTGGTCAAACCAGGTCTGTTCCGCATGTACAGAACCCAGCAAGGTGCTGGAGAAGGAGCTGGGCCAGGAAGGGAAACCTGTGATTTCATCCCAATTTCACAGAGTCGTTGGTGCTCAGCTGGGATGCAAATGGACAGAGGCAGCGGAGTGGAGAGGCATCTCACGCTTGCTTGTCTCCCTAAAGCCACGGCACTGAGACCTTGGGTGGGTAATGGGTGATGGGGGAACCTGGGATTCATCCCAGAAGCAGGTCCTCTGCAGTAAGGGATACCTTGTGGCATGCTGCGGTTGCTCCTGGTCTCTCAGTTTACAGGCAGCTGTGGACACAGAGGTTTGGGTTGACCCTTGAACCGAGTGCATTATCCAACAGCACATTCCCCCTCAGCTCTGTCTATAGTGAATCACAGGGGGAGAGAACGAGGGGCACTGTGGCAGCATCACATGCATACACACCCCACCATCCCCCCGCTCCCCCCCCCCTCAAAAAAAAAGAAATAAAAAGCAGGCTGTATCGTAACAACTGTATTATATCAGGCTAATTTTTAATTAGGGCTATTAGAGGGATAGTCCTGCAGCCATTGAAGTAAATGGGAACTATCTTTAAGCCTTAACCTTTCTAATCATCCCCGCATGGCATGCCAGAGCTTGTGAACAGGAGCCTTTTTGTTCCTCCAAAAACATCTAGCAGACAATTGCATGTGAAGGCATCATCTATATTTAATAGACAACCTGTCAAGAACCAGGCAGTGTGTTACCCTCAAACCACATGCGCACATAAAGGAGAGGGTATCAGGCCTGATTTTCAAAGGCAAGCTTGCTCACAAAGGCAAATTAAAGGCCTTGGGAGCTGTGTTTACTCAGCACCTCCGAAAATGGCAGCCCAGTGGCCACGATCCAGGTGCTATTGAATTCCCTGGAAGGGCTCCACCGGGCGTCACCAGTCGTTGGATCGGGCCCCATGAGGGCAGCGATGTCCCAAGGGAAATGTGACCTGGATTCATCCAAATAAATAAAGCTCTCTCGTGCAGACGCAAACCCAACGGTTTAAACTGTAAATGAACTATTTGGGACTCAGTGTGTATTCATGAGTCAGGCAACGGCATGAGGGCTAACAACCAAACTATGCCGGTAAACCACAAATCCTCTGAATCAATATCGTTCAGTTTACTGTACTAATAACGGCGAGTGGTGCCATAGGCAATGTTATTGTGAGGGTGCTACAGCAGGTTGTTTTTGGTTTGGGGTTTTTTTTGCCCTTTGCATGTCTGCAGTCAAAACAGGTATAAAACACACCTTCAAAGCAAGGTGGGGTCCGACAAAACGCCTGTAGCACCGTCACGCCCTCCTCGCAAGCGTGGAGCTGCCAGCATCTTGCTGGATGGACGGTACATCTCAGCCAGCTCCGGCTTAGGCTCCTGCGCTCAACGTGTCTCTCCATCCGTGCCTCCCAGTGAGCATTTATCCTAGTAAGTGGGGGCAACTGTCTCAAATAAAGAAGGAGAGATCAATGGTCTTTCAGAAGAGAAAGGCTCATCACATACAAGGTCTGAAACCTTTCTCTTTGCTCTTCCCCTTTCCTGTGCATATGGGAAGCCACAGCCCAAGAGGTGATGCCTGGGGAGGATGACCATAAATTTTGGAGCCCCCCTGAAGCAGCAGAGGCATTTGCGGAGATGGACCAGCAGTGTGGCACAGATGCTCCAGGGGTGGAAGACCTTGCTGGGACCAAGGACAGGGCTTCCACCCAGCACGCAGGCTTCCACCCAGCACGCAGTTCACATCCTCAAAGCACATTTTGAGCCCAACAGCTAAAAGACAGACTGCAAAAGCCATTTACGTAGCTATAGAGGTGGGCAAACGCTGGAAGAGATTTGGAGAAACAACAGGCTTTGCAAAAGATCAGGCACCTCACGATGCCCCAGCGGGAGGACACAGGACCCCCTGTGCATTGGGGTCAGCATCACTTGGTACTTCCTGGCACCAATGCCTCTGTGCAGGAGGGTCCCAAGGGCTGCATCTGGCCCTGACACGGGGAGGATAGGGATGCTCATGAGGAGGATAGGGCACACGAGAATGAGACTGGTGCATGGGTGACCGGGTGTGAATTTGGGGGGGATGCTTCCTCTCTTATCCTTCTTTTGAAGTTTTGACGTCCCCCGGGGACATGGCAGTAAGCGTGAAGACCAGCACAGGTATCCTTACCACTAGATAAAACTGAAGCGTATGCTAACATGTGGCTCACCAAAAGGAAAATATTGAAATTATTCATGTTCCGCAGCACAAGACTCGGTGATTTCCATAGCTCCTCCAGGATTTCAGCTGATTTCATTACATCTATGCCTATTTCATTTATTTAAAAAGCAAGGTAACAGTGTTGAGGTATAAACTAAATTAAGGGGAAACTTCATGGGGTGCCTGGAGTTTCCCTCCCGACTGTCTTGCCTGAAGGAAAAGCTCTTCGAAAGGCGAGAAATCAGAGCCCAGAATTAAAAGAATCACACTTCTCTCCTGTTTTTCATTTACTTAATATTTTTCTTTTGCCTGAGCAAGATCTAACCACACTCCTCTTAGCTCTCGTTTCAATGCAAGCCTATTTCAAGCCCGTGCCCCACGTATCGAATCGCTTGCCATATGCTCCCTCCAGTGGGCAAAGGACCTCAAAGCAAAGGCAGCAGAAATGCTCCGCTGTTCTGCTCCGGGGACCCTGTGGCAAACCTTACCCGGCCAGAAGAGCTGGGGCCGGGTTGGGTTTGACACCCAAGGGCTCAGCCCACTTTTCTGGGCTTGCCCTGCTAAAAAAAACCACCGGAAAGTGTTACTTTTACTGGAGGAAGGTGAAGTTTTGCTGGAGCTTGTTTAGCGTTGGTCAGTCCAGCTTGATCCAAGCTCAGGAGGTCTCAGGCCACCTGTTTCTTCTTAGTTTATTTTTCCTGGCTGGTTTTAGGGTGCCTTTTTAGGATCCCTTGCTCACCCATCCCCCTGATCACCTTCAAAGCCTTAGCCAGGGTCTTCACTGCCTAAATAAACCATCACAAACCATTTCTTCCTCAGAGAGCCAATATTTCATTTCAAAACAACCCTGACGTCCAACCTTCGTACGGCTACAGAATCACCTTGTTCTTCCTGCCTCGGCCATAACTAACTTTTCGACACCCGCAGCTGCAAAATGGGAACCTTTGGTTAATGAACAATAGGAAACCCATTGTCTGGCAGTTTTAGAGGCTAGAAGAATGGGCAGAAAGAATGCATGCTGTCAGCGCAGCTCTGGGGCTCAGGGGGAACGGAGTAAGAGCACAGTGACCCACAAGCTGCCATCCAAACCCAGCTTTCCCGTTAAAGCAACAAGTGTGCTTGGAGCGGTGCTAAAACACCTCCGGCTTTCTCAGATTGGGAATTTACAGCACGCTCAGAGCTTGAAATTTGACTTGTGGCGGGGGGGTCACAGTGCCTGTGGAGGCTGAATATATCCCTAGTCCATGTTGTACCCTGAAAATGGGGTGCCCTTCTGAGACACCCCCAGGCACAGGCGTGGGGTGGGGAAGGGCACATTGCCCTGAGCTGCCTGTACGTTTGTTTGGCCATGAGTTTATCCTGTCTCCTTCTAAACCGCTGATGTATTTGACCTCTTCAGCATCCCGCGGCAGCAGTTTTCCTGATTTCTCATTGATACTGAAAGCGTATTTTCAGAGCGCTCCCCCCAGTTCGGTGCGGTTTAGAAAGGCTCCTTTCTCCGCGCTGCTCTGCCCATGTGGCTGGATGTCTGCAGACAGACGGGTTTAATTGCGGGATCACGGCCTGTGTCATTACTCCTGGCATCCCGCGCTCCCAGGAACAATAGAGCTCCCTCTGCTAAAACAAGCACCTACAGCATTAGTTAAATCAAAGCCCTTTCAAACTGACCAATTCCCCCCAAGAAAATGCAGTTTTCCTATTAAGCCTGAAAGCAATTATCTGGGATTAGCATCAGATCAAAAGGGATTACTTCCAGTATTGTTTTCAAAACCCTCAGGGCTGGCAGAATTATGATACCGCACCACTGCCGGCACGCTGAGCGCAGCGCCCGTGCGGGGCTACCAGAGGGTGCCAGCCAGCTGCCCCCCCCACGGCAGGGGGTCCGGGTGGCCTGGGCCAGTGCGGGGGGTGACGCGGGGGTCCTCAGCAGGCTCAGCTCCCATTTCTACCCATTTCTACCCATTTCTCTGGCGTGCTTTGGCAAAAGATGAATCGCAGTTTTTCTGACATCTTTGCATGATGATTTTGCACATCCCTGCTACCCCTCTGCAGTGGGGGGGGGTGACAGCAGCGGCAGCATCGCCCCACGTGCGATGCAGGGCTGCATGCACAGGGCTGCTCAGGTACCTGCCACGAGTGGGTATCGCTCTGGGTCCAAGCACCACAGCGTGAATCCCCTGCCCTGCAGACCCCAGGGCTGCAGCAGGCTCTTCTGCGCAACAGCTGGGGCTCATCACACTGCCTGCCTCAGTTTCCCCACTTGTGAAAGGGTCTCCACCTCTGAAAGGCCCTTTGGGAACACCCACTGAAGCACACCACTTAAAAGGCAAGTGTTTTGCCTGCTGTGCCTTAGAAGCTCTAATTAAGACACCAGAACGTGAAGCAAGGTTTCAGAGTGCAAAGCAGCCAAAGGTACTTTATAACATCTGTGTTCCTCCTTAATCCTGCCTGGTGACTGGTTATCACTTTGCCAAAACAATGCAAAAAGCAAGCTCGGCGAAGATGTTAAAGCTAAGCTGGACTGCAGGTAAAATAAACTAAAGCAAGCTTTATTGCAGGTAAGAGGCAGAGGGGCAGCGGGACCTCGAGGGTGAGGGGTCTGGCCCCCTGGGACCTCGCAGCCCACCAGCCCCATGCAGCAGCAATCCGGACTGATGCCGCTCGCTTCTCCTGCACAATTTAGTGGGGTGGGTCCCTGCGAGGGCAGGAGCCATAGATCTGCTGCAGGCTCTCGGGCTGGCGCGGGATAACATTTCATCCTCCTGTCCCCAGCTGGCGAAGCAGGAGGTGAGGCTGGTTCAGGGGAATGCAGCAGGAGAGCGACCTGTGAGCGAAACCACCTCCTGGCAAGGCAGCTCGGTGAGGGAAGGGCTGCTGGAGTGGAGAAGTGCAAAGGGTTATTATTAAACCAGCAGTGTCGTGCTGCCTGGGGAGGTCTATAGATATAAGCCACGTAGGCTCTGCACAGGGAGGTGAATAGTTGTTGGGGTTTTTTATCGAGCAGCTGGGGAAAAAAAGACAGGCTTTTGGGCTGAGCGAGTCCAGAAACTCCCCTGATTTCTGCATATTTATCAAGCAGACTAATGAGACAGCTCAGCTCTCATTATTTGGCCAATTTTATTTTTAGAGTCTGTTCCTCCTTCCCAATGTGAACAAACTCCCCGTGGCCACAAAAAGCGAGCCTGCATTTTAAAGGTTTGGGCGATACCACGTTTCAAACCAGTTATTTTAGGAGCTTCCTGCAAATACTATATAATTGCGCATTTTTGAGGCAAGGGTTAGTCTCGTCTTTATTAAACTTCTGGAAGTAAACAGAGTAATATTAACTGCCGAAGTACAGCTCCTCCTGAGTGCGTGACCCAGAGGGTGCAGCAGTGTGAACATCCGAGCATCAGTGATGACCGCAGGGAGGACCCGGTGGGTCTTTCCCCCCGTGGCAGCGTGGAGCAGGGCTGGCAATGTTGTAATGGGATAGGTCTGGCTCAGGAAAAGCCAGAGCCGTAGAGGGAGGCAGACCTGCCCCGAGATCTGCAGCAGCTCAGGAGTCCTGGCAAGGAAGGGAGCAGCCACTCTGTGATGCTTAGGGAGATGGGAAAGGGCTTTGCCTGTGACCTCCCACTTTTTTCTTTCCCCTTACCCAACAGATCTGAATTTTCTTCATTTTTAAAAAGTGTGTTTCTCCAGCAAACAAGCTAAAAAAAAATAAATTATCTTTTGAAGCTCAATGGAGAGGGAATAGCAGGCCCAGGACATGCAGGACCATTAAAAAAAAGAAGGTCACAATGAACCTTCTTGACTCAGGTGTAATGGCAGAGATGCTAGGTTTTCTTCTCCTCTTCCACCCTAATATT